>CM028757.1:2236818-2675162 GCA_016801395.1 Leptodermis oblonga | reverse complement strand
GAGTCAAAGTGTGAACACACATCCAGTGGACGGTAACCACCTATCTGATACAATTCCAAGCTTTTTATTTTTTGAGAGTTAAGCTTATGTGGGTCCTCTTACAAATTTTCTTTCCTGCTACCGAAGAGCTCCTTTGCATTCTTTCACTAAACTATTAGCCGTTGTAAGATATAAAATATCCCTGTCGCCTAAAGAGATTAACGCTCAGTGAAATAATAAAAAACGAAAAATGAAACAACCCATAATTTAACGTGGTTCGATCTTTAGACATACATTCACAAAATCACTAAACAAATGAAAGGTGGGGCAAGTCGAAAGTTTTTACCTACACACCTATTTTATCAATAACTTAACATCTCACAACCTTGATTATTAAATTCTTACCGAAACTAGAATTTTCTATTTAAGTTTGATTTAATTTTTTCAACAGTCATTCCAAATTCCAAACTTGTTGATTAAATTAAATGTTCGCTCCGGATATTTAATTTAGTCTTAAACATTCTCAAATTATAAGTTGAGATGATGTTTTCTTAACTTGGTGCAAATCAAATACGAAGGAAGAGTTGAATCGCCTTTTGAATTTGTGTGCTTATTTTCTGTTTTCCTTTTTTCTGTTGTGTTCTTGTTGAGTTATTTTTCCAACAAATAATATAAATATCCGAAATGTTTTTCCTTAACGATGTACAATGGTTCAAACTAAAGACGATAAGCAAAAATTACTCCACAACAAATAGTCCCCAAGCATGAATTCTGTAATTAATGTTAATTTCTAAGGAAACGGCATGGGTTTGTTTGGTGTGTGTTCCAGGATGACAAATGATTCATGTATACATCAACACGTTATTAATACCTGTTACTTCCATCCCACGTTTCTCTGAATCTGGATTAGTAACTGTGTGTTCCTATTGCCAGTACCATTTCCCGTTTTATTAAAAGGGTCTACTTTAATTAATGTACAATTTATTATAAATATTAAGGTACAATACTTAAAATATCTAATAAAACATAAAGAGCACAATATTCGTTCATTTTTTAAATTCAATAGAACATAAAAAGCACAATACTCGTTCATTTTTTAAATTGAAGTTATTTTAATTTTATTTCAAAAATATGAATTTTATATTTATTTTTTGACCCTTCATTTTCAAATCTTGTCTTTGTCAATAAAATATTTAATTATCTATATGAATAAGTGTAGAAAATTAAAATGACTTAAAATAAAAGGAGAAAATCAAAATTCAAAGTGTGTGGAAAATTTGGCAGAATTGAAGTTTTAATTAAATAGAATCAATCAATCTCAGTCTTTTGCACTAAGGATCGATCCTCTCCTCATTCAACAGAATCAATCTTTAGTGCAAGACTTATGCTGTGGACAAACTCTTTCAGAAAGGATCGATCCTTTCCTCTTTAAGTCAAATTGTTTGTTTATAAATATTAATAAAAGGTTGCAGAACAAAATCAAAGCACCTCACCTATCCTTAAAATTCACTAGTCTTTGCTTCTTTAAACATACAACAACAATGGCGGAGCCGGAAGCAACATCAAATCATTCCAATATTTACTTCAATATTCATTCAGAACACAACGTTATCTTCCTCCCTTTCTCTCCTCGTGATCATGAATCTGATCACCAAATGTTTAAGACATCGTATCGTCAGGGCGCTTACGCATTTATCGTGGCAGTCATGATTAACTTGGTACAGATTATGTACCAAGGGAAAAGCGAATCGCCTTTTACAACCCGCCCCAAAACCATGTTTTTGCTCATTGCAACTTTGCTTCTTCGTCATTGTTTCTCATGTTACTTCGCCGCCAACGTAAGATCCACACCAACTAGTACTGCATCATACTTTGGCAAGATCATTTTGCGGACCTCTGTCATTGACCTCCGTTACTTCAATTCTTCTCCCTGAATCGCTTTCGCCGCTTGTGTTTTCGCTGTCCGTTTTGTTTTCCTTTGCGCAGTTAGTACTCTCGTACCCATCCCAGGTTGAAACAATATGGGACATGGTGAAAAAAGTAGCCATTTTTATTAACGAGAAGTTCTGTGGTGGTCAAGATCAGCCAGCCGAAGCCACTTCCACTTCCACTTCAAATGGAGTTGGAATATAAATTATAAATTAAAACTGCCGCCATTGACTGCATATATATGTGTGTATCCTAGGAATAAAAGCGTAGTAAAAGCTCCAACTTGTCGGTTTGATCTTGGTCCTATGATTTATGAATCATTGAATTTGCGTGTGTTCTGTTTCTTATTTAAGTGAACGTGTGTATGTACCTTGTGAAAAAAGATCTTGATCTCCAATTTTATCAATTTAGTTGGACCCAATTTGTCTTTATAAATTCTTCCAATAGAAAGTTTGAATTTTATTTCTTTAGTCATTGATGGTAGTATGAGATATTGTTTTATTGGTAATAGTAACCCTATCATTTATTGAACTCTTTACAAGGAAATGTCGTATTATAGACCATTATCATGTTAATGAATAGTTTTGTAAAAAATCTCATTGTTAGTAGTGATCATCTAGACATGACATAAAAACTCTATCCATGAAATATTGGAATTTTTATATTATTTTTTTGATTTTACTTTGGCAGAACTAGAAAAATAATTGCACAGTATCTCAAATGTTGTTGGATGATTTTTAGCAACACTATTAATATACCTCCTCCGTCCCATTCAAAACGTCCTGTTTGTAATACTTTCCTCCGTCCCATTCAAAGAGTCCTGAAAGTATTACAAACAGGACTCTTTGAATGGGACAGAGGAAGTAATATAAATACACTTCTGTTTCAAAAAATTAATCATAATTGCACACGTACTTAAGGTGCGGGAAGGCTGGGCCCAACCCACCTGTTCTACCCTTGTAATTTATAGGAATATCTAGCGTAAATTCTGCCAGATTTGCTCACAAACCCGTACTCTGTAGATGAAACTGAAGTCCGCTCGGCCGAAATTCCATTTCCGGCGGTGCCAGATCCAGAAGGTCATCTCGGCAACCGGAGGAACTTAAGACGTAGGTTGTAAGACCAGAGAAATCAGTCCTGATTTGGTTTTTTTACCGCAGAGAAATCCGGGATGGATATGTTGAGAGTTGAGACTACTGGTTTATTATCCCTCTGGAGGAACAGGTAATTTAATTTTTGGAGCATTTTTTGTTTACACTCACTGAAAATCGATCTCATGCTGAAATACGACGGATGATTGTGTGCTTGTTTAATGGACGAATATGATTTCTAATGCTTCTACTGATAATAATTCTCTTACCATAATTTAAACTGATTCAAATAATTGTTTTGTTTACCCAAACCAACCTTGTCTGATATTATTGCTCCCAGAAGTAACAACAGAAAATTGAACGTGTGTGCTAGGGATTAAAGTTATGGCCTGGCAAGATAGCGTCTTTATGAATTCTGACCGATACCTTTCTCCCTTTCTTTCTAGTTTCACGATGATGATGAAAATTTTCCCTTTTTTTAGTGTCGGTCTACTTTGGGACATAATTGGAAGTTTTTGTTTTAGGGAAAGAATTTTTTTTTTTTTGGAGGGAAGGAATTTTTTTTTGGAGGGAGCTTCTTTTGGGATTTGTGTAGGAAAGAGGAGAAAAAAATATAATGATTAGGTTATTTTTGGAAATGATGTGACTCGGATTTTAGAGGGAATTTTGAATTTAAGAAAAAAGGAAGGTGTTTGGATTGAGAATTTTGTTTGAGGAAAAAGTGTTGTTTTTCCTGGGATTGTAACAAAGTAAACAGTCTTAATTTTTTGATCTGTTTTCTGCAGGGAAACTTAATAGGTCAGGGTGTGCTGCAATTTTGTGATGGAGGACCACTGTAAGAATGAGATATGCTAACTTTGTGCCTTAATGTTTGGTTTTACTTTTATGCAAGTGAAAGTGTTTTTCTAGCTCTATTAATTTAAAGTATGGTTAAATGTTATATCACTGATGTGTGCTTCATACCATTGGCAATGGCATTTGAACCTCAATTTACTTTAAGAAATGTATAAGTAGCTAGATCTTCTCCTTTTAGTTTCACATATAGTAATTTATATGTGTCTGTGTTTTGGAAACTAGTGAACATAGGTAATTTTATTTTTTATTTTTAAGTTTATGGATTTTACTCAATGTAGTCATGAAACTGTTGCAAAGTTGTTGGACTTAAATTGATGAGCATTATCCGGTGAATGAGGTAGAGAAACAATCAAAGGCGAATCACTATGGATCAAGTTTAACTCCGGTACTTCGACTATTGAGTTTCTGATGTAGGGAAAAAACTTGATGTTAATGTCTGTATGACTCCAACAAGCCTAATCAGTGATCTTGCTCATCCATGTTCTTCACCTGTTGTTATGTTTCTGGGAAAGAAATGGTTATGTTGAGTTTGTGTGCAACACCATCTGATGATTGTGTTTGAATTGCAGGAACATTTAGCTCCAAGCGGTTACCTTAAACTCCCAAAAGTGAGTAAAATGTCTATGTACATGGAGTTTTAGAATTTTTTTTATTTTAAGAAACAGCCGATTTAGTGGCTTGCAGGATTGGTTACCCTCTTTTTAATTAATCAACAAAAACTGCACCCAAAAGATGGGGGACATAATGAGTCTTACCCTCGCGAAATAGCATCGTGAACAAAGGCGTTGTGTGAAGTGTATGCAATCCATGAATGCTATGTTGATCCTTTTTTCAAAAATTGAATGGAAATGCATAAACTAAACTATTTGATTTCACTCATGCAGCTTTAGCTAATCTGTAACTAGTCTGAAGTTTGGAACCAAATCTCGATCTAGCCAGACAAATCCTGCAATTTTCCGGGGAAGATCCATAGCCATGAAGTGTTGTGAGAACCTCCGTGAACTTGCCTCTAGCGCAAGGCCATTTGCTGCCGAATTAGCCTCTCTAAAAATATGTCTGATATTGAAGGATCCTGAGGTGACTCAAGTCTGATCATGCCATGTTTTAGGACATTGCCAATTAACAATGAGATAAATTGATTTCTTCTTACATTTGGCTAACTATGATCGATGTCTCGGCATCCCAAAATGATACTTGATGAAGTTTAAAAGACAGGCAAATGAAAGTATGTTTTCTGTACATTGAGAGATGATTAAGTTGGTGTGAATGTCTGGAACTAATTGTTTCTGCACCCCACAAAAAACAGGATATGGTTGCTTATAATTTACAAAAATGGAGGTTTCTTCCAAAGCTCAACAATGGAATCCCTGGTGATCAGAAGAATTCTACTCTGTAGCTCGCAGAATCTCGTACTAATTATCATGGTATTTGGAATCTCTTTTGCAATTTGATTTCCCAAATTGATGTAATTGGATGGAATGACCCTGAGTTTTACATGTGTTAATATCTGCTTGCAACAGTTTGAACATGATACAGTTTTGGTGCCAAAGGAAGCTGCATGGTTCGGGTATTATCCAGATGGGTCTTTCAAACCAATCTTGGCTCCAAATGAGGTATTCCTCCTCTTTTAATAGTTGCATAATAAAGGCTTAATAACCTTTCTCTTAGTTTGTTAAATCCTCTAAACTCTATAAGATTTTGAGGGACATTCATACCGGTTAAAAAGCATCCAAAAATGTGAAAATATAGTTGCAGGCATTGGCCAATTCTAAAGTTTGAAATTTGAAGGGTTATCTTTGATGCAGAGGGACCTTTACAAGGAGGACTGGACTGGATTGGATTGAAAACCCTAGATGATGCCGGGAGGGTAAAATATCTTCAGGTGGCCGGAAACCACCTGGGAATTTCCAGGGGTGATATGAAAACCTATGTAGTTTCATACTTGGTTGATGAAACCTCAAAGTCAGAAGAAAACACCATGAGTATTGGTCTTGGACAGCCTAGGGAGGAGATGCAAGACTCGGCCGGCCCTCTGAAGGGGGAATCGGCAGAAGTCATTCTTGATGGTTCTTTATCGTTTACTCTGCCGACATTAAGCAGTAGATTCTTCGGTGAAGTAGTTGGCATCATAGGGGATGAGCCAACTCTTGTGTCTTGATCGGAGTTTTCTCTGTTAAATTCCGTGTTTTGGTTCGATTTGTGTGTGTGTGATTGTTGCCCAGCAAAGAATGATTGTAAGTAAAAACTCTGTGGGATTATGTAAAACATGATCATTTGTAAAGAAGTTCCAGGAGTACAAATATACATCAACTCGTAATACTTTGTCACTTCCATCCTGCCTCTCTTGAACATTACTCTAGTAGATTGCCATAAAATGAGACTCCTATATGTATTTTATTTTGGAATTTGGGGCCCATTGAGTTTCGCCCCTATTACAATTTTCTCACCCTGGGTGAGTTTCAAACCCGCGACATGCGGGAAACTAGCATGCAGTACTAACCGTTAGAATGTGGCTTCGAACTAGAGCCTCCCATACTGAAATCTCTTACTTTTCATGCAATTAGATTTCAGCGTACGAAGAGTGCTTATGACAATCTCTGTGCTCCGCAACTCATGATCGCGTATAATTATTGACTCTACATTTGAATAGCTTTGCACTCAACTCATTTCTAACCGTAAGTGAACGATTACGATGAAACACGATTTGGCAAGCGATAATAGAATTTGGCAATTCTCCTTGTGGATTCCAATAAAACCTCTTGGACTTTGGTATCAACTTACAAGTGCAGGGCTATCTCCCTGTGTTACTCCTACGTTCAAATTAAAAAAAGCGAGAATTTATTAGTTTTAATGTACTTCGAGTCAAAATTATGTACTTTTATTTAGACATTTTCCCTTCGTATTTATAGAGTTTTCTTACATTTTCTGTATACATTGAACTTCTATGTAACGGTCATCGAGCTTTTAATGTTTGCCTCCATTTTAGATGAGCCATTAAATCCATTGTTACCGTTTATCCAACACTTAATGGTTACTCCCCTGTTTTTTAATCTTTTTCAAATATATTAGTACAACCCTACCATTTTCCCAATATCTAATTTATTCCAACATCCTATTTATCCTGATATCCTCTTTCTTCCGACATTCCATGTACTCTGGTATTAACGCTGTTTTATGGACTTTTATCCTTCTTAGCCCAAGCTTAATTCAAAATTCACTTTTAGACACACCACAATATTTTCACTATATAGTGTTGAGCGAACTTTGCAATACATAACCAACGTTTGCGTTGGAAGAGGTGACGAGCTAACTCTCCCCCCACAATATATAAAAAGGTCATGTTTAGAATTATATAACTTTCTAAATTATAATTAATGTACAAATACTATATTTTTTTATTATGATAAAGGGAGTATCACTTACCATAAACTCATAAATACCTCCCAAAAAAACTAGAACATGAGGGGAAATTACACAAAATGAAAAACCTAATTTTTTTACTTAGACCTAAATCTCTATAAGAAAAGTGAGTTTAATTAATCAAATACCTCATCCGTTCCATTAAAAAAATCCACTTTAATAAATGCTTTTTGTTTTTATAGAAGCGTTTATTTTCAATTTTATTTTTAACTCTTCCTACCCTTACTGATATAATCATGTGTGTCCACAATTATCTCATATTTAATAAATAAGGATATAAATAGAATAAAGAGTGTCAAATTGGTTATTATAGGTACTGTACATTGACATTTATAATAAGTTGTACATTAGTCAAAGTGGACCCTTCTAATAGAACGGAAGGAGTATGAATTATGTTAATTAATGAATTGTCTTAGTAAACTCATAGTTTATTAACTATGCAAATCAAATCAAACTATAATTTACCTCACGTGGATCATTTACGTACATCTTTCCTACACCAAGTTAATTAATCGATTAATGGATTAACCATTAATTAATTAATCGATTTATTGACAAATCATAGCATAGGGATCAAACAAAAATCGAAAAGTCAAATCGACTGCCTAATCTTTGATCATACGAAAGTACCCATCCGTTCCATTAGAAGGATAAATTTTGAAAAATATTTTCTGTTTCAATAGAAGTATTTACTTTCAAATTTTTTACTTTTTTTATCCTTATTAATATAATCATGTGTGGTGCACAATTAATCCATACTTAATAAGTAATGATATAAATAGAATAAAGTGTGTCAAATTAACTTATTTATGTATTGTACATTAGCATTAATAATAAGTTGTACATTGTTTAAAGTAGACACCTTCTAATGAAACGGAAGGAGTAATTTACAAATAATGAATCCATCGTAATTAATAATTTTAAGGTAATAGCCGCCAGGCCCAATAATATATCATCACTTACTCCTAACTTAACCTATTACTCCTGCATATGTTAATCTAGTATCTTATTCCTGTGTCTGCTGACTAATTAGACTTATGTTTATATATATGTATATATATATATAAAAGCTATATTAGGACTCATTAAACATATAATCATAGGCTAACACTTAATTTTTTATGAATTGATAAATTTTAATTATTGTATACTTATACCGTGAAATCACTTTTTACCTTACTATAATTATTCAATTTACCACGGAATTTTTAGTTACAGATCTACCTAAATCTTTTACCAATATAAAATAAATGGCAAACACCTCAAAATCCCTCTGTGGTTTCCAAAAGCTACTCATCACTCCCTATACAAAAAAAACCTACTCATCACCCCCCCCCCTCCCCCCGGTGCTTTTCCGAAGTCCGTAAAGTGACGAAAATAACTAAAACTAATGGAGGGGTGGTGAATTGACCAATTTACCTTAACATTAACCCTCAAATTACCCAAATTACAAAAAAAAAAAAAAATCAGAAATCATTCACTTCTTCTTCAGTTCTTCTTCTTCTTCAGTTCCTCTTCTTCTTCTGTTCTTTTGTTCTTCTTCTTCTTCTTCAGTTCCACTTCTTCTTCTTCTTCTTCTTCTTCTTCTGCTGCAACAACGGAGAAAATGACGACTGCAAAGCTGGGTTTGGCAATTCGAAAGCCGATAATTGCAGAACCAAGGTTCTGCAATTTTTGGCGGTTCCAAAACCAAAAATTGTAGAACCTTCCAGCGACTCCAAAGCCGGAAATTGCAGAACCAAGGTTCTGAAATTTTCGACGAATCCAAAGCCGGGAAAGGGTATTTTGGTCATTAATTATTAATAGGGGCATTTTGGTCTCATGAAAGTCGGATCCTAACAGAAATTATTAATAGGGGCATTTTGGTCTCATTTTTGTAACTTTGCAAACTTCGGAAAAGCACGGGGGGGGGGGGGGGGGGGGGGGGGAGGTGATGAGTAGCTTTTTTTTCGTACAGGGGGTGTAACTTTTGGAAACCACAAAGGAGTTTTGAGGTGTTTGCCCTAAAATAAATCACTTGGGATAGTTTAATAATTTTACCATTAATATTCATTTTTAACAAAATAAATCTCATGATTAAAGGTTCACTTATTTGTGTGTAGTGTATAGTAATTTTAATTTTTTGAGATAATTTTTTTGTTGATATTCATTTTTAACAAATTAAATATTGTGACTAAGGGTTCACTTATTAACATATGACATAAATTTTCTTCATTTTAATCCAACGGTTCACATTCGTTGTTTGTGGATGGTCCTCATCTAACAGTCTTAAGGTGACATACATTTTCTTAATTTCTAATCTAAGGGTTCGTATTGATTTGGCGATGATAATTTTTTATTCATCCTATGGTTGCAGTAAAGCAGCTTTCTTTACTCTTCATAAAAATTAAAGAGTCGTTTCCTTTCACGTGATCAAACAACGTTCTACTCTTCTTCTTTTTGTTCATAAGCAGTTATGGCCCTTCCAAGAAGAGGTATTTCTTTCCTCTGGTTTTTCTGTTCAATGTTTGATTTGTTGTTAAGTTCATCCCCTAGGAATCATTGTCTTCACGAGCTAATGATTACGGTATCGCATGTGTTGTTTTTATACATATTTACGGAGTCCAAAGGCGCCGGGTTCCTGGCCTTCTACGTCACCAGATCTGATAAAGCAATTGAGTGTAAAATAATAATGTTGTTTCTGATGAAGGGCGATCTCCTTTTTTTCGCGTGCTAAGGATCACAATCCCACTGTGTGGTTTCCCAACTATGGCCGTTAAGGATCCCTCCAATGTTACGATTTCTCAAGTAAGGCCTCTCTTTTTTTTCTTTTTTCTTTTCCCTTTCAGATTATTGGGGAGTAGATTTCTATGTTTAACTGATTTTGATTTTGTGTCCTATAAAATTTGGCAGAAGGTTTACAACTTCGATGGTTTTTATGCAGGTTTTTGTTGAAAAACAAATTTTTGGGGCCGTGGAGGGTGCTGCGGTAGGTGTCGATTGAACGTAGCATTAGTTATTTTTATTATAATTAAGGTCCCTGCTTCTCATGATCTTGGACTGAACGCAACATTGTGTGTGGCAGTTTATATTCCTAATGCCCGGTTCTCTGCTATGGGAGAAAGAAGAAAGAAGGTTAGCGGCGCCTGGAATGGAAGCTGTTCAAAACGGTGACCCTTCCTGTTCCGTGAAGGGAGGGAAAAATCAGTGAAATATTTTGATATTATTTCTTTTTTCTTGTGGTTTCAGCATAGATCAAATGAGGAAACTGTTTATGACTTGATTGCTGAGATAGCGCTTTTGCAAACAAAAGATGAGGAAACTGTTGTAGAGAAACAATTTTAAGCTAAAGAGAATTGTGTTTATTCACTATGTAGTTATATATATATATATATATATATATTAAAAAGTTGCTATGATTTGTTGCTAAGACTATCATTACTCTTTTATATATATATATATATATATATATCTCCATATCCATTTAACACAATGACTTTGCATATATGTAAGATCTATATGATTCTATTAACTAAATTGAGTTGTAAATTGTACTTTCTTGCAAGAAAAAGGAGTAGCATTAATGGAGACTGCATATAGAGTCTTAGCATAATTTGCTGCAATTCATCAACGACGATAATTTTTGTAGTATACTTTCTCATGTTGAGAGGAAACTCTCCCTTTCAATTCAAAAGTATAACCAATTTCTTTGTCGAGTTGAGAAACTTAAATAATGCTTGGCATACATAACACTGGATATTCCTATATATGGAGGATGAAGTATGATTATTCTTTGTTGCACATGAGAATCTATCAGAGCTTACAACAAATGAGATAGAATTGGAGGGAAAACTAAGGCAGTTTGAACATGAAAATATGAAGCTGGTTATGCAGGAGAAAGATAAAGCGTTCTAATACTACGTACCGAGAACTTTAGTTGGTCTGTGACAAAAGGAAAGACTTTGATACACGAGACTTACTTACTGGTTGCAACCTATTTTTCGATATTTACGAAAATAGTGATGAATTCTAAGATCCGTGTGCACGCATTAGCCCTATCCTAATTTACATTGTCCATGAACAAACAAAATCACTAACAATTTTGCACCTGCAATGCTACTATATATTGGATTATGAAGTAATACATTATTTTTAAGTTGATACAATTTTTAAAAATATTTCTAAATATTGTTTTCCTGTCAACCATTTTCATTTTTTAGGAGGATGTTCTTAATTAAAATTAGTTTCTTCGTGGCACTATTTTCTTCCTACGATATCCTTTGCTACAGAACATCTTAACTGAATATTATCATTCCAAATCACTAATTTTATTAGCTTCCGTTGAGATGAATTAACAATATTTACTTTGTCATGTGTTTCTCAGTTACCTCAATTACCTTACAGGGCATAAAATGGCGCTCCTATTAGCTAGCACAGTGAAATCCAACTATATTCAAAGACCGAGTCATATTTTCCTATAGCGATTTCTGTATGGGATGCAGAGGATTATGCCAAAGCTGATGATTACGTTCATGTGAGTATAGGTAAATGGAGAAATTAATTTACTTTATCCATTTGAGATAGTAATGAATTTTTTAAAAATAAGTGAACCCTTAGTCATAAGATTTAATTTAACAAATATGAATGAAAAAAAGAAAATTATCTCAAAAAAATTTGAAATAACTATACTCTTGGTTTTTATTAAGCCCATCTCGATTAGACCCCAACTCGGGCTCAGCTCGGCTCGTTTACAGCCCTAAAGCGGAAGAGGAAAAGAAGAAGAAAAAAAGGGAAAAATAAAGAAAGAGCTATTAGGGGCATTTTGGTCATTTCCTTGTTTTATTTTGTTTGACTTATGGCAAGGGGGATTTAGTGTTAATTTTTAAAACACATGTGGCTATTAGTAAAAAAATTATAACACATGCATGGGGTAAAAAGTAATTTAAGCCTAAACAAAATTACACATTTTTTACCTGAAGAAGAAATCCATAGCCAAATCCAATAGTGATCAGTCCTATGATCACCATTAGTAGTCAGGATCAGGAGGATAGATGCAGCTCCTACAAGCGGAAGAATTGAGCCGCTCAACAATACAACTCTGCGTCCACATCGCATGCTCAAACCAAATACCATCCCCAGACATAGGCATGCACAAAGTGGAATTGTCGAACCTAGGAGGAGGATTCGAGAATTAGTAAACGTGCAAAATTTTGTGGACGTCACATAGAGTTGCTTCCGGTACAATAATTATAGATATAAGAAAGAAAGAAAAAAGAATGGTGAGAAAAGAAGGAAAAAAAAAAAAAAAGATCTGTTACATGCTCAAAAAATATCAAATCATATTGTTGTTTAAAAATTCTAATAAATAAAAATATTTCATATTTGTGGAGGTTACTAGTTGATTGATTACATTTTCATTATTTTATCATAACAAAAAGTAACATTTAGACATAGTTTGCGCGCAAATTTTACTTCATGGGTTATTTATGTGAAATATTAATCAAAGCTTATATTGATTCACGTGCAAGTTTTACTTCATGTGCCATAATTATTATATTAATTCAAAACTTATGAGCGATTCACGTGCAAATTTTATTTCATGTGCCATAATTATTATATTAATTCAAAATTTATGAGCGATTCACGTGCAAGTTTTACTTCATGTGCCATAATTATTATATCAATTCAAAGTTTATATTTGATTTACGTGTAATTTTTAATAAAAGTAATTTTGGATACAATTTAAAAGTGTACCAAAGTTTAATTACTTCTGTTACTATAATATTTTAAATACTCTTACTTAATAATATATCGGTTTCATGTTCCCCTCCACTAGTATAGAAGTACGCACATATTACTACCAATTGAAGTAGTGCGCCTCTCAACAATATACTTCTTTGTCCCCATCGAATGCCATCCACAACGACAAGCACACATAGAATGACATCGTGAATGCAAGCATCAAGAATCTGACATCAGCAAACGCACAAAAGTCTATAGTCCTTGCATGAATTTGCTTGTGATACATGGATCGGAAAAATCCATGCACAAATATAGGTATGCCAAAAACACCTCCTTGCACATCACGGAAAAATTCGAATGATAAAGGCAAATGTGATTATAAGAAAATTGAATGATGAGAAGAAAAAAAGTCTATTTTACTTGCTGAAAAGATATCAAGTCATATAATTTTTGAAAAATTCTTATAAATAAATTTGTTTCAACTTTGTATCATAATATTGAACCTTTATATTTTCACTTTCCTTTTGTGAATGTAAAAAGAATAAGAACTTATTAGAAATTGCCTATAAAGTTGTTGGCGTATCCCACTGTTATTGCAATGGTAATGGCTAGCACTCTGAGTACAATGAATCAATGGGGGGCTGGAATAGGTGGGAGTGGGTGAGCTGGAGGTGACGAAGCTCCAACCATAGGCGGATTGGCTGGAGGTGACGGAGCTCCAACCATAGGTGGACTGGCTATTGGTGACTGTGGCTGACTTTCATCGAACTCGTCATGGATCTCAGTGGAAAAAAATGTGAACCATGAACAGAGTGATGGGTATGGTCATCTCCTTGTGGAATGAGAGACATGCCAACCTGAGATTGATTAAAAGACATGTTAATTAAGATATTTTAAATTTGTAGACAACTCTATTTAGTGAATGATTATATAATTGCAAACTTACTAAGATGTTTGGCGCACTAGTCGTGCGTCGATGTGGCTGCGGGCTAGGGGTAAATCGGGGTATTCTTGTATGAAATTATAAAATTAGAGTCATTATTTAAATATACTAATCAAGAAAATGTAAAAAGGAAAAAAAGAAATAGGAGGTAATTATAAGAGCATTTTACCTGTATGTATAGCCAAAGATTCAAACCAAATGTGAAGGTTAATGTCCAATATAATATCCGACAGCCACAGGTCATAAGCATCATGATAAATGAAGCATTTTCTTCATTTTCATGTAAAATTTGTCCCATATTTTCTTCACCTTCTTGCTCGCTGAGTGATGCTGGAGCACTTGTGGTACGTCTCATGTGTGACGTCCCACGTCATGATAAATGAAGCTTTTTCTTCATTTTCATGTAAAATTTGTCCCATATTTTCTTCACCTTCTTGCTCGCTAAGTGATGCTGGAGCACTTGTGGTACGTCTCATGTGTGACGTCCCAGACATATTTAGAATGACTCCTGCAAATTATTAATTAAAACTTGATTATAAAAAACAGAAAAATAAAACTTAAAAAATAATATGTTAGTTAAATTCATATAAGCATATACATGACATGAAGAAAAATAAACCGTGACAAAATTACTAAATAAATTTACTTTAATCACTCCTATATGGTTGTGTGATTTGCATGCCAAGTTAACACTTTGGACATAATCATGTCTAACTTAGTCTTGTATTAGAAAATGTTGAAAAGAGAACTCATGAAGGTTATTACATCAAAACAATATTGCATCAAAGCAATGGTAATGCCATTTCAGTGATTATAACTTTTAAGTATAAATTTTTTTTACCAGGTCATATTGGTGGAAATGTAAGATGTGCCCTATTAAAAATTAGTAAATTTTCTAAGCTGCATCATGTTCAATTGCATACATTATGTGAATTATCTGGACCTAAATACCACTTTAATTCTCTCTTTAATTGTTCAACTGAAGGTGGAAAACCGCGTGCTAATTAATTTAATAGTTCTCAGTATTATTAGTATGTTAAAAGAAAAGGTTTAATATTATTGCTTATCATGCCCTTTAATGTAAAAAAAATGATAATAGAAAAATATATATTGTAGGTATGCAATAATGTGTATAATAATATCAATACATAAAGTTTAGTGAGATAGTTGTATGTGTGAAAATAATGTAAATGTTTGAGTGAGTATCATTATTCAATGATTAATATCAATTATTACTTATTATAGTTGAAACTATACCTGATGAATCAACATTAATTTTGCACGTGATGTTAGTGTTGTCTCAGATAGTTGGTGTTTTATTTACCTGTAGAACTGCGATGCCTTTTTTCATCATTGGCGCATTGCCATGACAATCTAGGCAACCATCCCAAGAAACACTCTCCCACTTCAATAGGGACTCAAATAGGGGTGGGCATGGTTTGGGCCAATTCGAAATTCGAACCGAATTCGAATTTATCGAATTCGAATAAACCTAATTCGAATTCTGAATTCGAATTAGGTTTGGTTTGAAACCGAATTCGAATTATGAAATTGGTTTGCGAATTGGTTTTCGAATTGGGTATTCAAACCAAAAACCGAACCGAAAACCGAATTCAAAATAGTAAAAAAATAATAATAAAACTATTATTAATATTTATTAGTTTTTTTCCACCTAAAGGCTTTATTAATATTTTAAATTGATAAAGATGTCATAAGTTAAAGGCTAATATTTTAAATTGATAAAGATGTCATAAAGTTAAAGGCTAAAGCTTACCTAATGAGTAAAACTAAAACCTAATCTCTAAAGTGTTATCACACAACCGCCGCCTCCCCGAGTTCAGTTTCCTCCCACCCTCCTCCCTCTCCGTTTTTTCTTTATATTCTTGTCCTCCTCCATTTTTGCAGTTCGCCGAGGAAGATAACCCAGCAGACAAACATCACCGATTCCGACGACATGCTGCAATTTCCGTTCTCTCGCCGTCGTACGTTCACTTTGCTCTAGATCGGATCTTCTCGCCGCCGCGATCACCTGCTCCTTCCGCCGGTGCCGTCTTTGCGGAAGGTTTTGCGCTTCAATTCTGCAATGGATTGCAGAACTCAAAGTATACTTCTCCTCCTTGCTTTGCTTTCTACATGACATCGATTTTCACGGTTCTCCTGGTGTTGTTTCTTAATTCTTACTTTTATTTTCTTTATATTAATATCAGGTGCGGATACAGTTGGGCCAAGGATCAGCTGCAGTGGTTACCAAAACTATGCTTACAGGATGATTTTAAGGCTTACAGGATGCATGTGATTGAGAGGGTGAACTTAGATTTATTTTTCTAGAAGAGTTTGCTGCTGGATTTAGTTGTTCAAACTAGTTACTAGATTGTAAAATTTTGATTATGGAATTAATTTTGTGAATTTGGTTTCCATGGTTTAAAACCGAATTCGAACCGAATTCGAATTACAAATTCAAATTGGTTTCTTCAGTTTAAAATCGAATTAGGTTTGGTTTTCGAATTGGCCAAAAAAAATTTAAAATTCGAGGAAACCACAATTCGAGAAAACCAATTCGTGCCCACCCCTAGACTCAGAGATGGTTGTCTGGCTCGGACCGAACGATGAACCGGTTCGACCGATTCGAGTCAGGGTTAAACCGGATGACATATGAATATATATATATATATATACATAAATATATATATATATATGTACATAATATATAAATAATATATTAATGATTAACATGCTTTAATTTTATTATTTTTAACATTTAAAATATTTTTTTCGCAACAATTATATATTTTTGCAAATTTTACAACTAAATTAAACATTAAAATTCATTATTATAAAACCCAATAAGTAAATCACTATAAAATATTTCTTATTTCTATTAAAAATATATAAAATTATATTACTACATTTTTATTAGACAAAAAAAAGATAAAATTTGATGTAAAAAAATTAAACATATTTAAGTTAATACATGAATAAATTAAACAAATTATAATTGAACAGAAAACAACTAATAAAAATTATGATAGTTTTAATTTTATAAATGGTAAGGAATGATAATAAAATTAATATTAGTTTGGATGGTCAAATTAATAGACTGTTAGAAAATCCATAATTCATATAAAAATGAATTAAAACAATAATTTAAACAAAAGTGAACAATGGTATAGTGGTAAGTACTCTTATTTTCTATGTGAGTGGCCAAGGTTCAACTCCGAAGCCATAAATTGAAGAAAAAGAAATTAAAAAAAAAAACCAGACACAAAAAAAATTGGTATTAGTGCACCCGCCTCCAATAACTAGAGATGGGGAGGCGGGTGCGGGCCCTCCAAAAGGAGGCGCCCGCACTGGCCTCGCGGCACCCGCCTCCTAATAGGCTTAGGACCCGCCTCCCCTAATGGGTTTTGCAGTAGTGGATATAGTATTACCTCTATCCAACTTAGAAAGTTATGCTTGCAATTATTTTTTTACCAAGGTTACATACTATGTATAGAACAGTAAAAAAAATAACCTCGAAAAAAAAATGTCCATTGACTAAAAACAAACATTTTGGAGTCTTGTAGCAGCAAACGACGGACAGATCTGTCTGCGGAGAAGACTCAAACGAACAGCAGAGGTTGATCAACTAAAAGGATATTGGCCTCCAATTGGGAACGGCTGCGACATATCTTAACCCTATTTGGTTGCAGCTTGGACAGCGGAAAAGAATCAGCGCTGTTGGTTGCGGAATTGAGGAAGAAGAAGATAGCTGCGACGGCAGAGTTTTGGCTCCCGCAGTTTTATTCTTTGTTGGCTCCCCTTTATCATTATTTGCCTTTAAGCATTCTGATTTTTTTTCCTTGTTTTATGATCTGACACTTGAAATACAAATTTTTTTTGAGAAATCATGAAATGCTAAGGCTGTGATTGTGAGGAAGTGTGGGTGTTGGGCTGTTATGAAACTAAGTGCAAATCTTCTGATCCCAAAACTCCGTTAATACTATTCCAAGACCTAGTCTTGTTTATGATGCAAATATGCACTGAGCTTGTACATGTTATAATTGAAGAAAATATTAGATTTGGGATTAAAATGGTGACTGAAAAAGTTCCAGCTTCTTTCACTAGTCTAAACACCAAGGAAAATGGATTGGGGTTTGCTAAAACCATGGAGTTGTGCTAGATTTTCTGATGTACAAAAGGTTGAATTCCATAGAACGAAGGCAAAAGTTGAGAAACCATAAAAATTCTAAAGAGCCAAACAAGAACGAAGGAAAAGGCAACAAGTTAAGAAGAAGAAGGAATTGAGAGTAAGGATTGTGTGATTGACCAATTAAGGGCAGTATAGGAAGATTAGTAATTTATTGCTCTGAATCTTAATTCTTGCTCTGGCAATATCAACTGTCAATTAGAATATATCAATTTAAAAAAAATAACGTGGCAACATGTGATTAGAGGTTTGATGAGTCCTAAGATAGCTTATTTCAGCATAATCCTCACAAATATCCCAAAAGTGATTTATTCGTTGGAATCTCTTTTAACATTCCTTTTACCCGAAACCCTTTCGCCACTTGTATTTTCTCTCTCTTTTTCTCCCGCTGTATCAGATTCCACCCTCGTCCTATGCTCAAAAAATCTGGGATTTTCAGATAAAAGCTGCAAACTTTATGATGGACAAACTTCATGATCTTCAACAACCCGCCGCCGCGATTTAACAAGGAGAAGTGGGGAAGAACTACTTCAATTCCGACTTCCTTGGCTCCCAGAAGGCCATGTTCTTCCGGTGTAATTTCTAGCTACTAGTAACAAGCAAACAAACCCTTTTGTAATTACTTTTTGAGGAATGGTTCGAATAAATTTTGTATGATATGTCTGTGTGGGCTGTTGGTGTCATCCCTGTAGCGTTAATCTCCTCAAATTCCTAGTACAATTAGTATTTGGCCAATTAATATAGGCCCATTAGGGTTTGCTTCTTTCTATTATAAATATGTGAGCTATACAATAGAATAGGGCATGCTAGATATGCTAAACAGAGAGAGCATCCACCCGCCCGGGATGTAGACAGAAGCCCCGGCCTTTCATAAGAGACGATGAAGATTCGTGCTTATGTCTCCGACGCTAACGTTGGTAAGTCGTTGCGAAGTCAAAAGTCATAGGAGATGATTGATGTTCCTGCCTATGCTTCCGATGAAGATAAAGACGAAGTTGTTTGAGGTTGTTCTGAAGCCATAAGATATGTGTGCTCCTGGTTATGCCTTCGACGACAAGATGGAAAAGGGGGAGTGATAATAAAATAGAGGGCGAGAGACATTGTATATTGAGAGTACATCTAATGAAGTAGTGAGTAGTTTGTGGATGTAGATCTGTTGAGATCGAACCACATTAAATCTATTCTTGTTGGAATATTTCTTCCAACAAGTGGTTTAAAGATCCTGAGGAGTGTTTATTCCTAACACATCCGTACGTGTCGTATAATTTTATTTGTTTATTTATTATTTGCGGTGATGTAGAAATTAAAAGGAAAATTTTCTGATCATTAAAGCGGGTGTAATTAATTTTTGGTGTTCATTGCCTTATGTTTTTTCTGAAAGATTTGTTGGATTCTTAAATTATATTCTCAGTTCGAAGAGGAAGACGGTGAAGAAGACCGTTTGAATGGGTTGAATTTTCACCATCTGTAAGTAAAAGATGAGAAGAATTTGATGAGAGTAAAAAATTTTATCAAAACGACCAGGGTTTGGCACTTGGGCAGAGTTGGACACCCAATTTGTAAAGGATCCGGACTCCTTCTTCCCCTCTTCTCCTTCTTATATCATGGCGGCGGGATGTAGTTTGTCCATCATAAAGTTCGCAGCTTTTATCATCAAATTCCAGATTTTTTCAACATAGGCTAGTACTTGATACAGCGAAATACGAGTGGCGAAAGCAAGGGTATCAGGTAAAAGCATTGATAAAAGAGATGCCAACGAAAGGGATCGAACCACATAATTCCATGTTGAAGTATATATATATATATATATATATATATGAATGAATGATAAGCAGATATATTATTACGCAATGTGAAAATATAGTACGGAAGCAGGCTAGAAATGGCCAAAAAAAAAAACCTTTCTGATGCGATTCGAAAGGCGATTCGACTTTTCCTTCGTATTTGATCTACACCAAATTGATCAAGACTGTGAAGATAAAGGCAAGTCTTGTGGCATGGGGATCAGATAACGGGTGATCATCATCATCATCACATTCATCGAAATGGTAGTTATTCATAATAGTAGCTTCATTCAGATTCCCACCCAAACTTAAATGTAAAACCCACAAGAAAAGAAAGAAGAATTTGAAGTAACAATGAGCGAATGATTGATATATATATAAAGGCGGGTGGAGGAGGCTGCAGAAATATTGGGGAAAAACTTTTATATAAGCCACTAACTCAAGTGTAACGAATATATATTTGAAATGTGTTTTGAAAACATAATAATATGTTTTGATATTCATGATGATAACATTAATGGCATAATTGTTTTGAAGTGATAATATGTTTTGATACTCTCATTAATGGCATAATATGTTTTGATACTCATAACATGTTTTGAAAACATGCTATTAATGGTATGAGTATCAAAACATATTATGCCATTAATGTTTGAGTAAACTCCAAATTTGGTCCCCTACATATTGGCTTTTAATTTTTTTGGTCCCTTACATTTAAAAATAACTTTTTTAATCCTTTACTTTTACAAAATGAACAATTTGGTCCTTTTCTCAATAATTCAGACGGAATCCGTTAGATAGGTATTACAATAGAGGGCAATTATGTCCGGCCAAAAAAATCTCATTCATTCTTCATCTGTGCACACATTTCATCTTTGAGAAATTGTTCTTAACAGCAGCAGAAAAAGTCTTGCTTACACTCTTTCCAAATCCGATTATCCAACGTATGCTCAAGAATCTCAACCAAACAAAATCATAATAAAGTATAAGTCTTAATCAAAAAATGAAAATGTTAAGGCTAATTAAATTCTGGTAGAACACTCCCCACGCAAGAATTTTTAGCGTTTTTTGGAAATTAATCCTAAATTGGAGTTACCCAATTAAATCCTGCAACAACAACCCTTTAAAAAATGGGGAAAAGAGAAAAGCATAAGTTGTAATCAAAATACAATACAGTTTAATCAGCTTACTACATTCACACAATGATTACCACACTAGTCTCTGCGTAGCCTTCATAATGAGTACATAGAAAAAGCCTCTACCTTTGAAAAAAACACAAAGAGTATCAATCAGCTTGTTGAAGCCACTGCCCCCGTTGTTCAATTAGGGAGGAGATGAAGCCTACCTAGGTTCCGAGGGCTCTGATAGGGCTACTCCGTTTGTCTGCATTGCTGCGGTGTCGACAATGGAAAAAGCAACAATGGAACGAGACTTGGAGGAGGGCGGAGATGAACGACGGCGCCAGCGGGGAGTAAAGAGAGACGAGAATAGGAAGCAAAACGAAAAGTAATGGGCTTGGCGCATGAAGGAAGAAGGAAATTTTTGACCGGACAAAATTGCCTTCACTGTAATGTTTATCTAACGGATTCCGTCTGAATTAAGGACAAAAGGACCAAAGTGTTTATTTTGTAAAAGTAAGGGACCAAAAAAGTTATTTTCAAATGTAAGGGACTAAAAAAATTAAAAACCAATATGTAAAGGGATCAAATTTGGAGTTTACTCTTAATATTTTGAGTATCAAAATTTTGAAAATATGCATGTTAAAAACACATTTTAAAAAAAAAAATGTTTAAATGAGTATTGTAGCTCTCTTATTATTATTACTATTTTCATTGTACTTGAGTCAGTGGTTTATATAGGTTTTTTCTATGTGATTCCCAACATCATTTAAAAAATAATAATAATTTTACCCTTTTTAACCCTAACTATTTCTTCATCCTCTTTATTCCATGCCAGCTTCCCTCTTCTCTTCTCTACCCTATCTAGTAAAGTAATATTTTGTCATAACAATAATTCATCGGTCCAAATAAATAAAGATATACATATTTATTTTGATATAATAAGTCAGTCATTAACCTAAAGCACTTAATTTGATAATAAGTTATTAATTTGACAGTTTATTTTTCACTTTGGTAATAACATTTTGTTGTTACTAGGCCGAAATATGTGCCGTTTGCATCTATTGGTTTAAGTCCAGGTCATTATTGTACTGTCAAGAGTCTTATCCAGTATTGCACGAGACACAATTTAAATAGTGATCAATTGATTAAAAAATAAAAATAAAAACAAAAACTCCAAGGAACACTCCCACCCCCTACCACCTACCCCTACCCCCTTATCCGGCCACAAACAGTGCAACTTGCCCCTAATGGCATTATTATATTTTCACCTCTTGGCTCTTGGTGATGTGTAAACATATATATACTTGCATGCACTTCTCCAACCGTAACATACATGCATAATAACATATATATTTATTATATAATATTATTATATTAATTATATCATAATATTTTATAGGTTACAAAATTAATATTGTAACTCCACCATTTAAAAATTGTGTTTTAAATTATGTAACGATTCACTAGGGGTGAGCAAATCTCAGACCCGACCCGAACCGAGCCTCCCAGTTGGTTCAGAGGCAACTCGGGTCTAGACCGGATCGGTTCGGGTCGGGCCGGGTTTTGGGCCGGTTTTTTTTTTTCTTCCTTTTTTGTGGTTGCTACTCCTTTCCAAATGAAAAAAATTTCAAATTATTTTTTTAAAATAACATACATTATAATAATATATAAACTAATGGTATAATTTACATTTTGTGTTGTTTTTATTTATTTTGTGTTGTTTTTTCTCTTGATTGTTTTCACCTTTCTATTACTATTAAAACAAAATACCGTAATAAAAAAATAATAGAGTACAATTTTATTTATTTAAGATATTAATTTCAATTGACAAATTTTGCATAGTATTTAAATTTGAAATAATATATAAATTTACAAAATAAAATATTATTTATTTTTTAATATAAAAAATTAAATTTTGTTAAGATTATGAAATACATGTGTGATGTAATTTAAATAATTAAAATAATTGGAAAAAATATTAAATGATTTATAGTTTAATTTGTTATATAATATAATAATAATAATAACAATAAGAAAAAGAATAAATCAAAGAGTATTTGGAGTGGTTAATCAGCTTTCCTTAAAATTGAGCTGTCAGCCTTAGGTCACGTGTTTTAAGTTAGAAATTGTGGTTATGGTCCCCGGTTCAGGAACCGTGGGCCCACGGTTTCGGGTTGAAATCGTTAGACCCATGGCTTTGTCCCGAAGAAAAAAAAAAGAAAATAGGAGGGAGAACCGAACCTGACTAGTGGCTTTGTACCAAAGAAAAAACAAATTGGAGAGGGAACCGAACCGGACCCACGGGTTTGAGCCGAAACCGGACCCGTGGCTGTGTACCCAAAAAAATAAATAAAAATTGGAGAGGGAACCGAACCGGACCCGCGTGTCCGACCCGGAACTGAACCAAAAGGAAACCGGACCCGCAGGTCGGGTTTCTTTCTGTTCGGTTCTGGGTCGATGCTAACCCCTACCCATTCACCATAATAATAGTTAAATACAAAATTTAAAACACGTACCCCAATTATATAACACTCACAATTAAAACAATGAGTTACAAAACAAGTTTTAAAATTGAATTAATATTTGTAACAATTTGTTGTATCTCTTATTTCTTCGAAATTGAGTGTCAATGAAGAAATTACAAACTTTGTAATGGTACTCGCTATCATAGCAGCCAGACAGAATGTAATTTTCGCTGTTTTAGGGTTATTTTCTTATTTAATTTCTGTTATGAATTTTGTAGTGTTCTTGGAAAGAGAGGGGGGGCGGGGAAGGTAAAAAAAAAGAAGGGATATATTGAAAGCTATATTTTAGTGTTCTTGACTGCTATAATTTTGTTTAACTAAACTCAATACGCATATTTTTATCAATACGCGATACGCTAAACGTGATGTGCGCCGAGTGAAAGATAGCAAGCCACTATGTAGGCTAGGCCCTCACAATTTTCTTTTTTAATAAGTAGCTATATTGAAGTAAAAAGAAATTATATAAATATTTGGCTTTTACAAAAGAAATTTATTGTTGTTGCTCTTTCAATTTTCGAATTCAAGTTCTGCCACTAGATGCATGATATATGTATCGGGTTAAACAAAAAACATCATATACTAAACGTGATACATCATAAACTAAATTTAATACTCGATAATCAGATGCTAAAGTCGATACGCGTGATTCATAACATTCTCGTGATACTTTTGAAGCTAAACTCTATACGCAAACTGTCAGACGGTCAGACACGTCGGATACAAATTGTTGTTGTGAAAAATAATAAAGAGTACTTCTGATGTGAGTCCAGTCCAAGTACATGATTGATACTACGGTGACAAGTTAAAGCAGGAAAGAAAAATTCCTTTTCAGGTCGTTAGAATTAATTTTAGTGTGATGTTTTTTGGACCGAATTCCAATTATTAAGGTGATTCCAATCAATGTTCTGTTTTTGTGGCTAATTTTCTTGCATTTGGTCATTTCTTCCAATTAATGTAAATTAATTTGGCAAGTACTATATTTTCTATTCGAAGTTGACTCTTGAAAATTGGTTTTTGGTCTGACACTGACCATCAATGTTGGCGTTCCACGCGGATAATCACAGGAGAAATAGCAAAGACCTCTTGGGCGGCCATGCAAGTAAAGCAGAGTTGGAACATGCATGTTACTTAAGTCCGGAATTTTGAAATATTAAAATTTTACATTAAAAATATGAAATTATGTATTAGAAATGTAAAAATTTTATTAAAAATAATGAGAATTTTTTATGAAATGTGAAATGAAGTTCAAACCATAATGTAAATCAGTGGTGGAGCTAAGATTCCAAAGTCAGGTGGAGCAAAACAAAATTAAAAAAAATGTTATACTACATCAACTTTTTTGTGTGCAAAAGAAATTTTAAAAAATGTTATACTACATTAACGTTTTTGTGTAAAGAAATACGAAAATGACTACATTTGAATATTGTAAGGTAAATTTAAAACTCATGTTATTTTTACCAAACTTAAAATTCATTAAGAATACGTATATACATTCTAACAACAAACATACTTTTAATTAATTAAATACTAAATTATTTTTTATTTACTGTTTGCCCTATTTTTCTTAAGTATTGGTGGGGTAAATCTTTTATATAATAATTGAGATATTTTGAAAAATTGCCCCATGAAAACATTGCACCAAACTGCTATGTAGCTCGGCACTGGTGTAAACGCATCACTGTGCCAAACTGATGAAAAAACCTATGTAATTATAAATAAAATACACCATACACATTCTTTGTGTAGAATTGAGATGAAAAAACCTATCTAATTAGATATGAAATACACCATACACATTAAGAATGGATCTTCTTCCCATGAAAATAGTGTGATAGAATGATTATTTCTAGGTTAAATCACTCTACTGGTCCTTTAAGTTAGGATGTCTTTATTCGACTAACATGGAATTTATTTCAAGTTACACTAAGGTGAACAAAATGGTTAAAACATTTATTTTTTTCATTTTTTGTTTGTATTAATGTGTGTGAATCTTACGTGTTAGTCAGAAATAACTCAAATATCGTCAAAATTTGAATTTGGGGAGGGAAAAGGTTAATTCGGGGAAGAGCGACTGCTTGCAGCTACCGCTTAAACCTTCACTTAGGAGTTGACAAGATCCGATATCTGGTTATATTATATTCTGTCTTGATTAATTGTTTTTAATGTAATTAATGATACCTACAAATAGGATTTTATTTTTTCATTAATTTGACTAAGAATATTGGGATTAATTAGATGCAGCATCCATTGGAAAAGTCTATTCTGTTGATGAGAAATTGTCTCTTGGCTTACTTGGTCGGGTCCACCGCTCCCTTAATTTGTCAAATAATTAGTGATGAATTTTTGAATATTAAACAACAGCAAATGTTTATAGCCAATTGCAAGCTATTAATCAATTTCTTCGAACCCACGCAAGGGATATTTTAAGTCTCAAACATTCCCAAAAGTTCATATTATATTCCTTAATTAATCTCAACTTTGTCTCCCTGTCCCCTTTAATGTGTTTATCTCTATGTTCTTTAGTCTTATTTCTAAAGAACAATTTCTTTTTCTTCATTTCCTATATCTTTAGGAAATTGTTAAATATAGTAATCATTTTACTATTTACAAAAAGTGAATGAAAATACATAAAAATCCTTTAAACTTTATGTGTTGTATATAAAATTCTTTTTTATGAGAAACATATGAAACAGTGCTGGATTAAAAATAAAGAAAATAGAAAAATAAAACGAGTTGGCGCAACCTATTCACTTGTAACTTATAAATGATTGTACTATTAGACTCTTTTAATGAGATGAATGGATAAGCATCAATAAAAATAGTGATCTTTTAACTAAGTCCAAACGAAAAAAACAAGATATTTGATTTTGTGTATACATTATATGCAAAATTATATTTATGTCAAATATGTCTCCCTTTCAAAATAAAGAATTATATTCTTAAGTTTCTTTTTAAATCTAAATATTTCCTGTTTATATTTTTATTAATCTTTTATATCATTATCAATATAATGACATATGGTTCATAATTAACTTACAATTAAAAAGGTAAGAGTGTAATTAAATAATAATAGAGTGATAATAAAATATAATTTATTTTGAGTGTTGTATCATCTAACTCATAAAAGTTAATTGTTGAGTCAATTTATAATAAGTAAAATTATTATAAAATCAAAACATATGTCTTTTCTTCTTCTTCTTATTAGTATTATTATGATTATTATTTTCTAAAAAGAGTGGAGTGATATATATGTTCCAAAAATCATAGTATCTATATATTTATATCCAAAAAATAAATAAAATCATAGTATCTATTGCATGTATGGCTTAATTTCTTTTTCAGAAAAAGTAATTTAGCATCTTGAATTCAAATTAATATTAACAATAAGACAAATTCACATCTTTTTTGTTATTTATCCTATTTGTCCCAAGCATATGTATTTTATAAATTATCACAAACTCAAGCTAATAACTTTAACTTGTATAAATTAAGTCTGTTTTTCTAATTTTTTTGATAATCGTCAATTAACTTCCTGAGTGTTGCTACCAACCTAAAGCCCCAATCAAATTTCCTTTTATCATTATTATTATTATTATCTTACAATTATCTCTCTATGTTTTCAAATATCAACATTTTACCCCTTTGACCACCGGTCAATGAATGTCCTAAAGATTAATTTTCAAGGGTTATGATATTTGACCAAGGGTCAAAGATATAAGGTGTTAATTTTAAAACAAAATAGTGGGAGTAAATTATAAAATGATTATAATACAATGAATAATTTAAAATATTTTTGAATAGTGGAACCTCTATATATAGCGCGTTATTTACTCATTCGCTTATTGCGGGTTTAAAGTAAGCATTATATCCTATGGAAATACCAGCTACAAGAAGAACAAAAATCTACGTCCACCCACAACCAACCTGCCATAACTTCATCGTTGTAAATCTGAACGAAGCTAAAATTTTCATGATGATGAATCACAATCTGAATCAGAATCATAATCACTACCATTTCGACAAATCCGATGATGATCACGATCTCGACGATCATGATCATCATCCGTCCTCTCCCCATTCATCAAGGCTCGCTTTCTTCTTCGCGATCTTGCTCAATTTGATCCAGATTAAGCTCGGAGGAAAGCTCGAATCACCTTTCGACACCCACCCGAAAACCATGTTTTTAGCCATTGCTACTCTGTCCCTGTACTATTGTTCGCCATCACCATCGCCGCGCGATGGCAAGCCGAGAAGGGTTTTGTGTGTAATCTGCATGGAATTCTGTGGTTCCCTTTCGTTGGCTTCTCTTTTGTCCGTTCTTTTGCCGGAATCGCTTTCGCTGTTTGTGTTTTCGCTGTCTCTTCTTTTCCGGCCGTGTAATCGGATATTACTTCCCGCCGCAACATCCTGTGTTCAGACGATTTGGGATTATCTGAAGAAACTTCATCATCATGCTATAACGAGAAGAAGAAGAAGAGTTCAACTTCATGATAGGGCCAATTTGAATTTGAGTCAAGTTTGACGTTGATTCTATTCTTTCCGGCCGGTGTAACTTCTAGCCGGAATGGTCCTAAGTACACAGTATATTATAGGATAAGACTAAACTATCGTCACGTAATCATTTATTCTTTGGATAGGGGCTTATCTAATGACCTTTGCAGCACCATTAGTAATGCATTATAAGTCACTATTCAATGAGTGAATAGTTTCGTAACGAAATTATTGTATTTTCTATATTTTATTTATTGTTTTTACAATGCGGAGGTATTCCCACATTAGGTGGATATATGGGAGGGGAGATAAGGCGCCCTAACCCCGTACTTGCAACGTGCATCGTCGGCCCTGGACCAACTCCTCATGGCTATATTGTTTTATTTATTTATTTTTTGAATCAATTGCTTATAATGTATGCATATATTATGCCTCACGCAACTCAAATTGAGTTGACTCATTGTTAATAATTTCTCCATTTCTGGGAACGTACGTAAGTGATTTCCCGACATGTATCGTAGCTAGTAGTAATAAACAAAACCCTTTGTAATCGGGTCGTCTCTTATGAATAATTCGTTTATTTGTTAATAATATTAATCCAATAAATTCTGTTTAAGGAATGATATTGTCTCCTTCGCGTTGTTTTTAGACAATATAAATACTTTCCTACCATATAGTGTAGTTGTTTCGTACGCTGGTTTTTATTTATTTATTTATTTAATAAGATTCTGAGATATGTAATAAATTTTTTTTATGCCATATCTTTTTATTTTAAATTGGTGATATTTCAATCTTTAACTATAGTCGGCATTTTTTTTACCATGAAAATATGCATTAAAATCATGCATCCGCTAAACTCGATATACAAGAGGTTATAAGTGATATGTGATCAAAGGCTATACACGATACATTTTTTTATTTTCAAAAAACAAACCATATATAGTATGTAGTAAATCAGTAGCTAAATTAAATACAGTAAATGTTATAAGCGATAAGTACTAACACACCAGAAACTATACGTAATACACAATATACTTTATAATATATACGTGATATGTTTGAATTTCAACACAATACTCGCTTTCTTTAAAAGAAAAATATCGCAAAATTCTATAATAATTATGTCCCCTCAATAAGGGACAAAAAGGTAAATTTAAGGGAGGCAAATTGAAATGGTTAAATTTACATTTTTGTCCTCCACTTTGCGAGGAAGACATTCTCGACCAAAAATCCCATTCAAAATTCAAATTAAAGTCTAGAAGGACAAAATACTCCTAAATTGATATAAATAACAATGAACTGTGCATTATATGTAAACTCAACACAAGTTAAACTCTTTCCCCGTCCATCTATAAGAAAACTTGGTTTTTGCAGTTTCATAAGCCATTTATTTTGATTCAGTAGGGAGCCAAGACTCCTATTTTGTTGCTGGGACGAGATATTTATCGATACATTTGCTCATATTTTTTCAAAATTTTGGTGGGCAGAAATTAAATATTTTTGTAATTTTTGCTAGGAATACTTGCAGAAAAAAATAAAAATTAGATGAGGCAATTGCCCCCAAACTACTATATGGCTTCGTAACTAATTTGATTAACTCTTGTGAACTAACACTAAAATTTTAACCCATTCTACACCTACAAACTGACCCAATCTGGACCAAAAGCCTAATTATATTAAAGTAAGAGTGGATGCCACTAATTTGCTGGGCTTCTTCTATTAGTATTAGCTCCCACATGAGAAAGATACTTCATAGTCCATTTCATACTACTCCCACGTTGTCTATCCTAAGTATTTTAAGATTTTTTTTTTTTTTGGGAGAAGTTGAACTATGAATCATAATATTATACTGAAATTTATTTTGTTTTATTTCTTCATCATGTATTTTAAACTTTTGACTGAACGAGATGGCGAAATTTATAATGGCTCTACTACACAATCGAATAAAAGTTACATTGTTCATGTAACTTTATTCGATAGTTATTTCTTTATCTCATTAAAAGATCTTGTTTGGATTTTTTTTTTTTTTTAATACTAGTGGCAATGTTAATCTTTGTCATTGCTTTTTTAGAAACAATAATACCAATAATAATTTGGTATTTGATCTTTAAAAACCACAATTTCTGGTTTGTTTTTTACCCTTACATCCCCAATGTTTAAACTCATGACATTTGAATTACGAGGTTCTCCCACTAACCACCACTCCAATCCTTCTTCACATTTTCGATTTTGATTGGTACTTTATAAGTTACTCTTTTCATTCCATTAGAAAAATTTTCATTACTGACCTTGCACCCAACCCCGACTCTGCCCCTCCTTGGACCTTGCACCCCAATCATGACCCCGCCCTCCCCGGGCCCCACTCCCCAATCATGAACGCGTTCTCCCTCGACCCACTCCCTGTCATGACCCCCTCCCCAACTCGACCCCACCCCACTCTGACCTCATTACGTGAGAATTCGTATGTTTTTCTTCTGCTTCTGATATGTATGTAGCTATTAATGTTAATGTGTATTCAAACTTCTAAGTCGACAGTGGCAAAAGAATATTATGGATATTCGTATGTTTTTTTTTTCCCCTCTTCTTGTATATACGTAGTATATGGGTTGAGGTAACCTGGGTTGAACAAGTTTTTCGAAAACTCATTGGACTTCCCAGTGTTGGTGGGCTTTAGGGTATTCATTCCCACCCATTAATTATTGAGAGCTCAAAACCGCCAAGCCCATATTGTTGATAAGTGAGTTTTTTGCATTCTAAAATCCAAAAGGTACGAGTAGATTTTGAAACAATAGGTAAATTTGACACCCTAGCCTACATGTAATGTGACCTAAATCATAAGTGTGAAAATACGCCGACCATATCACTCCATGCTTTCTCTTTTGACTTTTAATCATCTCATTGCTCTGTAATTAGTGGATATAAAAATCACATTTCTCTTTCCAAACTTAGGTTAGTTGGGTCCCCAAAATTAACCAATAATTTAATGGCTCAGCCGGCAACATCAAATCTAATCTTGATATCTCATTCTTATATAATTTAGAGAGAATATACTCTAGTCCTACAGGAACAACTTAACCCGAAGAACAAAGTCTTTCTTAATTTATACTTCTTTTTTCTTTTTCTTTTTCTTTTTTGTCATGGCAGCAATGGATTTTTTTTTTTTTTTTTTTGAGACAAACTTAAATGGAATACGGTACCGCTATTGTTAGGAGGTAAGAGCTTGGACTCTCAATGTGCTCAAAGAAGATAATTCTAAGAAAAGTTTCTATGCACAGGAAATCTTCCGATCGACTCCTATGCTTAAATCAATTATGTTACCATCAAAACGCAATACATGAAAGACTATACACCATTCATTTTTTCAGTTTAGAAAACATACAATACATCAAATTCTATCAGTGACGGGATATCAAAGGTGATACCCGATACTCAATGCTTCATATATATATACACGTGGTAATTTTTTGATTAAAGTTAAAAAAAAATATCACCATTTTTATAAAACAAAAGAATTCGCTTACATCCTAAAAATTTGCGTCGGACGACCGGTCGGATGGATGCTAATTTTTGCGTACGTAGAAATGTCAAACTTTGGATGGAAATTTTAATTTTGACTGTTCGAATATATGACAAAGTTCATCACTAATTCTTCAAGAAAATAGAAAAGTTTAAAAGTGCGTTTGACTAAACCAAATGTATACAATAACCTCGAGAGAATTATATTAAAATAAAAAAAAAAGAAAAGAAAAAAGAATTGGAGATAATCTATAAAAAGAAAAAGAAAGGAGTTGGTCTGGTTTGATAACTTTTTTAAAGTTGCACCGTGCATATATACATATATATAGGTGATTTAATTAAAATAAATGTCGTTTTTCGCTTTATATGTACCAAGTACCAACTACCAATGGATGCTAGGGATTATACAGATCATGAGACGAAGACAACCAACAATTTCCTTGCAAATGTCACACACACAAACTCAAGTGCACGAACCAAACGATGATATCTCTATTCATTTCTAATTATTTGGAAATATTATATTTATCTTCTTCCCTGCTTTTATTATTATAAAGATATTGTGAATTTACAATTTGAAACTAGCAAAAGAAAAATTCAAGCCCTCAATCTCTAGATGACCTTTCATGCATGGTAATTCAGTACATTTTCATTTGAAGGTTTTGCAAGATTATGGGTTTCAAAATCTCGTTTGGCACGAGTTTAAAATTTTTTTCCTGCAAAACCTTATTTCAAAAATAAATTCTTTTTTTGAACACCAAAAACTTTTTCTTTTACCTTGAGGGGAAATCTTTTTTGCTACCTACTACGTACCTTGACCAGCCAAGATTTTTAAAAGATTGATTCCCAAAAGTCTTTTACTAAACATAATTTTTGAAAACAGTTTTAAAAACCTGTTCAGTTGCTTGTTTTTGAAAACATATTTTTTAAAAATATTTTCTAAAATTCCTTTCAAAATCTTCTAACGAACAGGTCCCTAAATTAAATTATTGAAGGGACCAATCAATAATTAAATTTATAGTTTATAATAATTTTTCCGGCATTTTAAAATTTTTATTTAGTGGTGAGTATTATTTATATGAAAGTCATCTAATTATTGTTTTTAGTAAGGGTAAAATACCAAACTCTAGATATTCAATGAAGTCTAACTCTAAATTTAGAAAATAGAAAAGGCAATGCACAAAATAGAATAAAGTTTTATACATTCGATGTTTAATTTGTTTTGTACTTTTGAAAGACTCAAGGTTTACTTATTTTGTACATTTATGAAATGAAGAGAGTTTTGTTGTGTATTTTTTATAAGCTAGAACTCATAATATGCACTAATATATTTTAACTGAGGCCAAATAATTATATATATATATATATTTTACTAATATACATATATAGTAAAAAGTAAAATAAAATATTGTAGGACCATCACCCCATATCTCCATGAAACTCTGCCCTTGCATGTATTACAACCGTTTGTTCACTGACCCGCTCCTTTTCCTTTGTTGTTGTGCAAGAATAACCCCACTTATTGTTGCTTCTTAATTTGACAATCCTACTTTTTATAAACTATTACACATGTTGAATTGAGTTGAGCGACCGTTCTCACATCACCAGAGGTAGGCCTAAAAAGTTAATGGTCTTAATGCTTAAACTTTTACATCTTTGAATCATTCTATCCCCATTCTCACACCAAGGAAGGTGGGTATCTTACCCTATCTTTTTAAAACCTCATATATTAAGTGAAAAAAATTTGAGAATTCTCACAATGTAATATTTACGTTGTTATATCCGTAATAAATATCGACTTTTTGGATGCGTTCATGCGTTTTGAAGCTCACTCTTGGGTTCAATTTCAATGCCCAAATTAAAAAAATAATTATATGAATAATATCAGACTAATCCAATATAATTCAATTACCTTCGTTGTAGTGAACAATCATCTATTAAATGCACACACACAATCAAAATTCTACCATGCTTCATGGAACCCTAGTCACCCCGCCCAATATTGTTCTAGTAAGTGCACTTATGTGTTCATCCCTCTTTTTCTAAAATCTTCTAGAGTTCTCTCATACATTCTAGAATATTTCAAAACCAAAAATAATTTGAGAATAATTAATAAAACCAAGAAATGTAAATGACTTCAAGATTTACCAAATATTCAAGAATCTCCATCACCCTTCTTCAATCCTTTGAAGGTGATCTTCCTTTCGAAAAGTTAAAACTTTTGATTTTGCCTTTCGGAAAGGCTTGATTGTAAGTTCCAAAATACCCCATCGCTTTGCCTTGAACTTTCGAACCCAAACCTCCAATGTTATTCCTCGGCTGAACTTGACGTGAAGTTACCCTTTTACCCTATGTTTAACCTTGACTTGAATTGGGCTCAGATTTATTTCTCATAACTTTTGAAATGCATGTGAACTTGGCCTATTTAAATTAACCCTTATACACAAATCTTGTTCACCTAGGTTAACTCTTTCTTTTTGGGACCTTGATTGCAACATTCTTGTCTTGAACACTTGGGATCATAACTACATTTGGACATGAATGATACTTGTGCTTGACCATAGAGACCTCACCAAAGTCTAAGCATTTTTTTCCATTTCAAAAAGCCCCAAGAAATCTTTGACCGCTCAAAACTGGTCCTAACAAGTTACATGTACCAAAATTGCAACACCATGTAAGTAATTATCATTGCAACCATGAAACATAAAGGACCAAAAGTACACCGTGTCCAAACAAAAGAGACCAAAATCGTAATTTTTCCATTGAAAAAAAAAACTGTAACACAACTAGTAATAAACAATATTATCACTCCTTTTTTTTATATAATAAAAGTACTAGCAAAGTGTTTTTGATGTGTAATTTTTTTTTTTTTTTTCTTCGTGTGCTCGAAGAACTTGGTGGATTTGACGAGGTTGGAGGAAACGACACGATAACTTTTTTTTTTTTTTTTTTTTTCCCATATTCAGAAAATCCAAGTGACCAAACGGGGTGGACACATACTTTTAGGTTCCCTTTAGTAGCAAAAGTCACCAAGACAAGACCGAAAAATGGGCAAAAACCGAAGAAAATAAAAAGGGAAAAAATTGTCATCAAACTTCAGCCATACGTCATCATCCAGGTTGGCCTACAATTTGCTTATAAATCTCTCAGTGTTCGTGACAGTTGCCCCTTAGGATCCTTAGTCTCGCCAAATTCCGACCGAACTTGTAGTTGTTGTAGATCCCAATCCGGCCACAATGGCGCAGCCTGCAACGCCAAATCACACAAATAATTACAACTTCAACGTTGTTTTCCATTTCAGGGAAACTCATCATACCCCTGCAGCTGCCGCCAGGTTTTTCCTGTACAACTTTCCTTCTCAATCCCATGATCAATCTGATCAACACCACATGATTCAAATGTCATCTCGTCAGGCCATTTACGCATTCATCGTTACGGTCTTGCTTAACCTGGTACAGATTAAGTATCAAGGAAAACTCGAATCACCTTTCGAAACCCGCCCCAAAACCATCTTTCTCGCCATCGCAACTCTGCTTCTTTATCATTGTTTCTCATACTACGTCAAGATTAGATCAAGAACAACTCCAGTTTCTGCAGCATACTTGGACTACATTAGTAAGATCAGTTTGGGATTTTGCGGACCAATGTCGTTGGCATGTGTTACTTCACTTCTTCTGCCTCAATCACTTTCCCCACTTGCGTTTTCACTCTCCCTTCTGTTTTCCTTCTCTCAGTTATTACTCCCATCCCATGTTCTACCATCATGGGACTCGCTCACAACGGCAGCCATTTTTTTCGTGCGAAAATTCCGCGGTCAGCCACCTCTAAGAAGAACAAGAGGTGGGGGAGGAGTCCAAGTCCAACTGCCATGGCTTCCGCAACCAACCAATGGAGTACAAATACTCCCTCTCTAGTCGTTTTGTGGACAGGCGGGATCCCCTGTTTACTATGATTCTGTTTCCTTGTTTACTCTCTCACGTCTTTGGAGGTGAGATTCACATTTCACATCCGAGGATCGTGTCCTGGCATCTATCCTAGGAATATGTATAACTCCTACTTCTCAACGTGGTCCTTTCAATAGAGTATGTTTCAGGTTGTCTGTGTTTTTATTTTAAATGAATATCAACGTGAGTCTATGTACATTCTAATGAATCACGTAAGATAAAGATTTGAAAAGAAAATTTGGAATAATTTTGCTGTACTTCCTAGAAGAAAACCAAAATACAAGAGTATCATATGTTGCTTCATATTTACAGTTGAAACATATTCACAAAATATCAACATATATATAGAGAGAGATATCTAGGAAGAGAAGACATGGATGTCTAACGTAAATCCTCCTAGATTTGCTCTGACTGAGCAACGGCTACTGTCCTCTGCCACCTCCTCACCTACGACCTTCTGCGGAGCGTGACACCGAAACCACAAGCAAGAAAGTTTTGTTAGAGCCGTTTTACCAGTCACTCTCACTCTGTAGATCAAACTGAAGTCCCCTGCCCACATTCCATTTTCTACGATGCCAGACTCTTGGTTAGCCTCGTATCCATCAAGATCAGCGTTGGTGATTATTACAACTGAACCATCGTCAAAGCCCAGAAGATCCCGGCCAGTAAACAACTTAGGGCTTCTGAATACCAGGCTCAAGGGGGAACTTGAACTTGAACTTGAGAAGCAGGTCTTCTTCACCTGCAGGTTGTAAAATTCTTGAACAGCCTGCATTCAGCCCACGATATGGTCAACCACAGTAGGAAAAGCAGAGAAACGACTCGTACTAAATCAAATCATAAAAGCAATAAACCTGCAACTGGGCGGGGGCTAAGAGAACTCTTGGTCGTATAGACTTCACATAATCATATGCAACATCAGGCTTCATTTGCTTGTATTTCACCTAAAATGCAACATAGAAACCACAATATGGATCAGAATTGCCATGTTGCAAACAATATGCATAACAGATTAAAAAAAATGAAAAATAAATAAATAAAACTGAACTTCATACGACCAAATTAAGCTACTGCACTAACCAGGTAACAAACAACTATGGTTGTGCTGCGACCACGACCAGCCTTACAATGAACATAGGTACTTCTCCCACATAACGCATTTTCTTCACCAAATGAAACACAAAGCAACAACACAGGGGAAAGCTTAGATAACATCTCATAAATGATTACAGCGAAGAGGTCCCACATAATTCTCAAAAACAGTACTAATTTACAACTCAGAGCCCAATCACTTCCCCCTCCCAACCAATAAATGGAGGGATGGCAAAGGTCGTACCAGAAGGGGCCATAAAAAGGATGGGTGTCGAAAAAATGATAAAAAAAGAATCCATAGGGAACTTTTTGTCCAAAAAAGAATTGGTAGGTTAACGAAAAATTCTACTGGAAGTGTCGGAGGACCGAAACTAAATTCAATTGTTCGTAACAATAAACTGTTGCCGATGAAATAACTAGATGCCACAAGATCACTTTCGAGGAACCTGCATCTATATTCTGCTGATCAAAGGATTCTTAAATATATCGTGTAATATATAAGGTAAGGCTGTGTTCATAAGGCCCTAATGGCGCGACCTTCCAAAACCCACATGTGCGGGTATTACTATGCATTGGGTTGCCCCTTCTTAACCATGTAGTGTCACCAAAACCTAAAACATTAATATTGAAAAACAACAACTAAGTAATGCCACATACAACTTCATTACTCTAATCTTGGAACCATTACAAACCATATGCATGACACATAAGCTGACAGCCTATTTGATGACAGTAACGCTCAAAAGTACATGATTGTACATAACATGCTATTATGTCAGGAAAACTCACCATGAATAAAGTCCACAGCTTCGCTAATATCATCAAGAGATGGGGCAAAGAGGTAATCTCTTGTTGGAAGAACCAAATTATGAATCCCATGAGCCTACCAGATACATAACCATATCAGAAAATAGAAAATTTAAAAGCAGTTAGCTGAATCAAAAAGGAGGAATAATATATAAGATTTCGAACTAAAACAATATGGCCAACTTAAGCCGACTTCAGTTGATACATTTGTTCCCAACTGTTTCAACGAGGAGAATAATTTAATTCAAATAGCATAAAGATGTAACAGCCATTCAACTCTACTAGTCTCCAATCTTCACAAAAGAATAAAACAAAATCAAAACTTATACCACCAATCAGTAACATAGAAGAGGAAGGAACATACAACAAATCAAGTTATGACAGAGAGGTATAATCAAGTAAACAGAATCCCAGTTAATCCAATACCACTAATGAAAGATGTCAAAAACCCACACGAAAAATATGGGATAAGGCTATCAAAGTAAGTAAAAGGGCCAGCTTTAAGCAAATTAATCTATTCTACAGAACAAATCAATTGCCTTAGTGAATGCCAAGATACAACAGGTATGCAGGAAGTCCAGACACAACATACCTCATATAAAGATGTTGGAACTAATGTTTCATATGGCTCATTAAGTGTGACAACGGCTCCAACACCAAGATCCTTCAAGCGACAGACATCAGACCTGAATGGGACTGCACCTAACAACACAAACTAAAATAACAAGAATTCAGTTTCAGAACAGGGATAACCCTTCTTATGAAAAGAATTAAAACAATCCGGGATCACCACTCATCCTACATGAAATATGACCTCACACAATAAGGGTCAGATCATCAGATTATCATGAAAAAACAAGAATTGAATAAAACTAATACCGGATTTTCCTTTGCATAAAACTGCAATTCGAATTCAAATCCAACCACAAGTAGAGTCCAATACCTCAATTACATATATTCACAGAACCAATAAATAAATAAAGATTAAAATGAAGAAGTACTACTATTAGCATGAAAACAACAGAAAATAAATGTGTATAAAAACGAAGAATCGCATAGTATATACCTCATCAATCCAGTCCCACCACCGGAAATCAGTCTGAATTTTGTTCCTGATCACATTATACACTAACGTCGGATAAAAAAGTGCTCTGGCACCCACTCCCACTAAAACTCTCTTCGAATTCTTCCCCATAATACCGCCTCCATCAGGGCCAACGCCGGATTCAACCAAATCGCCGTCGCGAACAGCTAACTCATCCTCTTCCTCCGCCCTTTCCTTCACCCCGAAACCCTTTTTCTCAGTTATTTCTTCTATACGCATATTCACAAAAAGCAAACAACTTTGATTTGAAAAAAATTCACAATCACATCAACAAGAGGGGAAAAGAAAAAGCCCTAAACTGAATCGAATTTTCAAGATCAAGAATTTACAAACCCATATACAGACGAAATAACTAAAAGGCACTAAATTAGTACAGAAATATTCATGGATTGAACTCAAATTCTATATAGGGAAACCAATTTTTTCCGCTGGGAATTCTTACGCAGAAGCAAGAACATGTGAAGGAGGATTGCGAATTGGGTGACGTGAGAAGGGCGAAAGAAATTTTAAAAAAGCCCTTTTTGATGTTTCTCGTATGTAAATTTACGCTTTTGCACCTTGGGCATTTTTCTGGAATTTTGTCTATATTTGTTAATATACGACTTCATCCTTGTTGTCTAAAAATGGAATATTCTTTTCTATTTCAGTTATAATTTCTCTTTAAGGAAAAACAGTGCATTCAAATTTAGATTTAGTGGTTTTCGAAATTGTTCAACATCGATTGAGATACAAATAACATGCAAATCTCCTTTAGATTTCTCCTCTGACGTAGCTCCAATCTGTGCTAAGATGTTTGCGATAATATTCTGCCCCAATCTAACTATCCAAAAAATACCCTCCAATCATACGTTCGGATGCCATATGCAACCTGTGAAAACCACCGCAGCATCTCCGATAAGAGAACATGGACGCTAGGGTTGTCCACTCGCCAATTAATAGAGGAATGCTACATTACAATCAAGTATTTTAGATAATTTGTATCATTAAACTTACAAAAATAATGTATTTTAAAAATTTTAATTTATTATTCACTTTATATTTTTACTTTGAATAACGATATTGTACATAGTACATGATGATGATTATTATACAAAATTAATTATAAGAAAAATACCCAAACAAATCATGTGATACATGATTATAACGAAGGAAAAAAAAACACAACTCTATATATAATAATATATATTTGGAGGTTGCTGTTGGCAAGACTTCTGGTGGTCGAAGAATCAAATGCTTTGCTTGCTGTGATTAACTAATTTCAGCTTTGGCATAGGCATATGTAATGTAAGGTTTCTTGTTGAGGATCTTCTTGATCACTCCAATTCTCACTTTTTTTTTTCCTCGTAATTCATACGTACTAGTGTCCAACAATTTGTTTTCCAAACCTTAAGCAAGTCCCGTCACCACCACCACCACCGTATCCCGGTATTAGATTCTCATATTATGGCTACGAGGTTGAATTGATATCGGCATGCGATCAAATTTATTGATAGTTTGTCTAATTTTTTCCCTGCTATTAAACGCTCAATTATATATGCGTTAAGTTACTGATTTTAGTCTATTAATACACAACCCTTTCATAATCTCCCAATATGAAATATACTCTATTTAGTAAAGGTCACAACTTAGTGAACCAGGTCTATTAGAAGATAAATTATTTAAGTTTCGTTCACATTTTCAAAATGTCTAAGAATATGGTGTGATTCAAGGATTGCTGCAACGTCAAGATCAGCAGGAATCGGTATTCTTGGCGTCTCGAACTTGGCGCAATTCATTGGAGCACGCTCTAAGCGTCTGGTTGGTATTCAAGATCCACTATTGTCTGAATTCCTAGTTTTGAAAAGAAGCACTCATGTTTGCAGGATTTCAACTCTCAACCCTTCACGTTGCACAACGACTGTGCTATTGTCGTGCTTGTTTTGGGAGAACACCTAGACTGTTCGACAACTTCAATTCTAGTCTATCAGGACATAAAAGAGTTTATTACGTCAAGACTTTATTTAGGAGTGTTTTGGGTTAGTTGCCTTGTGAAAGTAGTAGCACATGAGCTAGCGAGATATGCAATGTCTATTCCTTCTAATTGCGAGTCTTGGAATACTGTTTCAAACTTTTTGTGACTAGACAATTTCCAGCAAATTTAATGTCATAACTAACTTTTATGTTAAAAAAAAAGAAAAAAGAAGTCTTATCCCTCACTTAATTTATGCCAATAACTCACTTAAATTATACTCTATTCATTTTATTAAAATAATTTCAATAATACAATTATCTATAAATTAATGGGTAAGACTATAATCCCTTCACGTGACCATTTTTTAATGGATAATGGCATATGCTATGAGTTATGCAATTGCACGGGTAGTGCATTATAGGCCCTTATCCACTAAAGGAATGGTTTCGTAAAAGAACTATAGTATTTTCTTGAATTTTAATGTATAATTCAAAGTCAACTTTCTAAATAAACAAAAAAAATTCCTTATCATTATAGGGAAAATCTATGATGCAGTGAAGTCAATCAAGTTATGAACGTGGGATTGTTGGGCTAGTGGTCCATTACGTGCCCTTACGGGCCGGGCCATCTCCCTTTGCCCAATATAGTTCAAAATTTTCTAACGAGCTAGTCAGGCCCACAAACCTCTATTTCTATTCGTACGTTTCCAATTCTGTTAAATAGGCTGGCAAAAATCATTGAGTTTAAACCACTCCTAGATATATATAAATTTATATATAATGGAATGTTTATTTAAAATAAAACGAAAACAAGGTAAAAACTGTTGCAAAGCCTTTCAAGGATTTTCTCGAAGGACATTAATAATAAAGCCCTAGTGTTTTACAAATGGGAGAACAAAAAAATTAAAAGTCTGGTGAAAAGAGTTCAATCTAAATTAGAACGTCCAAAGAGAAGCGCAATGAATCGTTGTTGAAAATAACTAATGAGAAGATTGAGAGACGTAACCCACTCGAAATAGGGTCTTGAGGTGTGTAATTTTTTCACGAAAGGTAATAACCGAGGAATATCTCACTTTTGCAAGTAAATTGTATCTTTGATTGAGAATTTACTCGTAACTCGACTGACAAAGACGACACTCATCAATATGTTTTTAATATTGGTCTCCTTTTTCAGACATGGATCAGACAAACTAATGAAAGACTAACTAGAATCCGATCACTCAAATGCCAATGAGACTGAAAAAAGCCTTATTTCTCCTTCAAAACAAGTGAATCAAAGGCTTGATTTGTTTTCAATGAAATTACAAAATATCTTACCAAAAAATCTTCCAACGGGTAGAAATAAATGTGGGGAAATGAACACGGTGGCACATTGATTGCAATGGCCCATATTCTGATTAGAGAACGACATAGACTTGATTGATTGAGTAGATAAAGTCTTGAAGATGACTTTAATGAAATTGATCTAGGAACGTGCCAGTGTTCTAACGGTTGTGATGCATAGTGAGTCACTTAGAGGTTGGGGAATTTGATTTTTACCTCTGTCAGTTATGCCTATTTAGATCGCAGGTTGACAAGAGAAAGGAAAAAAATCGATCTTATCTTATGGAAGTTTATCATGTGACTAGAAAGAAGTAGAAAAAAAAAGGACGAATTATATTTATCTGAACATTGTGTATATTACGAATCTATCTTTACTGATTTGAAAAATACAAATAACTTCTTAACTCACGAGTTGCATAGTTAAAACCGTAAAAGTTATAAGATCAAAAAGCTAAAAAAAGGTTTCTGGACAGTATTTCAAAAAAAATAAAATCAAAATAATAGGGAGTTATTTGTATTTTACAGGTTTCAACTTTGTCAACTGGTGAGTTCATGAAGTTATTTGTATTCCAAAACGGCAGGGATAAATTCATAGTTATACCTAAAGCTCATGGATGTAGATGTAATTCGGCCCAAAAATTTGAAGAGGATTTCAATGGAATTAGTCAAAAGAAACCAACTCTAATATAGGTAATTATCCATTTCGTGAAATTATTTAGTAAATTAGACATTAAATAACACTAGTTTTCTCGAAATTTTTTATTCACATTATTAGTTAAAACTTAAAAGGACGCTATTTGATGATAATGCCTATCTGGTAGGTTTCCGAACAATATTATATTTCATTCATCTCAAAAACTTGTATGAAGCAGGTTCATACATGCGACGAAATTTGGATGCGCGTTTTACTACAAATTTTTTTTATACCCGTATATTTGAAGAGAGTATTAAGGTTACTCTTTTCAAGTATCTTGAATAAAGTCTCAATACTGTTCACCCAATATTTAGATACTTAAAAGAGTACCCGTAATATACTCTTTTCAAATATCTTGAATAAAGTAGTATATTACTTTTTTCAAGTATCTAGAGTATCATAAGCTACTACTTAAAGAGAGCATTACGGGTGGGAAAAATTGCATTTTTAGTTGACATTTTTTACCTTAGTGTCAAAAGTAGTACACATTCTCTAAGAGTTAGCAAATGTATTCCATATTCTCTAAAAACTAGCAAATGTAGTCTACAATCTTTTCAATTTATTTTAGTAATTTTAGTCCAATTAGTTGGAGTCAATTGGACAAAAATTGCAAAAAAATGGAAAGATTGTGGACTACGTTTGCTAGTTTTTTAAAAAAGTGGACTACGTTTACTAGTTCTTAAAGAAAGTGGAATACAATAAGTAAAGAATGTGGAGTAAAAAAACATTTTTTTCATTACGGGTGTACTCTTTTCAAGTATTATAAGCTACTACTTGAAAAAAGTATACATTACTCTTTTAAAATATGTACTTGAAGAGAGTACAAGTTACTACTTAGAGAGAGTATTACAACTACTCTTTTCAAATAAAACACACACACAAAACATAATTAAATACACAATGAATCTGTTTCATGCAAGACTACGTCTTCATTCATTTGTCATATGATCTAAATTAATCTCTGAGTATGTGATTTTATATAGAAAGTTTGTAGGGTAATTTTCAACAGTTTACATGGCACATTTGGGTTGTTATGGCGCATGGCGCATAAACGTAAATGAGGAATTGCGTGTTGAAAAACAGAAAAAAGGTAATTGATTAAGAGGCATAGCACATTGAAGATGCAGAAGATAACATACCTTTCCCAAAATTTCAAAAGTTTTCCTGTCGACAATCAAATATTCCACATTTACAGCTGACAAACAAATTATCAAAACCCAACATTCTTTGCAATTCTGGAAAAAAATAATAATAATAATAAAAGTTGAAGATGACTTGAGTGGTATTTAAAAGGCACAACGTATGAAGATATTATGATGCATTTCGATAATATTTCAAAAGTTGAACAGCCACCAAAAAAAAGATTTTTTTTTTTGTTTTGTTTTGTTTTGAACCACTTTACAATAACTGGGGGGACCAGGGTGGCGAATGATCGAGTTTTGATCCCGCAACCTTTTACATGTGTTCCTTTTACACCACCGCTGAACCGCTTCGAGGCAGGCACATTAAGTTCACAAATAAAACTTAGGCTTAATAAATTTTCCACATTAGATTATCGCTATCACTTTTGAAATTTGTTTACTCGTGTTTCGAAATATATTGTCGTGTCTTTTAGATAATTTTATCTTTACTTTTACTCGTGCCATTAAGATTTATGAGGTAAAATTGTTCAAAATTAAATGAGCACTCGCTTTCGTATTAAAAGAGTCCAGGGTACAATTATTTATGAGTCATAAGTATACATCAAAACAAGACTCTTTATATAGTTCGGATGGAGTTTATTTTTATAAGACAAGGCCATTCTATGTTAGCCAAAGTCACTCATTGGTACCTCAAGGAAATAGTAAATCCAGCCGATAATAGATTAGAATGGAAATAATCTTATTTAGAAGGAAATACCACAAGAAATGTGTAACATTAATGGGAACACAAAGAGTCTAAAACTTTTCAATCACACATTCAAATTATTCCAATATGCCTGAGGCACAAACTCGACCATCTCCGCGTAAGGATTACACAACATTAGCTGAAGTATCGACACACTCAAAATAGTTTCCCGAGGCACAAACAATTTCTACTGAAAACTACAATTTCCATGGAGCAAGAATACCCACAATCAACTTGCTGTGACTGCGCTTACTGTTGCTCCAATTGGGATTCTGACTGAATATTTTGGTGATGTCCATGTAATGGATCCCTGCGACACGAATCTCTCGATGGGGAATTTTACAAGCTCAATTGAAACTTCATATGTCAACTTCTGATTCACCTTTGAGAAACTGAGTTTCTGTGGTTTGACTGCAACCTTAATACCAGGTGGCGGAGCAACTTTAACTGTGTAAACCGAATCGGCATCACCAACGTTAGTGACCGTCCTCGTATACTTCTGAACTTTTTCCCCGAATTCAATCGCAAACGAAGGATAGTTCAGTTGCGCTTCGGGTATGCTCGCCGTGCACGTTGCCTTGAATTGTAGAAACCTGCTGATTTCCCTGTCTGTGTAATTCAATCCGCACAGAAAAGCGATGTAATCTTTCGGCTCTATATCATAAATCAGCCCTGGATTGCTCGCTTTGGTTGGGTTTACATGCCCTGAGCCTGTTTCAAAAATGTCAGCTGGAAGTTGCAGTTCATTCTCGATGGGATTCTTGGCGAGGTTCACGACATCCGCGGTAGTCATTAACGCTGATCTAATCGCAGCCGGAGACCATTCAGGATGCGCACTTTTGAGCAACGCCACGACACCGCTGAGATGAGGGCAAGACATTGACGTGCCTGATATGACATTGAAGAAGGAGTTCGTGTTCGTCTTGTTCTCAACGGATTGATGCCAGGCAGCGAGAATATTCACCCCCGGGCCGAGGATATCGGGCTTAATAATACCCCGGCTGACAGAATTCGGGCCCCTGGATGAAAATGCAGCAACTTCAGGAGCAAGAGGATCTCCAATTATGGTTCCTTTGAATGAAATAGATGCCGTAGGCGAAGTTGTTGAGTTCATATAAGCAACCAGTTTATCCCTGTCGGCATAACTTAGATGCGTTGCAGGAAGGATATGAGCATTGGCGGATGTTGTATACCCGACTCGCTCTGGATTGATTATAATCATCCCAACTCCGCCAGCGGCCTTGACGTTTTGGCCTTTTTCGATTGTTTCTATGCCGCCGTCTTCACAAACTACGATTTTGCCTTTCACATTTTCAGCAACATTGAGTAAAGCTTCAGTGCAATATCGATCAGCGTCATAATCAGTCTCGTTCAGGCCGGGGTAAAATAAGGGATATTGTGTTGTAGGAAAATTCTTAGGCTGGTAAAGTGACTCGCCGTTGAGTTCCTCCTTGTTTCCGAGCACCGCCGTGGCTCTTATTTTCCTGTCAGTGCTACTAGCACCAACGGTGAGCATCCATGGAGCTTCGTTCGACAAAGAGGAATCATAAGGGCCGTTATTTCCAGCTGAACAGCTCACGAAAATGCCCTTTTCGACCGCGCTATATGCCCCGAGCGCGATATTGTCAGAATAATAAGGTTTTGAACTTCCACCGAGGGAGAGGGAAATAATATCAACTCCATCATCGATGGCGACATCGATGGCAGTCAATATATCACCCTCATCGCAACCTCCGCTAGCGCTGCACACTTTGTAGATAGCCAGGTGAGCAAGAGGCGCAACGCCGATAGCCGTGCCATTAGCATTTCCAAACACATTGGCGCCTTTCACAAAATTTCCTGCGGCCGTGCCGGCCGTGTGAGTTCCGTGGCCATTCTCATCCATCGGGGAGCCAACTCCCTGGAAGAAATGCCTCGCGCCGATCAACTTCTTGTTGCATAACTTCGCGCTGAATTCGCATTTTCCCTTCCATTTGGCAGGTGGCGGAGGCATACCTTCATCACTAAATGAAGGGTGGCCCGGAAAAATTCCGGTGTCCAGAACTCCAATGATGACGCCTTTGCCATAGTTTGATTTACTCCAAAACCCCACATTCTGGTGCAACCCCAAGAAATTAGGAGTGTGAGTGGTAAACAAAGACAACACCTTTTGGGGTTCGGCCGATATAAATCCAGGCTTCTTTTCCATGGATGTGACGTGCTCGGCTGATAATCGAGCTGCAAATCCCTTGAAAACATTGTGAAAACAATAAACCATCTTTGGCCCTTCTGTGCTTGAACTAGAAATGGTAGTTGGGAGAAAAGAATGGTACCATTTGTCCAAATCTTCATTCGGGATCGAAGAATCAGTTGCAGAGGAAAGTTGAGTTTGATCAAATTCAGGGGGCTCAACATGAACAATGTAAGTCTGCAAATTTGCAGAAACTATCAATGAATGAATGCTCAGAAAGCAAACTAGAGTAAAAATATGCCTCAACCCCATGTTCAGGTAGCTGAACTGAAATTGAGAATTGGTTGTGGAGTTTAAATTTTGGTAGATGAATATATATAAATTATACTCCATCCATCCCATTCAACGAATCCACCTTCAAAAAAAATTATTGTGGAAATTATGATGTCATATTACTTATTTTAAATGTTGTACCTCACAATTCATAATAAATTGTACTCCCTCCGTCACACTTAAAAAGTTCACTTTAAAAAAATATACAATTTATTATGAGTTGTGAGGTACAATACATAAAATCAATAATTTAGTACCATAATTTCCACTTATATCTTACTTTAAAAAAAAGATTAATTATATGTACCATGCATTATTACATTAGTAAACATATGTAATGTAAAAAAATTCAAAAGAAACTCTTTTTTAGCAGTACAAAGAGACTATATTTTTTAAAGTAAATTTTTTTTAGTCGAACGAAAGGAATATATTGTAATAGCCCACCATAATAACTTTTCCAACTCACAAGACCTCACGGCACGGGGGACCACATATAATTATAGCAAAGGTGCAAGGGAAAGTGAATAGTCCACCTTGTTTGACTCGGTCATGGCCACAGTGACACCGACCTTATTGATATTTTCCACAATCATTGCTATTTCTAAGCTGTCAATTATTGGCTTTTGCTGAATAATTTTGTAAGTTCATCATGCTTTCATATATGAAGAACCTATCTCAAATGTGTTGATTTCAAGGAGGTTGTGCAAAGATCATAATCCTTTCGCTTAGTGGATATTCTTTTGTCCATCCACTAGATTCCCCGGTAAAATAAATTTAACTTGACCACAGAGTAAAATATTAGGAATTAAAATGAACAATATTCATGCATACTCAATTCATCATTTATCAATTTTTTTTTGTGTTACAATAAAGTAAACTTATCTTGACGTTCTATCTGTAGTTTAGTTTATTGGTGTGAGGCGGGATAAGAAAGATAAAATTAGACAGAAGACAAGTCACTCCAAACTTAATTGAGAAAATACGGTGAAATATTATTACTACTGAATTTATCTAAATAGGGAAAATGACAATTTTAGTCTCTTTTGTTTGGACTTGCTGCACTTTTGGTTCCTTATACTTCATTGTTGCAAAAATAGTCGGCTCTGTTCTTTTAGTACTATAGATAGAAAATTTTTTGATTAGGGAAGAATTTTGTTTTGGAGGAAATTTCTTTTGGGAATTTGTGTAGGAAAGAGAAGAAAAAGTGTAATGATTATGTTTTTTTTGAATTTATGTGAGTGAGGATTTAGAGGCAATTTTTAAATTTAAATTGTGAATTTTGTAAAAATTATGTTGTTTCTTTGTGTAATATTTTTGAGAAAAGAGTGATACTTTTCCTGATTATGTTCGGAAAAGAACAGAGCAGCATGTAGTTGCAGTTTTGGTCTATGTGACATGTTATGGCCAGTTTTATGCAGTCTAATGGGAGGACAATGGTTTTTGAGGGTATTTTGAAATGAAAAAAAAAGATGGAGCATTCTCGTGATTTATATTCTTCAATAGCCCGTGTAATAATTTTTACCCACCTTACCCTCAGTTGACTCGTTCTCAGAAATTTTGGTTTGTTTCTACCACTTATTTAAATGGGTAAAAATTATTACACGGGCCACTGAATAATATGAAAATCATAAAAGAACCCCGACTTTTTTTTTTTATTCATTTCAAAAGAATTCAAAAATCGTTGACCTCACATTTGACTGCTTCAAACTGGTCATGACAGAACACATAGACTGAAAAATGCAACATCATACAAACGTAAAAGACTATTCTTGCAATAGTGAAACTTAAAAGACAAAAATTACTAGAGGTCCAAATAAATTGGACCAAAATTACCATTTTTCAATAATGCTGAGTGTAAAGAAAAAATTGTACACCAAATGCTTCTCCAATTAAATTGGCAAGTTGTCAAATTGCAGTTCATCATTCCCAGCTACGACTTTACGCATAAATTCATGGGACCTCCGTATATTACTATGGTATAAAGACTTGTCCCAGTTTACCAATTCTCCAGCACGTTATAATTGACATAACGACGTTGTCAGTCTTTAACTTTAATACTTGGCGAGTTGGAGAAGCTATGCATAGGAAGTGTATGTGTTGGAAGAGCATTCGAGCTTAAGGAGTTGTGGGATATTTCTAGCTGTTGTAGAAGGGAGTTTTGTGATTTTCGATATGAGATTCCGTCTAACTATACTGTCATTTCTTATATAATGAATTAAAAGTAATACTTTAGAAATTGAGTTGACAAACACACACAAAATATAGATTAGTCGGTAAAATTGAACATTACGAATAATTTTTTTTTTTTTTTTTTTGTGAAAAAAATACTTCATTCTTATAAAGAGTCTTAATTTATTATATCGAAAGCAGGGACTGTGGGCAGGGGAAGAACGAGTGGGAAATTTCCTACAGAGTTCTATCAACTTTGCAATATTGCTAATAGTTGAGTGGACAAACACATACAAAAAATAATTAGTGACAAAAATTAAACATTGCGAATAGTTGAATCTTTTTAAAATTTCTTATGTTTTATTGGTTCTGTTTTGTAGGTACAGAAGATATGGACGTTAGGACCTTTTTAATTATGACTAACTAATGGATCGGGCATGTTTTTCTCTTTGGGTTTGAAACTTAATTTTGAAAAAATAATTTTATAATCAGTTTTTATTATTTTTAATATAATTTTTTACTATTTATTTATACTTTTTTATATTTTCAATACACTTTTATATTATAAAATTATTTTCCTAAAACAAAGTTTCAAACTTTGTTTGAAACCCAAGTTAAAGAACAGGTACGAACAAATTATTATGTCATTAAAAATGACATATCCAATGATATTAGTAATGCGATTTTTATAATACTTTTTCGATATCTCAAAAGAAAAAAAAACTTTTTTTTCATTTAAGAAACTTGCCACCATTGCCATAACATGTTTCAAAACCACCCCTCCCCCAGCACCCCCAACCCCCCCTCTCGTGCCATACTCTAATTTGAACTTACTCTCTGTATATCTCTATTTCATTTTGTTTTTTAACAATGCAGACGTGTTTCTACATTCAACTGGTAAGGTTTATATTTTGAGAGGTTATCTTTTGTAAGCTTGATTTACTACCACAGAAAGAGTCATTAGAGGCGAGTAACTACAAACCCGCTTCTAAAACTGAAAACACGGGATATTGGATGTGAGTTTCCATATTCGCAGCGCCCATATTGGAGCCGGGGGGGGGGGGGGGGGGGGGGATGGGGGTGTGCGAGTTCGCACTACCCGCCTCCAATAGGGTGTTTTATAGTAGCGATTCCACCATTGTTTTTATTTTATTTTTTTTCATTTTGTCATTTTTCGAGCAACCAAAGTCAAAACAATTAATATACAGGAAAGAGAAAAAAATTTATAAAAAATCAGGAAAATGAAGACTAACTGACGAATTGGAAAACGAATATGCATATTAGCTAAATTCTGTTGCCCTCTTTTAAAAAGAAAAAAAAATCAAAGTCATATTTTATTAGTAGATGAAAAAGTCAATACAATTGTGGTTGCATAATATAATATACTAATAATCCCATACAAAAACAATTAAAAATCCTCTGAATGAAACATAATTACGTACAGATAAACAAAATCAAACAGATCTACACAATAGAGATAATAATTGTTACTAAACAAATCACGTATTGAAATAGATTCAATTTCCCACTCATCATTCAATGCATGAAAGCCTTTAATTACATAGTTGTATTTTTTACTCGCAATAAAATAAACTTCCACTATCTTTAATTATTGAATGGTATAGTAACTCTTATTATATACTCTTTCCGTCCCATTTAAAGAGTTTATTTTTAAATTATTTTTGTTCTCATTTAAATAGTTCATTTTGAATTTGTTTACACTATAACACTTACTAAGACAATAAAAAAATGTGTGGTTTACAATTAACATTTACTTATAAAGTAAGGGTATAAGTGAAATATATGGAATTAAATTACTTATTTTAGGCGTTGTACTTCACAACTCATAATAAGTTTTATATTTTTTAAAACGAAATTTTTGAATGAGACAGATGAAGATTATTAGTCTAAACAATATTAAAGAACTAAGGAAAAAGTAAATAAAAAACTATTTCCCTCGTTCTTTCACTATGAGAAATGGGTGCCGATTGAAGGAAAGAGAGGCGGCTAAGGTGAAGATGGCAGAAGATTGTCGAGGCAATCATAGGCTGGCCCTTGCAACAAATTTTTTTTTTTCTTAATAAGTATTTATATTTTAGTATCAAAAAAATTTATATAAGAACTTGGCCCCTATAAATTATTTTATTATTGTTGACCTCTTCAATTTTGGAACTCAATTTCCGCCACTGGTGAAGACGAAGAGAAGATATGCAGACCTCGGGTTATTACAATTAATTAAGGGTGGCAAAAAAAAAAAAATCATTAACCCAAAAACTGCCTAAACCCATTGGATTTTAACCCAATAAAACTCATCTAAAAAAATAATGGGCAGAGCGGCCTTGGGCTAAAGATCTAATGGGCGGGTTTATGATAGCCCATTGGATACCTTAAAACCCACCCATCATGGGTACAAAAAATACCCATCCAAAACTACCGTTAAAAGTATAAATAAAAACTCAACAACTCACATATTTTAGTGGGCTCATTTTATTTTTTTTCTTCAAACATTTTTTTTCTTTATTTTTCGTGTCATACAATTACTTTACATTTTTTCCCCATTTATTCTTTTATAATATTTTTAAATTACCCACTTATAAATGCTTATTCAAAATTTGTTCGAATTTCAAGTCAAGTTCAGGCTCGGGTTTCGGGTTGGGTTTGGGTTCGGGTTCGGACCAGTTCAGTTCGGACCCATAGTTCAGGCCTAGTTTTGGGCCTGTTTCGGGCTTGTCCAATTTCGGGACTCGAGCCAGTTTAGGGCCTCGGGCCAGTTTTGGACCTCGGGGAGGGGTAGGGGAATGCATGGGTTTTATATAAATATTAAAAAATTAAAAATTTTGTTTGGACACAAAAAAATACATACGGTTAAATATAAAAGTATACATTATATAACATTTCAAATTTTAGAATAGATTCAAGGAATTAAAATCCGTTTAAAAAAAAGGAATTAAAATGAAATTAAAAAATTTTGAAATTTTTTTATTACTAAATCATTAAATAAGCTTTATATTTTTGTATAATGGATATTATGGTACACATAGCTACCCATTAGACATTCAATTAATGGTCCAATTACCCATTAACTTAATACTCATTTAATACCCTCCCAATACCCACCCAACCCACCTGTTTGACACCCCTACAATTAATATTGTTTAGACTAATAATATATGCATATGCCTGCAACTTGTAATTACCTTAATAAGTGCAAATTGAGTTTTCTCAATTGGGAACATGAAATACTTCTATCATTCACTGCACAAAAAATAAGAGTCTTATTTCTTGGAATAGAAGCACATGGATTCAGTAACCAGTCCATGGGCTTTTGCAGAATAGAATTGTAAGATTGTTTTATTTATTTGTTTGTTTATTTATTTATTTAACACTTTTACTATTTCAATAATTGGGGGAGAAAGAGACGTACAATGAGTTTGACCATGTAAATTAATTCTTGCACAAGTTCATTTTGTACTACTGTCGAACTATTAGATAATTCTTGGAATTGTAAGTTGGTTACCTAGTCACAAGTGTTTCACCTCCCTCTCTTTCTCAACAGTCCATGAGTTATTAACACGCCAAGTGTTCTACTTCCCTCTCTTCATCGGATGTAGTCCATGAGTTACGGATAGAAAGAATAAAAAAAACTCACCAATGAATATTCTTTAGACCACTTTATCAAACAGGCACGGAGTACCTAAAAGACTATACACATCACAATTTAGTAGAAGAATATATGAGACAAAATTCTAACAGTCGTCTAAATTATTATGTCTCAATATAGTTATTGAGACAATTATTATAGCTATATCAAATTGATGGGATTTAAGATGTTTCATTAATACTGTCAAAATAATTTGTATTAAATACCATATTTTTTTGTTGTGATCTTTCAAATTAATACGTATTTTCCTTATTTGCATAAGGCAAGTTTGCATTATGATTTGTATCTCCTACTACACTTTGCATTCATCTCACAAAGTTCATAAATGTACATATTGCTTTTTCAGAGGTAAAACTCATAATGTCTCAAACTTCATATAGGTTTATTTCATCAGATCGATTTACAATAATTTCAGTGATCGGATTATTATTTGATTAAATATGTACTCATTTTGTTGTATTGGTTTTTTTTTTTTTTTCTTTCTTTTCTTCTTCGTGTCAGTGAATCCAAGTTAGATTGTAAAAAAATTTATCTTATTTTTCGTAGCATTATTGTGAGAAAGTCAACCAGACTACAATAACGGAAGTATTATAAAATCAAATACGAGGAACGTCCGTCATCATAGGACTTAGCATGTGATTTGATTACGTGTAGCTGTAACTATATCCTCGCAAACAATTGCTTCCGACGGGTCATCGATGCAAGTGGTTGCCTCACACGTAAAATATCGCGATACTATCATAGGTTTGTATCATCACAAAATATCAAATTGATCATGTTTTTTATTTTATTTGATCCAATAAAAATTTATTAAAATGACTCAAATAATAATAATTTTTATAATTTATCAGTAATTTTACACCAGCACATTTTGTGTATAATCTTACCATCTTACAATTCGATTCTATCATACCGATTCTGCACCCAAATCAATCTCACGTAGAATCATTATTTTGCAAACTATGCACACAATGTGTTCTAATCCCCCTTGACGTCTCTCTTTTTTTCCTTTCTGCTGCGTCCTCCCCTTTTCTTTTCTAATTGTGGAGCCACTTGACTGACACCTTCTAACATGTTCCTTTTTCTCAAACTAGGACGAAACAATTTTTTTGTCAACGGATTCCCTTTTCTTTTTCTTGAATCCGGAGATGCCAACACACAAAATTTGTATTTTCCTTTGATCCTAGGAACCACATATACTAGATTTTGATTTATCGGGAGAAGCGACACGAGCTTACTGGGCTCAACTTGATGATGTTTCACCTGTCTTGCTTGGTTCAACTTGGCTTGACTCAATCTAGTTATGATATCACTTATTGAATCGGAATATGAATTGATATATTAGTGTGGAAAGCGTAGACAAAACAAGTGAACAATGGATGATCCTAATAACGATATGAGTATTTGCATATTTGAGTATTGTTATATTTCTATCTCATCTCATCTCATCTCATCTCCAAATATACTCCCTTACAACAGCCATCGTTCACTTATTTTGTCTCCATTTTTTGCATTAATATATCAATTCATATTCGATCCAAACTCCTACAAATGAAAACCCTTCCCACCATTCTTGTCAATGTTTTTTTTGAATAACGAAAAATGTAATATATACATACTCCTTCTTGTATTTAAATTATGGTTGACCAAGCGTAAATATGATCGCTATAGGGTACGACTTTGTTTCATTCCCCGATGGCGCAATTACTATAGAAGACTTGACAAACATGGTTGCCACCGAAGCTGCTGATAAGCACTATTAATCAAATCCCACTATCAGCTTATCAGCTTCGGTCAAAGCATCAGTGATCAGTTCGTATAAAAACCCGGGGGACAAAAAGTAATTAAAAAAAAAAAAAAATGATAGTGGGATAAATGATCGGATAAGCTGCTTTGCCTATGTCTACTTTAATCTGTACAGTTCATATCACAGAGCCAAATCATCACTTCCATTTAGCTAATTAATCCCATTCTTTTTTCTTGATGTCAAAAATGCTGAACATTTTCACCTTGATTGGTGTACTGTGTGTTCAATTTCTGGAAATCTCCGCCACTTTGGAAACTTATATTGTTCATGTTCAGCCACCGCCTGCATCAGTTGGCACTCATCTTGCCTCCGAGGGTTCGGTTTCCAACGATGATCTCGACCGGTGGTACCGATCTTTCTTGCCAACAACAACAGCTACAGAAGCCACCGGCTCCGGGGCTGATTCTCCGCGGATTGTTTATTCTTATCACAATGTTTTCAAGGGATTCGCAGCTCGATTGTCCGCGGAGGATGTGACAGCCATGGAGAAGAAGCCTGGATTTATATCTGCCAGACCCGAGAAGATCCTGCATTTGCACACAACCCATAGTCCTGATTTCTTGGGTTTGCATCAAAACACGGGGTTCTGGAAAGAATCCAATTACGGCAGAGGAGTGGTCATTGGAGTCCTGGACACTGGAATTGCGCCGGACCACCCTTCATTTAGCGACGTAGGGATGCCTCCTCCGCCGGCTAAATGGAAGGGAATCTGCGAATTAAGTACGTTGGCATGCAACAAAAAATTGATCGGTGCAAGATTTTTCGTCAACGAAAATGGCTCACCACTTGATATTGATGGTCATGGTACTCATACCGCGAGCACGGCCGCAGGAAACTATGTCCGCGGGGCCCATGTGTATGGCAATGCTAATGGCACGGCCGTAGGTATTGCTCCTCTCGCTCATTTGGCAGTGTACAAAGTATGCAGTAACAATACCTGTCCTGTCAGTGGTATATTGGCGGCTATGGATATTTCTATCGACGACGGGGTTGACATTCTTTCCCTCTCCCTTGGTACAGATAGTACACGACCATTCTATGATGAAAGTGTTGCAATTGGTGCATATGGTGCTATGGAGAGAGGCATTTTCGTGAGCTGCTCAGCAGGAAACTACGGTCCAAAAAGTTTCTCGGTGTCGAACGGGGCACCATGGATTCTCACCGTGGGTGCAAGTACTACGGACAGGAAACTAAGGTCAACTGTTGTGCTTGGAAACAAAGACCGGCTTTTAGGTGAATCACTTTATGAACCTAAAAGTTTTTCATCAGCACAATTTCCCTTATATTTCCCTGGTTTGGACTCGAGTGATCCAAACGCTGACCTATATTGTTCTTCGCCCTTAACGAGCATCCCAAAAGTCCGAGGCAGTTTAGTTGTGTGCTTAGCTGGTAAAATTTCAGCCAAAGATAAAGGAAAAAATGTGAAAGCTGGTGGTGGAGTTGGATTGATCTTTGTAAACCCTGAAATATATGGTCACACCGTACAATTAGAAGCCAATGTTCTTCCGTCTACTCACATATCTTACACTGATGGAACTAAACTAGTCGCGTACTTGAGGAAAACAATGTCACCTAAGGCAGCCATTAAATTTCAAGGTACTATAGTTGGAGATGTTTATGCTCCTGAAGTTGCAGCGTATTCCGCCAGAGGTCCGTGCCAAGCCAGCCTCGGAATTTTGAAGCCGGATATAATTGGACCTGGTGTAAACATTGTAGCTGCCTGGCCGAGATCTGTTGAAAACAACCCCAACACAAAGTCCACTTTCAATGTTGTCTCGGGTACTTCAATGTCGTGCCCTCACCTCAGTGGCGTCGCGGCTTTGCTAAAAAGTGCACATCCTAATTGGTCTCCGGCTGCCATTAAGTCCGCGATAATGACCACGGCTTATACTGTGAACCTTGGCAAGAATCCAATCGTTGATGAAAAGCTACTTCCGGCTGACGTGTTTACAATCGGTTCAGGACATGTCAACCCTTCCAGGGCTACCAATCCAGGGTTGATTTATGACATTGGACCTGGCGATTACGTGCCCTATCTTTGTGGTTTAGGTTACACAGACGTACAGGTTGGTATAATTGTAGGACGCCCCATGAGTTGCTTTGGAAAATCAAGCATAGCTGAATCACAACTGAACTATCCCTCCTTTTCGATTCTTTTTGGATCGGAGGTCCAGAAGTATTCAAGGACGGTTACTAACGTTGGTAAAGCTAAATCAGTTTACTCCGTCAATGTTGTTGCTCCTCGAGGTGTTAATGTTTCAGTCCGACCGAGTAATCTGAGTTTCTCGGCCATCAATCAGAAGTTGACGTATGAAGTTACATTCAGCAAACTACAATCTGCTGTTCGCTTTTCCGCGTCGCAGGGATCTCTCACCTGGGTTTCATCGAAGTCCACAGTCAGAAGCCCAATTGCAGCAAGATTTTTGTAGAGTTAATGCTCGAGTGAAACCCTGGGTTTCTCTTTTGTTTCCATTGTTTTCAACAGCATGTCATCCTACATATACTTGATACATTGAAAGAAGATTAACCAATGAAATTTGTTTTTTTTATATCTGAAAGTGAGTAATTTCCTTATTGTGTGATTTTGAATGTTCGAAACTTTGCTTTTTGATAAAAAATGTAACTAATGAAAATTCTCATTTTATAATGATTAGTTGAAATATCTATCATTACTCTTACTTTTATGTCTATAAAATGAAACATGGATTTTTAGTTTGACTCACACACTAGTTGCTTTGGTGGCTGCATCGTTTCCTCACCAATATTATTACTAGAAAATGGTGAGAAGCACAAATAATGGAGAAAAAATAGGAAAGCTTGGCAAGCGGGAGAAGCACAAATAATGGAGAAAAAATAGGAAAGCTTGGCAAGCGGGGTCAACAGCAGGATCAGGATTCCCTGTTACACTTTCCTGTTACACTATGTGTTACAAATCTTAATAACTCAGCGTTAATATTATTTTTTAAATTAATTTATTCTTCAATGATATTAATTAACATTATACGTAATTTTAATATAATTATTTTATTTTTTTACATTAATCTTCTATTTTAATATAATTTTATAGTCTTTTTTTGATTTTTTAATCTCAATAAATTAAAATAAATATATCCTAAACCAAAATGGGTGAACCCTTAGTCCAAAAATTTATTATAATGCTAATTAATATCATTGGTGAAAAAATTAATTTAAAAAATAATATTGACATTGAGTTATTAAAATGTGTAACACATAGTGTAACATGAAAGTGTAACAGGGGATCCTGAGCCGGTCAATAGTTAACTACAACCTTCCACTCTCGGGAGAAAAAGATTATCTTCCTAATTTCTTCTCCTTGACTCCTCCTATTTTTTTTTCTTTTTACTTTCCTACGCAGAGGAGAAGGAAAATCACTATTTAATTTCATTTTTTTACCAGGATTTTAAGAATACAGTTGACAGAGGAACAATTTCTTAGGCCGAGGAATTATCATCATCATCATCAATGGAGTCCCCATAAGATATTATTGACAACATTGAACAAGTTTCAAGGGACATTCTTCGATTCACCGACGTCGCCCTCGGTAATGCAGCCGAAGAGATCCCAATCTACCAGTACCGGATACCCTGGAGACATTCTCCAAAATAATCAAATCAAGAATCGCCTCCGGCCATAAGGTGACGTCGGACGAGGAGGATGCATTCTTCATTGAAGCTGTGAATTGTCTGTCCAAGCTAAAGATTAGTGGGAGCATTTTATTACAGAAGGCCATGGCTTTCTGGGAGGAAGAATTACGTGCATTGCTGGATCAGGGGAAAAATAGTGGTATTGATAATTTTCCAAGGTATTCGCCGGAGACGGTAAAATTGATAATTTTCCAGGGTATTCACGGGAGACGGTAAAAAAGATGAGACAAATTGTCGCGGCGATGATCTCCAGTGGATACGAGAGGGAGTGCCTCCTGGTTTATTCTGGGGCCAGAAGAACCTTGTTTTACGAGAACCTGAAAATCGGCAAGCTCAGCATGTACTATGTTTCGCGAATGTCGTGAGATTCCTGGAGAACGAGATCAACAGGTGGATAACTCTAGTCGAGATTTGCTCTGAAACGCTGCTTCCCGCTGAGAAACAACTTGGGGAGAAAGTATTCTCCGATCACCCCTTGATTTTTACCTCCATTTTCAGGGACCTGGCGGGCTCCATGGTGATTTAGCTCCTGGATTTCTCTAGGGCGGTGGCGATGACCAAAAGGAAAGCTGAGAAGCAATTCAAATACCTGAAAATGTACTAGACCTTCCTGGATATCATTCTGGCAATCATCCGCGGTGAAGATTCATTGAAATCGGAAATCGTGGCTTCCTGCAACAGGCTCGGGGAGTTGCCTATCAATATCTTCCTGGAAATTGAGTATTGCATCAAAAAAGACGTGGCCAAAATGGCAGTCCCCGGCGGGGCAGTCCATGATCTTGCTCGTTACGTCATGAGTTATCTAAAATTCGCGTGCGAGCACAGATCTACGTTGGAGATAATATTCAAAAAAGCCCCGCCGGAGCAATATTCAATTCCCTATTAGTACGAGAGCACAACATCATTTTCGATCCAAGTCATGAGATTAATGCATTTCCCGGATGCAAATATTGAAGCCAAATCGAAGCTTTACGAAGACATTTCCCTGCGTTACATCTTCTTGATCAACAACGGGAGTTACATCCTAAAAATGGTGGAGGGATCGCCGGAGGTTTACCAAGTGTTGGGCGGCGACACGTGGTGGCAGAATAAAGCCAGAAACATCAGATACTTTCAAAGAAAATTCCAACACTATCAAGCACGAAGAACAAGGGAAACAGTATGAAGAACAAATATATATAAAAAAAATATGGATATAAACAATATAAAATATATCCTAATAACACACAAATTAACGTAGCGGAGTTAAATCTCTTTATATCAAACGAAACCAAAATAACAAAGCTCTCAAAGGCTTTTCACAATAACGAGGCAAGATTTTCTACACCTGACCTTACAACCTCTAACATATTTGATCTCTGTAAATCTCTGTTTCTTTTTTGTACTAAAACTCTACCCTATGATTCCTTTATATAGATCATGAAATTACTCAAAACCTACTATAATTCACTTACCAAATCCTACTCAGAAAACTATGTCCTAAAACAAGTAGGAAACAACTAAACAAGTAATTACTTAATCCTATTACAATCATAATTATCTAAAAATACAAGTTTGGTTTAATTAATGTTTTCCAACATAGCCTCCCTTAAACCAAACTTGGATCAAAACGACTCATGCCATCACGAGCTCGAACCTACTTTGAAATCATAAGTTTCCTTTTTCTTGTTTCACGGTAGCAAGGTTCGTATGTGATTAGGAAACTTGTAGGCGGTTGCAAGATCCGTACGTTATTAGGAAACCTGGAGGGAATTTAAATACTACCAAAGGAGGGAGTCTCAATTTATATAAAACACTCATCTCTCTCCCCCAATACCATTTATGTAATCAGATTTTAATTCTCCTCCTTCTCGTCTTCCATTAATTTGCCGTGTCACCATGATCGGGTCAACCGAGATATACACTGTGGTGACCGCCATGTTGCCGTTCTATACCGCCATACTTATAGGGTACGGGTCCATAAGATGGTTTAAAATATTCAAACCCGATCACGCGATGTGAGAAACCGGTTCATTAATTGCTATTTCACCTTGGCCTTTCTTAACCTTCGACTTTATCTCCAAGGTGAACCCTTACCAAATGAATTTTTGATTCAGTGGCACCGACGTTATTGCCAAATTGATAATTGGGACTGTTCTCATCTTGTGGGCAAATTTTATCAAGGAGTGGAATTTTTCCTGGTCGATTACAACCCTTGTCGTGTTTGAACAACTTGCTTATCATCGACGTCTCGCTGTTGCAGGTCATGTATGGCTAACAAGGGGCGGAGCTTGTTGTTCAGTTTTTCTTTGGTCAATCAGTGTTGTGGTTCCAGAAGAAGATATTGTAACGGGGGAGAATGGCAATGGAATTGGTAGTGAAGAAGGGATGAGCACCACCACTCTCGCGGCCGCAGCTACCGTCACGGCGGACTCTGCCGACAATATTTCTCTTGCAGACCCTCCGACATTTTGGGTGATAATGCACATTGTTGGGGCAAAACTAGCTAAGAATCCTAATTTTTATGCTTGCATTGTTGGTCTAATTTGGGCTCTTCTTGCTAAGAGGTACATGTGGAACAAGCTTTGGAGCTCGAGCTTGATCGATCTCGAGCTCGACTTAAAGGTACATGTGAAGCAAGCTTTTGAGCTTGAGCTCGAGCTCGACTTAATTTTTTTAATTTATACTAAAAAAATTTAAAAATATATATAATTATATATATATAGCCTGGCTCAATAGGCTCGAAGAGCCCTCGAGCCAGTACTAATTGGGCTCGAGCTTAAGCCAAGCTGACCTAGCTGCTCCCGAGCTGTTCGCGAAGAGCTCGACTCATTTACATCCTAAGGTACAAGTCGTTTCATTTAAATGACATTTTTAGTCATTTCAGAATAATTAATTTTCTTTTTTTCTTAGGTGGAATTTTGAGATGCCGAGTATTATTTAAGGGTGTATTTTAATAAGCTCGAGAGGAGAGCTGGTTTGGCTATATTTAGCATGGGTGAGAACTATTTTATACCAATAGCTTAACAATTTCTAACGTTTATATATGAATATCTTGTGTCTACCATGAATTTCGATGATTTTTAACATGGCCTTTCATGGCATTGCAAGAAAAAATTATTTATTGTGGGATGCACATAACTTTATATGCTATATGCTATGCTTATGAGATTTGTGATTGGACCGGTGACTACAGCTGTCGGAGCTTTTGCCACCAAACTGCGTGGCAATGTCCTAAGCATTGTAATAGTTCAGGTAAATAAATTAGTTTAAATATTAGAGTTGGATGCCGTTAATTGTGGTTTGTCTTATAAAAAAAATTATTCATAGGTTAACCCTTTAAAAAAATTGTCTTTTAATAAAAGAAGTTGGTAATTGTTGCAGGCAGCATTACCACAAGCACTAACAGCATTCGTATATGCCCAAGAATATGGATTGCATGCTCTAGTACTCAGCACATCGTGAGTGATTTTTCATAACCCTTGTCTTCCCAAAACCAAAGGCCTTAATCGTTGGGCCAAGTCCCTGGGTACATATCACTTTCTTTGTTGATTAGTTACTATGCTGTTCTAGACCTTTTGCGTTGATTGGACTAATTACTATGCTGCTTTGATTGGACTAATTACTATGCTTTTGGTGGCTTACTTAACCTTCTGTATCAACACCATTCCAAGTTTTCTTATTTATATATTATATTATTGGACGACTAAGTTTTCTGATTTTGTATGGACCCATTATATAAGTATTTTTTATTAGATAACCGTTTCATTTTTGTTGCTAGCATTGAATTGATTCTGCAGAATCCTCTAATTAATTTGCCCTTTGTTTTGGACTTATAAGAATATTCCCAGCTGGTGGTACAAAATGTCTAAAACAATATAACCACAATTCAAGAAAGAAAGCTTATAGGCTATAGCAGCCAACTACTTTTTGTACATTGTTTAATTGTAATTCTAATATCAAAGCGGGGAACTGGTAGAGAGCCATGTATTACAATTCGATCTCTAAGACATCTTCTTTCAACTCCATGTCTAAAAACACTGCTATATATAGCTACAAAATTTACAAGTCAGCATATTATGATCCATAGCTAAAAACACTGCTATATATAGCAACATTGTTGTTTATTCTTCCATAGTTTAGATGCAAGGCAGTGTAAAGAGAGGCTACTCCACAGATCAGAACTTCCAATTGACAAAGGGAAGCAGCCTCTCAGTGGTGTTCAGTTGATCATGCTTAGCTGTCCACTTATGATCCACAAGTCCACCTGGCTCATTGTGATTGGTTTATGCGAGAAAGTCAATGATTGAGAGCTCATGCTTTGTGTACATTCTGTACATATTAGTATTGTATATAAATACTGTAAATCTGAATTCATAATTAATGAGAAGGTCACAATTCATATTTACATCCTTTTAGCAATTACAAATTCTCTCTGGCTCTATTGTTTCTAGATTAATCTTCTTTGATCATCAAGTCTTTGCATCTCTTCACTTCTGATCTTTGAGGAGTTGTTATCAATATGCTCTTCTATTTCTTCTTAATACTGTGAGGTGATTTTACATGGTATCAGAGACAACAGGCTGAAATTGCTTGATCAAATCACAGTTTTATCTGAAGATTTGAAGATCTGAAGATTTGAAGCTCACAACATTTCATTATGGATGAAAATAATGAAGGATCGAACACTGATAACTTCAGAAGGCATGTTGATTCTTCTGAAGAGAATATCAATTCTGCTTGGATCTTGCATGGATCTGATCACCCTGGCCTAATCCTAGTGACAGTTTCATTGACTGAAAGAAACTATGTCATATGGAGCAAGGCAATGAAGATGTCTTTAGCTACTAAGGAGAAACTTGGATTCATAGATGGGAGATTCAAGGAGCCTAATTTCAGTTCTCCCAACTATAACATGTGGAAGCGGACATATTACATGGTTTCTTCCTTTATTGTTAACACAATCTCCAAATCCATTGTTGAAGGCTTCATGTTTGCTGGAAATTCCAAAAAATTATGGCTGGAACTCAAGCAAATGTATGGAGGTACTAATGGACCACTGATTTATCAGCTCCAAAGAGATATTGCTTCTATGACTCAAGGATCTCAATCTGTATCCACATATTTCTCCAAACTGAAAAGGCTTTGGGATGAAATTGATGAACTAAAGCCTCTCCCTATATGTGAATGTATTTCTGCCTGTAACTACAGACAGAATCAAGAGTTTCAAGATCTGATCTGCTACAACAGATTGATGCAGTTTCTCTTGGGATTAAATGACATCTATGATGGCACAAAGAACCAGATCTTCATCATGGAGTCTCCACCTGACATTGGTAAGGCATACTCCATGATTCAAGTGGTTGAAAGGAAAACTGGTCTCAGTAGCATATACATGGCTTATAATGAGAATAGTAGTGCACTACTAGCTACTGCACCTCCTAAAACCAATGCTTTGATGGTGAGGAGTTATCCTGCTAAGCCAGCTGCCAAGAAAAAGGATGTCTATGGAAGCAAGGCAGGTCTGAAATGTGAGCACTGCAATCTGACAGGGCATTTGAAGGAATCCTACTTCAAAGTCATAGGTTATCCTGAGTGGTGGAAAGGTGGAAAAGGAAAGGCTCCACAGAGAACCATGGTTAATGCAGTGGATACTCCTTTGGACATAGCTGATGTGAACGGTCCTAATCTTGGGAACCTAGTGAGCAACATGAACTTGATGCAACAAGAACTAAGCAAGCTAATCAAGGCACAGAACAACACATGAGCTAGCACATCCTATGCCTCTGAGAACAACTTTGTGAATTTTGCTCATCTGCAGGAATTTGCAGGTATGAGCACTTCTCTCCATTCAATTATTGCTAGCCATATAGGTACAGGTTCACGGATTGTTGATACAGGAGCTACTAATCATAGATGAATCAATTTCTCTGCATTCCATCATCCTAAGCCTATTTCAGTTTTTACACCAGTTATACTTCCTGATGGATCCACTAAGTCAGTTACATATACTGATTCTGTGATATTAAGTGCTAGAATAACTTTGGTAGGTTGCATGCACATACCTTCTTTCGATTTCAACCTACTATCAGTCAGAAAATGTGCCTTACACTCTAGGATATACTTTGTTTTTCACTCTGATTTCTGCCTTCTGCAGGACCAGATTAGCCATAAAATTCTTAGAGTTGGGAGGGTGGTCAAAGGTCTATATGTTGTTGATCCATTATCTTTTGATTCTGCTGTCATCCATTCCTATACACTCTCAGTAACAACTCCTCTGTATGTCATGCAACCATCCAACAACCCAGCAGTCAATCCAGCTTCTCTTTGGCATTCTAAATTAGGTCATCCATCCTTGGATGTACTCAAGAAACTTCAGTTGCTAGATTCCACTGTAATCAATCCACTTCATCCTTGTGAAACCTGTCCTTTAGCTAAACAACAAAGGATTCCATTTCCTGTAAAATCTAGTTGTACTACTGAATGTTTTGAATTATTACATATTGATGTATGGGGACCATATTCAGTTTCTTCAATAAATGGTTGCAAGTATTTCCTTACCTTAGTTGATGATTTCAGTAGAACTACATGGACTTATTTCATCCAGCATAAGCATATGGTTCATACTGTGCTTGAATCTTTTCTAAAGCTTGTGCAAAACCAGTTCAAATTGACTGTTAAAACCATTAGGACAGATAATGGTGGAGAATTTCTCAACCATCACTGTCACACTTTATTTTCAAACCTTGGTATTCAACATCAAAAAAACCTGTCCCTACACCCCTCAACAAAATATTATTGTTGAGAGGAAACACAAACATCTCTTGCAAACAGCTAGAGCACTTATGTTCCAATCAAACCTTCCAAAAAAATTTTGGGCAGAGTCCATCCTTACAGCCACTTACCTCATCAATAAATTGCCTTCTGCAATTCTTAAGTGGAAATCTCCCTTTGAAATCCTGTATAAAAAGCCTCCCATTCTTACACACTTGAGAAACTTTGGGTGTCTATGCTTTGCATCCAACACCATACCTCACAAAGATAAGTTCAGTCCCCAAGCCATCAAGTCCATCTTTATAGGCTATCCCTCAGGATAGAAGGGATACAAACTGTATAGCCTTACTGAGTACAAAGTGTTTATTTCTAGGGATACTGTTTTCTATGAGCAAGTCTTTCGATATAAATCCCATTCTGGACCTATTTCTGGTTCAATCCATCATCAAATACTTCTTCCTAACTTGTCTCAAATGGATACTTTTCTTACAGAACCCCCTTCTCATCCTACACATATCATTACTCCTCATAAAGATGTTGAATTCCTCCAGGAAAAATGGCATTTTCAGTCCCTTTTGTTTGGGGGCAATGGCAATTTTCATCCCTTTCGTTTCACCGTGGTAGAAATGGTCCATTTTGTTTGCATTTGTGGCATTTTCAGTCCACTTAACCGGTGATGACAGGTCATGATGAGTCAATTTTTTAGTCAACGGTTTTTAGGACTTGTTTGAAATGAAAAAATAAAATTAGGGCTTTTTCGCGATTTCATTAATCTCCAATGGCCTAAACAATAATTTTTTAACTCCTCCCAAATTGAAAGGCATAAGAAACGGGAGAGACCCTATTAAGCCATAAGAAAAGCTTACAGGGTAAAGCTCAAAGGGGTGATTCAGAGCATGAAGAGAGACTAAACGATATAGCTGTAAATTCGGTAGCAAGAGCATGATACATCGAAAGGACGTGCATCGGGAAATTGTGGTGGGAAGCGAAGCTGAAGACATCTAAGACAGACACCAACCCAGAAGGGAGATTTTTTGCAAGTCCAAATCTGGGTTGTCGCGAAGAATTAACGAGAAGGAAGACGAAATTAAGAGGATTAAGTTGCAGCGAAATCGATTGACATGGGTGGTGGCGGCAGTAATTGTTTGGACGGCCATTACTTGGTTCAATCCCTAGAATAAGAAATAATTTGTTTGTACTGATAACATTTCATTTCCTACTACTTGGGTTGAGTATTTCTCTATGTTGTTTGGATGGTATCTAGATTATAGGCCCTGCAGTAATGATGCTGCAGTAGTAGTTTGTGAGTTGCATCTTTATTTTGATTATGTAATGAATGATTGATGTTGCAATACTATGTAATGATTTGTTTGGATGTTATCTAGATTATGTAATGATATTGTTTGGATGGTATCCAGATTATAGGCCCTGCAGTAATGATGTTGTAGTAGTAGTTTGTGAGTTGCATCTTTATTTTGATTATGTAATGAATGATTGATGTTGCAGTACTATGAAGTGCATATTATCTAATTTCTTGAATTCAATAAGAAAATCTCTAATGTTTGTATTACTTTGTTTCAGAATGACTTGGTTGTTCATTTAAGTTCTGGTACTTGTTCTTCAATAATTGGGATGCCTTTGGTTCATGTTTTAATCTGTTTCATGCTTCAATTTTGATGTGAATAGAAAGATCTGTATCATTTTTATGCATGCTTGTCTATTAAAAGAAAGCCTATTCAAATGCTTTGTTTCAAACTTATAGTAAAAGTCATACATGTCAAAAGAAACTAAGTTACCAACAAAATGATGGCACACAAAACCAGTACAGTTAAAAGCCAATTTTTAAGGCACATAAAGCCAATTTTTGAGGAAGCAATACACATAAAGCCAATTTTTAAGGCACAGTTTTTTGCCCTTTTTCAGTTTTTCTTAGACATTTGGCTTTCATTTGTTCTATTCATCTTCCAAAGACCTTGTGAACTCTTCATTTGCCCGTGTGACATGGGGTGGTGCAGAGCATGAAACAGCTGTAATCTGTAGGGAGGCACAAAAAATAAAACGAGGCACAAAAAATACATCAGTTCCTTGCATTGTTGGAATATACACATCAGCTCCCTGCTTGTCTTCTTTTTGAGGCTGCAAAATGACTTCAGTTACCAATTCGGTTTGTTGATTGCCTTCAAGTACTGGTGACTGCATCCTGGATGCAACTGCCTCATCTTCTTTTCTCTTCTTGCATGATCTGCGGTTGTGACCAGCTACAGCACAGTAAGTGCATTTTGATATCTGCCCTTTTTTGCTGCATTTTTGCAGTTTATCCCTTCTTTCGAATACTTCACCTTGAGATACTTTCCTGCATTGGATCTTTACCAGACTTCCAACATCAATCATTCATTACAATTACTGCAACATCAATCATTCATTACATAATCAAAATAAAGATGCAACTCACAAACTACTATTGCAGCATCATTACTGCAGGGCCTATAATCTAGATACCATCCAAACAACATAGAGAAATACTCAACCCAAGCAGTAGGAAATGAAATGTTATCAGTACAAACAAATTATTTCTTATTCTAGGGATTGAACCAAGTAATGGCCGTCCAAACAATTACTGCCGCCACCACCCATGTCAATCGATTTCGCTGCAACTTAATCCTCTTAATTTCGTCTTCCTTCTCATTAATTCTTCGCGACAACCCAGATTTGGGCTTGCAAAAAATATCCCTTCTGGGTTGGTGTCTGTCTTAGATGTCTTCAGCTTCGCTTCCCACCGCAATTTCCCGATGCACGTCCTTTCGATGTATCATGCTCTTGCTACCGAATTTACAGCTATATCGCTTAGTCTCTCTTCATGCTCTGAATCACCCCTTTGAGCTTTACCCTGTAAGCTTTTCTTATGGCTTAATTAGGGTCTCGTTTCTTATGCCTTTCAATTTGGGAGGAGTTAAAAAATTATTGTTTAGGCCATTGGAGATTAATGAAATCGCGAAAAAGCCCTAATTTTATTTTTTCATTTCAAACAAGTCCTAAAAACTGTTGACTAAAAAATTGACTCATCATGACCTGTCATCACCGGTTAAGTGGACTGAAAATGCCACAAATACAAACAAAAGGGACCATTTCTACCACGGTGAAACGAAAGGGACGAAAATTGCCACTGCCCCAAACAAAAGGGACTGAAAATGCCATTTTTCCAATTCCTCCACCCTGAGAGTTCTTCAACCTCAGGTTCACCATCCAATCCTTCAGAATCTGTCCATTCTGTCCCTACTTCTTTGCATAATTCAGCATCATCTGATCCAACATCTGATCCCACACCTGATCCAATACATAATCCCCCACCTCTTAGGATCAGCTCTAGACCTAAGCACAAACCTATCTGGATGCAAGACTTTGCATCTACTCATCATGTCACTGATGATCCCTCCTTGATTCCTCATTCCACATTTGGTCCTCACACATTTCCTTTCATTGCTTCCCATCATTTTTCCTCTTCATATACTGCATTTTTAGCTAATATACCAACAATGTATGAACCTCACTCATATGCCCAAGCAAAGGATCATCCTGAGTGGGTAGAAGCTATGAATCAAGAAATTTTGGCTTTAGAGAGAAATGATACCTGGAAGCTCACAGAATTACCACCAGGCAAAAAGGCTATTGGTTGTAAGTGGGTGAAGAGACATCCTAACGGTACAGTTGACAGATTCAAAGCCAGATTAGTAGCCAAGGGTTATAATCAAGTGGAAGGGGAAGATTATTTTGAAATTTTCTCTCTTGTTCGGAAGACAGTCACTGTTCGGATCCTAATGTCTGTGGCTGCTTCTAAATCCTGGCCACTTCATCAATTGGATATTAACAATGCATTCCTGCATGGTCATTTGGAAGAGGAAGTGTACATGTTGCCTCCTCCTGGTTACACTCCTTCACTCTCTCCAGGTAAATCTAGAAAATATGTCTGCAAATTAAGCAAATCTCTATATGGATTGAAGCAAGCATCTAAACAATGGAATCATGAACTCACTGAAAAATTGCAGAAATATGGTTTTGAGCAATGTGCCCATGACCATTGCTTGTTTACTCTGAAAAAAGGAGATATTTTTCTGATCCTTCTTGTTTATGTGGATGACTTGTTGCTTACTGGTTCATCTGAAGTTGAAATCCTTGCTTTGAAACAGTTTCTGCATGATGCCTTCACCATTAAGGATCTTGGATATGCAAAATGCTTTCTGGGAATGGAGATTGCTAGATCAGAATATGGAATTTACTAGAACCAAAGAAAGTATGCACTTGATATCCTTACTAATGCTGGTTTTCTTGATGCTAATGCAACCTCTACTCCTATGGTAAAAGGTACTTCTCTGTATGATGATTCCTCTCCACCTTTTTTGGAACCTGACAAGTACAGAAGGCTCATTGGCCGGCTTCTTTATCTTGGTTTTACAAGACCAGATTTAGCCTATGCAACTCAACAGCTCAGTCAGTTTGTAAATGATCCAAGGCAGAATCACTGGGAAGCCTCTCTTCATGTTCTCAGATACTTGAAAGGCTGTGTTTCTAAGGGGTTATTTTATCCTTCTCTTCCCACTGATATTCTGCAAGTTTACTGTGATGCAGACTGGGCTGCCTGCAAGAAAACTCGAAAGTCCACTACAGGTTTCTGCATATTTTATGGAGATTCCTTGATTTCCTAGAAGACGAAAAAACAGGTCAAGCTGAGGCTGAATATCGAAGTATGGTTGGGACTACGTGTGAATTGCAATGGATTCTCTACATCTTTCAGTCCTTTCAGATTTCCATTCACCTACCTGTGTCCTTTCATTGTGACAATGAAGCTTCCATGAACATCACAGCTAATCCTGTCTTTCATGAGAGGACCACACACATTGAAATAGATTGCCATATTGTGAGAAATCAGTTTGAGGCAGGTCTATTGGATCTCATTCAAGTCCCTTCTCATAAGCAACTTGCAGATGTTTTTACCAAAGCTCTTCCCTGTCCTCATTTTCAATTGCTTATTTCCAAGCTTGGTTTGGTGGATTGTCACCAACCTCAAGCTTGAGGGGGGTGTGTGTAAAGAGAGGCTACTCCACAGATCAGAACTTCCAATTGACAAAGGGAAGCAGCCTCTCACTGGTGTTCGGTTGATCATGCTTAGCTGTCCACTTATGATCAACAAGTCCACCTGGCTCATTGTGATTGGTTCAAACAGCTGTCAATTACACATGGTTTGCTGTGATTGGTCCAAACAACTGTCAATGGTTTTTGCGAGAAAGTCAATGATTGAGAGCTCATGCTTTGTGTACATTCTGTACAGATTAGTATTGTATATAAATACTGTAAATCTGAATTCATAATTAATGAGAAGGTCACAATTCATATTTACATCCTTTTAGCAATTGCAAATTCTCTCTGGCTCTGTTGTTTCTAGATTAATCTTCTTAGATCATCAAGTCTTTGCTTCTCTTCACTTCTGATCTTTGAGGAGTTGTTGTTATCGATCTGCTCTTCTATTTCTTCTTAATACTGTGAGGTGATTTTACAGGCAGGCCTTCTCAATTAACAAGCCAAGTCAGGCAAAAGGTGCAGGTGCCATGATATCAGTAGATAGTGACAGAACACAACTCCATAGAAATCGGTTCAAACAACCTCCCTTATACTGACTACCGATACGAAGCAATTGCAATAACTGGTTAAGGACAACAAATTGAGTTGTTGCATGACAACAACAAATAAAAACACAACATTCACAATGCAGCATGCAATCCATTAATGTAGGCTGATTGAAACTCAATCTGCAGATCAATTATCACTCAAAAGCAATGAATATAGCTAGCTCATTGTTGAGTTCACATTACCAGGAAGGCAGAGAAAAGCAAGAGTAGATAGCAATCAGCAAAACAGAGCGATGCACTGACATAAGCTACTAAATCAAATGCTTAAGAATAAATTCTTAAATTTGAGCTAATTACCACATGCTTAAAAACTTGCTGAGACTGGAAATAAAGATGATTAGCACGAGTTTTGACATAATAATCAGTGAACCTAGAGCCAAACGTCATTGTGCGGCTTGTTTTTGTTGGGCTTGGATTCATCTAAATTGGGTGACCCACTAACCTATTTGGCCCACTTGAATATTTGAGCCTAAGAATCCACATTGACTCACTTAGTCTCCTTTGACCAAACAATTTGAATCACTTGATTCAATTTAGTGAAGGCTGAGAGAGAGTGAGGTGCTGGGCGGCAGAAGAAAAAGCGGGAAGAGAGAAATAGGAGAAAAAGATTCGGGAAAAAATGTAGGGTTCTTATGAGGTGAAAATTATATATTTCAAGCCAAGATTTGAAATCAATTTAAAGTTTAATCTTAATAAAGTTGCAGTCCAGAATTCCTTTTATCTAGCTCTTCGAATCTATTGCAGTGGTTTCTCATTTCCTCTATTTGGTGAGATCCTTATAATTTTATTTTGCGTTTGAAGTAAATATTAGAAGATGTATTGTTGATGATATGACTTGTTTGGTGAACAGTCTTGTGTGTCCATTATTGATTATAGTGGGAATTTGACTAGACTAGATCCCGTACTTTTTCACTCTTTATCCTTATGTCTTATTCTTGTCACTTTTACGCTTATTGTGCTATGTTATTTGACATTCTTATGATGTCTATTTTATGAGCGGTTGGAAAAGATGAATTAGTCCTGAAATTTATTATTGTGATTCCAAAATCATTTCCCTTGCACAAAAGTTTTAGACTTTCAGTTCAGTTTAGTCTTTTGTTATCTTATGCACAAATGCTGATTAATTATAAAAATGAAACATAATCTGCACTGAGAAAATAAAGTACATTCACACCGAGTTCAGGTACCTATTAAACCTCTTGAAGTCGAAAAGCACAGCTCCCTTGACACCAATACCTATCAAGAAATAGTGGGGCTATCCCCCAGTATCACTCTGATGCTCAAGTCAGTAAATAGCAGAAGAATATAGTAGGAGTAGCGAATTTCATAATAGTATTCAATGTAAAACTTAGGGTGATTGTAACAATAAACCCAAAAAATAATTTCAATATACCATGTCAGCGCTACATTAAAAGTTTAAATCCACCAACTTTTATAAACATATCCCTCATAACAATAAACTCAGAAAAACAACTTCAGCACGGGTCCCACCAATATACACATCTATATACATTTATGTATGTTTTTTTAATAGTATATTGCGAGCTCGAATCTCCTAGTGTATTTGACGAACCAAAAAAATATGGGAATGAGCCGAGATTATTTTTCAGCCATTTAGATAGAGAATTTGGATATCGATGCCAATGAAAAAAAAAGCTGAAAATCAAATTTTGTAAATATTTGATTGAGGAGATGTATGATTTTGATGAGTAGTAGAGAAATAATAGAATTGATATGTATATATAGGCAAAAAAAAGAGAAAGAAAGAAAAATAATAAAAATTTCAAAGTTTTTTAAAAATATAGCTGTTGGAAATGACTCTATTGAAAAGAATATATATATATAGACAGCCAACAGTATTTTAAGGATTTTTTTTCTTAATTTTTTTCTTCCCTTTATTATGTTTTTTTTTCCCAGTTTTTTAAAATCCTAAATAAAAAATATTAATTAATGTCTAAATTAAAAAAATACTAATTTAAAATGCATTTATAATTAAACAATTTAAAAACAAAGAAAAAAAAAGAAAAGAAAAAACATGCCCAGGGCCGCCTGGGCAGTCCATAACCCAGGCCACGGTGGCCTGGGGTCTTCTTTTTCTTTTTCTTTTTAATAATGTTTTTTCAGTTTTTTAAAATTATATATGCATTTTAAATTAATATTTTTAAAAATTTAGATATTTATAAATATTTTTATTTGGAACAATAATAATTAATTATTATTCGTATTAAACATATTTTCTTATTAGATAAAATATTTTACTCCAAGTTTGGGTGGTTAAGAGACTGATATGTTATTTTTTAAAACTTGAGAGATCCATTTGTTATTTAGACAAATTTTGGGGAGGTAAATGTAAGTCACCATAAACTTAAATGGTAAATTTACCCCTAGCACAAAACGTTAGGGGCAATTTTACCCCAAGATAAACGTTAGGGGTAAAATTGCCCCTAACAGAAAACGTTAGGGGCAATTTTGCCCCTTTGCCCTATGAACATTGCATAAAGGTTTCTGTAAAGCTAAATTTGAGGTTGATTTTACAGTACATTATGAGCTTGATCTGTCAGTTTAGCACTAGCTAATTAACTACTAAAAGATGGTTAAATTAATTACTCAACAATTCTTTAGAAATATTAAATTAATAGAGTCTCATGTTCGGTGATATTTCAACTGCTAAACTTAATATGCACATTTTATCATTACGCGATACATAATATATCATAGGCTAAACTCAATACGCGCCACATAAGACTAAAATCAATATGTGATCCATTAGAGCTAAACTTCATACGCGATAAATCAGATACAGAAAGAGTGTGGTAATAGCCAATAATTAACTTTTAATTTCCCCCTTATATTTCTAATTAGCTTCGACTTTGCTCCCAGCTGAAGGGTTTTGCACGGTAATTACAGTTATAATAATAGCCAGGGCGAAATACAAAAATAACTCCAAGGTTTGTTGTAAGTACAAAACAAATCCCTAGTTTAAAAAAAATACAAATTAAACCCTTGATTGAAAAAAAATAACTTTGACTGAGGAATGAATAATTTTTCAGACAGAAATGTCCTTTAGTATCGCATTCAGCCCAGATATAACACCCATCGCCGCTGTCTTCCTTGTGTTAAAACAGCCGGTCACGTCTCGCCGCTGTCGACATTGCGCTCTAGATATGTCGACTTCTTACAGCTACCTCTTCGGCTGTCCGAAGCTGGCTCTTCGATCGGGCTTGCTGGGTATGTAACCCACCTGTCACCAGTACGTCTCTTCTGTATGGACAAGGAGAAGAGTCCGTAATTGCTGCCGGCTTCCGTCGCTCCAGCAGCGATCCCTGCCGGAGTGCCTCTTCCCCTCACCCGCGTGCCTTCTTCCACCACCATTGTTTCAAACTCCATGAACGAGAACGAAAGGCATTGCATAATGCATTGACACACTGAAACCTTAGAAAAAGTATGTAGAGGATCCATAATCAAAGCTTAGCATATCAATCATCAATCAACACGGTTGGCACTTACGTTTTTTTTCGAAGAGTTAAACACTAGTCAGAAAAATGATTGTAATCATGCTCTCTACACTTGTTTTCAAGATCCTCCAGAAGCATGAGTTATTCTTCTGTTATAATCTCATCTTCAAACTGATCGAAGGGGATGTTTCATTGCAGCTGGAAGGGCATTTTTGTCTAGAAAATTATTTAACTCTCAGTCAAAATTACATTGTTTTAATCAAGGGTTTAATTTGTATCTTTTAAAAACTGGAGGTTTATTTTGTATTTCGCCCTAATAGCCAATAATAGCTGGCCATGTGATACCCAAACTTTAAACTCCACAACCAATCACCAGTTTCTATTAATTCAGCTGGTTTATCCCTCAGAAGCATACTTGTATAAGCATGGAGTTGGGGAGACACATTATCACTCTAGTTTGCCTACTAATTAGCTTCCATTCATTTACAATCTCTGCCAATTTAGAGACTTACATTGTTCCTGTCGAGTCACCTGAATTTCATCAAACTTAGCTTTCCTCTGCAACTGATTCTTCGATCCTGAATGAAGATTTGGACAAATGGTACCATTCTTTTCTTCCAACTACCACTGCTAGTTCAATCACCGAAGGGCCAAAGATGGTTTACTGTTATCACAATGTTTTCAAGGGATTTGCAGCTCGATTATCACGCGAGCACGTCGAATCCATGGAAAAGAAGCCTGGATTTGTCTCGGCCCGACCCCAACAAGTGTTGCGGCGACATACAACGCACTCTCCCGGTTTCCTGGGGTTGCATCAGAATGTAGGACTTTGGAGAAACTCAAATTACGGTAAAGGTGTCATCATCGGAGTTCTGGACGATGGGACTCTCCCGGACCACCCTTCATTTCGTGACAAAGGTATGCCTCCACCACCTGCTAAATGGAAGGGAAAGTGCGAATTCAATGCGTCCTTATGTAACAAGAAGCTGATCGGAGCAAGAGTTTTTTACGCCGTTGGATGAGAACGGCCACGGCACTTACCGCGGCAGGAAACTTCGTGAGAGGTGCCAATGTGTTCGGAAATGCTAACGGCACGGCTGCCGGCGTCGCCCCTCTAGCTCACTTGGCAGTCTACAAAATATGCGGCACCCATGGATGCCAAATGAGTGATGTATTGGCTGGCATGGATGCTGGGATTGAGGATGATGTTGATATCCTTTCAATGTCAATCGGCCCAACCCTGGGGCCAGAATCGTTTTATTCTGACGACATTGGACTTGGTGCATATAGCGCAATGGAAAGGGGCATTTTTGTGAGTTGTGCGGCAGGAAATGACGGGCCTTCTTACTCCACTTTATCTAATGTGGCTCCCTGGATTCTCACCGTTGGTGCGAGCAGTGTTGACAGAAAAATCATGGCCACGGCGGTGCTCTGAAACAAAGAGGAACTTCAGGGGGAGTCGCTTTAACAGCCTGAATATTTCGCTCCAACGCAGCATCCTTTATTTTACCCAGGATTGAACCAGAGTGATCGTGACACCAATCGACACTGCACTGAAGCACTGCGCAATGATAAAGAAGTTAAAGGCAAAATCATAGTTTGTGAACTTGGTAACATAACCGCAGTAGCAAAAGGCAGAAATGTCAAGGCTGCTGGTGGTGTCGGCATGATTATAATCAATTGGGAGGCGTTCGGTTATAATACAGATGCCGAAGCTCATGTTCTTCCGGCGACGCATCTAAGTTATGCTGATGGACTTAAACTGATTGCTTATATCAACTCAACGACGTCGCCTACCGCAGCTGTATCGTTCAAAGGAACCATAATCGGAGATCATCTTGCTCCTGAAGTTGGTTCGTTTTCTTCTAGAGGTCCAAACCTGTTAAGTCCAGGTATTCTCAAGCCAGATATCCTTGGCCCGGGGGTAAACATTCTCGCTGCTTGGCCTCGCTCCATTGACCACAACACCGACACAAACACAAAATCCTACTTCAATGTGATTTCAGGCACTTCTATGGCTTGCCCTCACCTCAGCGGTGTCGCTGCATTGCTAAAAAGTGCACATCCTGATTGGTCTCAGGCCGCGATTAAATCTGCAATAATGACTACGGCTGATGTTGTGAACCTTGCCAAAAATCCCATTGAGAATGAACAGCATCTTCCAGCTGACATTTTCGCCACGGGCTCAGGCCATGTAAACCCGACCAGGGCAAACAATCCAGGGCTGATTTATGATATTGAGCCCCGAGATTACATCCCTTACCTCTGCGGCCTGAATTGCAGAGACAGGGAAGTCGGCGTATTACTTCAACGCAGAGTGAAGTGCACAAGAAGGAAACCGGAAGCACAACTGAACTATCCTTCGTTTGCAATTCGATTTGGAGCGGAAGTTCAGAAGTATACAAGGACGGTTACTAACGTTGGTAAAGCCAAATCAGTTTACACAGTTGAGGTTGTCCAACCACCTGGTGTTAAGGTTACAATCAAACCGAAAAAACTCAGTTTTTCAAAGGTGAATCAGAAGTTGAAGTACGAAGTTACATTTCATCTCGTGGATTTCCCAGTGGAAACTTTCGTGTCACAGGGATCCATTACATGGACATCACGAAACTACTCAGTAAGGATTCCAATTGCGGCAACACTGCGATAATGAATCACATCAAGCTATGTGCAGATATATATATTCTAGCTGCAGAGAGATTTAGAGCAACGTTGTTTGAATATTTCCATATTAGTTCTCTCTTTTTAGTGATAATTGTTTGTGTCTCATGTGTGCCCTTGATGCATGTTGAAATAATTTAATATGTCTGTGTGCGGTTTGAAAAGTATTGTGATTCTTTATTTTCCCAATATTATTTGCTTCATCCGTTCCATTAAAGAAAATCTACTTTCAAAATCATTTTTTTTCCAAGCTCTACCCTTGATAATATGATCATGTGTGGTTCACAATTGACATATACTTTAAAATGTAAGTATATCAAATGAATAAATAATGTTAAATTAGCTATTTTAGATATTATAGCTTGACATTCATAATAAGTTGTATATATGTAAAAGTGTACTGTTCTAATGGAACAGATGGAATATTTCAAATAAGATTAGTTTTGCTCTATAGCACAAAGAAAGAAAAAGGAAAAAAATATATTATTCCACTATATAAGAAATGAGGAAAATATTAATTATTTCACTATTACTGCAACATTTTCTTAATAAATTAAGCATTGACACAGAAATCGGCCAACCTAAATATGACATGAATTCATTGCCACTTAGATAATTCTAAGATAATTAAACATGTTTCGATGGCGGGAACTACACTGCCAATGTTTGTATATCATAATTCGCAATATATATAAATCGCAATAGTTAAAAGGTGTTTAGAGAATGATAAAAATTATTCGCAATAGTAATCTTCTTTGTAAAGAAATAAATAACGTTGGGAAAATAAAGAATCTACAATACTTACCAACACAGCACCCATATTAAATTATTTCAACATGCCTGACGTGCACACATGAGACACAAACACTTCTTATTGAAAAGAGACACATATTGTTCATGATGAACTCAATGTTGCTGCAATTGGGATCCTGACTGAGTACTTTCGTGATGTCCATGTAATGGATCCCTGGGACACGAAAGCGCCGAACGGGAATTTTACCAGATGAAATGTAACTTCATACGTCAACGTCTGATTCACCTTCGAAAAACTGAGTTTTTTCGGTTTGATTGTAACCTTAACACCAGGTGGTTGGACAACCTCAACTGTGTAAACTGATTTGGCTTTACCAACGTTAGTAACTGTCCTTGTATACTTCTGAACTTCCTTCCCAAATTCAATCGCAAACGAAGGATAGTTCAGTTGTGCTTCCGGTATCCTTCTTGTGCACTTTACTCTGCGTTGCAGTAGTATGCCGACTTCCCTGTCTGTGTAGTTCAGGCCGCACAGATAAGGGATGTAATCTCGGGACTCAATATCATAAATCAGCCCTGGATTGTTTGCTCTGGTCGGGTTTACATGCCCTGAGCCAGTGGCGAAAAGGTCAGCCGGAACATGCTCTTCATTCTCTATTGGTTGTTTGGCAAGATTCACAACATCAGCTGTAGTCATCATTGCCGATTTAATTGCGGCCGGAGACCAGTCAGGATGTGCACTTTTTAGCAATGCAGCAACACCGCTGAGGTGAGGGCAAGACATAGACGTGCCTGAAATCACATTGAAGAAGGATTTCGTCTTTGTGTTGTGGTCAACCGAGCGAGGCCAAGCAGCGAGAATGTTTACCCCCGGGCCGAGGATATCTGGCTTCAGAATCCCTGGACTTACAAGGTTTGGACCTCTAGAAGAAAACGAAGCAACTTCAGGGGCTAGATGATCTCCGATTATGGTTCCTTTGAACGATATAGCAGCCGTGGGCGAAGTTGTTGAGTTCATATAAGCAATCAGTTTAACTCTATCAGCATAACTTAGATGTGTTGCTGGAAGAACATGAGGTTGAGCGCGAGTAGTATATCCGAACACCTCCCGGTTGATTATAATCATCCCGACGCCACCAGCAGCCTTGACATTTCTGCCTTTTTCGATTGCAGTTATTTCACCAAGTTCACAAACTATGATTTTGCCTTTAACTTCTTTATCGTTGCGCAATGCTTCAGTGCAGTTCGGATTGGCATCGTTATCGCTCTGGTTGAATCCAGGGTAAAATAAAGGATGCTGGGGTGAAGCAAAATTTTCAGGATGATAAAGGGATTCCCCGTGAAGTTCCTCTTTGTTTCCGAGCACCGCCGTGGCCCTTATTTTTCTGTCAATACTACTCGCACCAACGGTGAGTATCCATGGAGCTTCGTTACCTAAGGTGGAATAAGAAGGCCCGTCATTTCCTGCCGAGCAACTCACTAAAATGCCTCTTTCCAGGGCACTGTACGCACCGAGGGCAATGTTATCAGAATAAATTGGATGTTTTGGAGCCCCACCAATGGAGATTGAAAGTATATCAACACCATCGTCAATCGCAGCATCCATGCCAGGCAATACGTCACTCATTGAGCATCCATCTGCGGCACATACTTTGTAGATCGCCAAGTGAGCAAGAGGAGCAACGCCGGCAGCTGTGCCATTAGCATTTCCAAACACATTGGCACCTTTCACAAAGTTTCCTGCTGCTGTACCTGCAATGGTGGAGCCAGAAAATACGCTTAAAATTTTTTTGAGGTCTAACATATCAATCAAAAATAATTTTGGCATTTAAATATATTAATAAAAAAATTAATAGTTAAATATACATGGCTAATAAAGGTGGAAGGGAAGGTTGAAGGAGTCCGAAACCACCCCAAACCTTCCCCCCCCCCCCCCCCCCCCCCCCCCCGGCGATCTGCCCCTGCGTACCTGCCGTGTGAGTGCCGTGGCCGCTCTCATCCATGGGCGTAACAATTTCTTCAGCAAAAACCCTTGCTCCGATCAACTTCTTGTTGCATAACGAGGAATTGAATTCACACTTTCCCTTCCATTTAGCAGGTGGCGGAGGCATACCTTCGTCGCTAAATGAAGGGTGACCCGGAAAAGCTCCACTGTCCAGAACTCCAATGATGACACCTCTACCATAATTTGATTTTCTCCAAAGTCCTACATTCTGATGCAACCCCAAGAAATCGGGAGAGCGCGTTGTATGTAGCCGCAACACTTGTTGGGGCCGGGCAGATACAAATCCAGGCTTGTTTTCCATGGATTTGACATGCTCGGCGGATAATCGAGCTGCAAATCCCTTGAAAACATTGTGATAACAATAAACCATCTTCGGCCCTTCAGTGCTAGAACCAGAAGTGGTAGTTGGAAGAAAAGAATGGTACCATTTGTCCAAATCTTCATTCGGGATCGAAGAATCGGTTGCCGAGGAAAGTTGAGTTTGATGAAATTCAGGTGACTCAACATGAACAATGTAAGTCTCTAGATTGGCTGAGATTGTAAATGAATGGAAACTAATTAGTAGGCAAATTAGAGTGAGAATGTGTCCCCCCAACTCCATGCTTATACTGAGGGATTAATGCAATAGAAATTGATGATTGGTTGTGGTGCTTAAAGTTTAGTATTAGTTTGCATATAGATAGCCATAGCCAGTACTAAAACGGTAAGCATTGCAGCCAGGTGCCGGGAAAGTGAACAGTACATCCACCTTCTCCGAATCGCACGTGGCCAATTCTTTTTCTAAAAAAACTTAAAGGAGGAATTAGGTACCTTATGTTTTCTTGCAGAGGAAAATAAAAGAGAAATAAAGGGAGCCTAAGACATTGACTAATTTTTATAATCTATTCGTGCTTGCTTTCGAAGCTTATAATCATTGTAATTATCAATTCATCAATCCTTCTTTGGACTTGAATATATATATATATATATATCTTCATCATCGGTGAACTGTCCTTTTTCTTTCCATGGGCCATATTCAAATTTTCCATGGTCATCTTCACGGCTGTCCTCTCTATCTTGGTTAGTTGGTGAGTGTGGAACCGATGATATGATAGTAATATGTGGCTTTTCAAGTATGCAAGCTAAGAGTTGAGTATCGGTTATGGTTTTATGAGTAAAAGCCTAGTTTCAACACCCGGGCGGAGTATGCCAGTCTTTGCGATTCAGATAAAGCGGCTTGAAAAACTTTAGACCACATGGTCTTGCATATTGCTGGGGTTTTAAGGGGCTCCTCATTGCGCTCTGATTCTTGTTAGTGTATAGATTAGCCCAATGGGCTGTTAGTGTATAGATTAGTCCAATGGGCTTAACCCAGTATCCTACTTGTACTACTTGTACTATTGTACTACACCTAGTGTACTACTTGTACTACTTGTACTACACTTAGCCTATACCTAGTCTATATATAGGCTCTCTTTGTACAATGTTAGATACACAATAAAATCATTGTTCAACAAATCTTTTCTTTTATATTTTTATCATGGTATCAGAGCCATTGCTCTAATTCTTTTGGTTCCTGTGGATATTTCCGGCGTTCTTCCGCTGCCCTCATCTTCATCCGGTAATCCGGTCAGAAGAATAGTCCCGCCGTCACGCCCACAACTCTTTCCAGAACTCGGTCTCCCACGCGCCCAACACGCGCCGACAGCCGGTTCTGTGCCTGACACCACGCGCCTTCACGCGCCTCGAGTCGCCTCTGCACCACCAGCGCACGTCTGCCACTTCAGCAAACATGTCATCATCTGACCATGTATTGGCTACACCATCTCCACAGCCTCCCATGGCTGCATTCACTGCTCCTCCACGGATAAACTCTGGGCGTCCCACCTCTCAGTCTTCCAAAGGTATTCGCTGTGAGTTTTGCCGTGCTAAAGGGCATGACATCTCCGTTTGTCGCAAACTGCAGAAATTTATGCAAGAGCAGAATAAAGCTTCTCTTCCTCGGGCAGCTGCTGTATCTCCTTCTGATCCATCGGTTCCTACCGGTCCACCTTCGACTTCCTCACTTACTACGGCTGATATTGAGGCAGTTGTTCAACAGGTTTTATCCCGTACTTCCACTGCCCTATCTGTCACCTCAGGTAACCATTCTTGGTTTTTTGATACTGCTTGTTGTAACCATATGACTCCTGATGAATCCCAATTTTCTGATAAGGCACTCTTAGAACATCCAATCACCATTTACACTGCTGATGGAACTCCTATGCCTGTTAGTCATAAAGGAACAATCTCTTCTCCTTGTTTATCCCTTAGTGACACTTTTCATATCCCAAAGTTATCCCTCAATTTGCTGTCTGTTGGCCAACTTTGTGAATTAGGCGTAGATGTTCTCTTTACTAATCATGGTGTGGAAGTGCAGGATCCCTGGACAGGTCAAGTTCTTGGGACAGGCCGTAAGGTTGGTCGCATGTTTGAGGTTCATGACCTGAAAATTCCTTCCCGAGTCGTTTCTGCAGCTGCTGCCACTATTACCTCCTCACCTGATCTATGGCATGCTCGTCTTGGTCATCCATCCTTATCTCGTCTTCAGCTGTTGGCTTCTCAAGGTCATTTAGGTTCGGTTCAGTTTCAAAAATTTGATTGTACTTCTTGTCATTTTGGCAAACAAACAAAATTGCCCTTTAGTAATAGTGACTCCTTTTCTTCCGCACCCTTTGATCTTATACATTCTGATATTTGGGGTCCTGCACCTGTTCCTACTGAGGGGGGATCTAGATATTTTGTCATATTTGTGGATGATTTTTCTCGATATACTTGGATTTATCTGCTTCATCATAGGTCTGAACTTGTGTCTGTTTATCAAACATTTCATAAAATGATTCAAACACAGTTTAATCGCACTGTCAAAGTTTTTCGATCAGATAATGCTCAAGAATATAATGATAAGTCTTTCCTATTCTTTTTAGACAATCATGGTACCCTTACTCAGCGGTCTTGTCCTTATACCTCCCAACAAAATGGTCGTGCAGAACGAAAACATCGTCACATTCTTGATGTTGTCCGTACCCTTCTCATTTCTGCCTCTCTTCCTGAACGTTTTTGGGGTGAGGCTGCCCTCACTGCTGTATACACCATTAATCGCATCCCTTCACCAACTACACACAACAAATCACCATTTGAGCTTCTCTATGGTCAAACCCCTGACTACTCATCTCTTCGGGTTTTTGGTTGTGCTTGCTTTGTCTCTCTTCCTACTCATGAACGAACAAAGCTCCAACCTCGTGCTCGTCTCTGTTGTTTCCTTGGTTATGGTGTATCTCAAAAGGGATTTGCTGCTATGATCCCATTTCTCGTCGTCTTCGTGTCTCCCGTCATGTTGAGTTTTGGGAACATCGTCCTTTTACGAGTCTCCAGCAGTTTCCTGCATCCTCTTCCTCCGAGTCTCCCATTTTTACTGATCTTCTTCTCCCTCTCTATCCTAAACTTGTGGAGGATTCTTCAACATCGGCTGCCTCTCCAGACGACTCATCTACGGTTCTGTCCTCGGCACATGACCTGCCTGTCTTGGATCCTGTGGCACCACCATCTCCTGAATCTCTTGATGGTCCAGAACTTCGTCGTTCCACTCGGGTAAGCATTCCTCCCTCTTATCTCTCTGATTATCACTGCTCTTTTGCCCTTGCCACCCTCTATGAACCTCGCACCTATCGTGAGGCACATACTGACCCTCTTTGGCAGCAAGCTATGAATGATGAACTAGATGCCCTTAATAAAAATCACACTTGGGATATGGTTGATTTGCCTCCTGGTCAGACTGTAGTAGGTTGTAGGTGGGTCTACAAGATCAAGACCAAGGCTGATGGATCTGTTGAACGCTACAAGGCTCGCCTAGTTGCCAAGGGTTTTACCCAACAGTATGGCATTGACTATGAGGAAACATTTGCTCCTGTTGCTCGCCTTACATCTGTCCGCTGTCTCATTGCTGTGGCTGCTGTTCGCCGTTGGCCTCTTAATCAAATGGACGTGAAAAATGCTTTCCTCAATGGTGACCTTAATGAAGAAGTGTACATGCAACCATCCCCTGGTTATCCACATTTAGGCAGTCAAGTTTGTCGTCTTCGTCGTGCTCTTTATGGCCTCAAGCAGGCTCCTCGAGCTTGGTTTGAAAAGTTCAGCTCAGTTGTTGCTCAACAGGGTTTCACTTCGAGTCCTCATGACACTGCTCTCTTCGTTCGCAAATCCTCTGCTGGTATCACTCTTGTTCTTCTCTATGTTGATGATATGATTATTACTGGAGATGATTCTGCAGGTATCCGCTCTCTCCAGTACTTTCTCAGTCAGCATTTTGAGATGAAAGATTTGGGCACTCTCAGCTATTTTCTTGGGCTTGAGGTTACCTCATCCTCTGATGGATACTATCTTTCCCAAGCTAAATATGCTTCTGATCTTCTCTCCAAATCCGGTATCACTGACAACAAGACTGCTTCCACTCCTTTGGAATATAATGCCAAGCTCACACCCTTAGACGGTGAACCTTTATCTGATGCTACTCGCTATCGTCAGCTGGTTGATAGTCTAATCTATCTCACTGTTACTCGTCCCGATATTTCACATGCTGTGGGTATGGTTAGTAAATTCATGGATGCCCCTCGTTCTGTTCACTATGCTGCTGTTCTTCGGATACTCCGATATGTCAAGGGTACACTTTATCATGGTCTCCACTATTCCTCTCAGTCTTCACTTGAGCTTCATGCTTATTCAGATGCGGACTGGGCTGGTGATCCGACTGATCGATGCTCTATCACGGGCTTCTGTTTCCTGTTGGGTACTTCTCTTGTCTCATGGCGTAGCAAAAAGCAGGAAGTTGTTTCCCGTTCCAGTACTGAGGCTGAGTATCGTGCCCTTGCCGATACCACCTGTGAGCTTGTCTGGCTGCGCTGGCTCTTGGCTGACATGGATGCTCCACAACCCATTGCTACTCCTCTTTATTGTGACAATCGTAGTGCTATCTACATTGCTCATAATGATGTCTTCCACGAACGTACCAAGCACATTGAGATCGACTGCCACATTACTCGCATGCATCTCAAGAAAGGCACTCTCAAGTTATTCTCCATATCATCTGCTGACCAGCCTGCTGATATTTTCACCAAATCTCACCCACCTGGTCGTCTTCGAGATCTTATATCCAAACTCCAGTTGGCTTCCTCCTTGCCACCTTGAGTTTGAGAGGGGATGTTAGTGTATAGATTAGCCCAATGGGCTGTTAGTGTATAGATTAGTCCAATGGGCTTAACCCAGTATCCTACTTGTACTACTTGTACTATTGTACTACTTGTACTACACCTAGTGTACTACTTGTACTACACTTAGCCTATACCTAGTCTATATATAGGCTCTCTTTGTACAATGTCAGATACACAATAAAATCATTGTTCAACAAATCTTTTCTTTTATATTTTTATCAATTCTGAAGGCACCTCATTCGTGTTATTAAAAGATATCTTGTTTTCTAATATTCATTTAGTAATAATTCTTATGAAGTAATTAATTAATTAAACTATTGTTTTTTAGTAGTAAGTGCTAATTAGGGTTCACCTAATGAAGGCCATTGTGTTTTTATTTGTAAAATTAAAATCTCCCTCAAATATTTTAGTTTAGCTTTACACAAACGTCCATGCACGGATATTTCGTATATTGTGCGTTCTTTGCTGGTTATTATGCCTCCATGCAAATCACGACCCTTTTGATCAATCAACTATTTATTCATTTTCGATTAAAAAGTATCTTATGTTATGAAAATGCATGTATTAAGTTTAATCGCTTATATATGTATCACATTTAGCTATTGATGTTATTGCAATTATGAGTTTAGTTAATGAATTATCGCATATCGAGTTTAAGATCTGATGTATCGCATATTGAGTTTAGTATACAATTAATGTATTGTGTATAGCGTATTGATAAAATGCACACTATAAGAAAAGTGACCTATTGCGACATTTTTTCATGCGACATTACACTAAGGGTCATAAATATACCACACTTATGCATTTATGAAGTTTATTTGTGACACTATTGCATCATTTAATTACTGCGTCACGATTTTGTGACATAGACGTGACACTGAATTTGGTGCCTCAAAATTGCTACAGTTTTTTTGCGACACTTCAATAAAATGCCAAAATTATACGACACAATTATAATTTTGTCGAAAAATTGTGGCACAATTACGTCATATTGTTAGCATGACACAAATTGGTGGCATAATTGCGCCATTTTAATTAAATGAATTAAATTTGCTACAAAAAATTTGTGACAGTTTGATATAGTATTCTAAATTAGCGGCACAGTTGCGTCATATTGTTACCATGTCATAATTTCGTGGCATAATTATGCCATTTTAATTTAATGATTTAAATTTGCGACAAAAAATTTGTGACACTTTGATATAGTGATCCAAATTAGCGGTACAATTGCGTCATATTGTTAGCATGTCACAAATTGGTGGCATAATTGCGTCATTTAATTTAATGACTTAAATTGGTGACAAAAAATTTGTGACACTTTGATAGAGTGATCTAAATTAGCTACTCAAATTCATTTATGACGCAAATTTGTGTTTTAATTGCACAAGTGTATATATTGCAATTTCTTGTAAAATTCGCATTAACTATTTATTAAGAAAACAAGCATCCCTTTTATTTATTAAATTCACTAACTTTGAGACTCAAAGAAATGGTGAAATCAATGCACGTAGATTTGGGGTCCTTTTTGTACTCCAAATTCAAAGACTGTGTAGTTGTATGAATTTTCCATATTTAAAGGCTGGTGGAGCCTTAAATTTATTTACTACTACGTATTATATATACTAGCTGGATCACCACGGCGCGATAATTTTTTGTTAATATTAATTAATTTGGATTAATATTGATTATTATCAAGTTTTTGTAATCTGTGGTGAACCAATCAAGCAAAAAAAAGTAGCGAACCTCTAACCTTATTATGTTTTACCACAAGATTTGGACAGTAAAGAAATACAAGAGAACATATTTATGCCAAAGCAAAACTGGAAATACAAACATAAAAAAATAAGCATGACTAAAGTCAGACTGCAAACAAAGCAATAAACATCAAATGAAAATCAAAGTGAATAGAAGATCCCGATGATGAACAAAATATTCTACAGGAAGAGAAGAGGAAAACCACATAAATAAGAAAAAGAGTGAAATGCTACTCAAGTAGTTTGACATCTCGTCCAATCAACCAGTCCTTTTTGTCTAGTACAATAACTTTCTACAGAGAGATATCAAGCAAGAAAAGAACCATAACTACAGTATCAGCAAAGAGCTTTGCTACCTCTTCTGCATAATATCAAAAACCTGTTGAAGTAAAACATGAAACTAAACTTCTAAATGACAAGCCAAATTTTGTATATACAATTCACAACTTGATCCTCTAATATAAAACTAAGATCGCAGTTCAGACCATGTCGAACATGTGCATCTTTCCGTCGGCACGAAATCCTTGACATAAAGCACAAGCCACATGTGCTCTTTCCTGAGAGGGAGAAAACAACAAAGACAAAGTAGTTGCCAATCTATGATCTATTCAGGAATAAAAAGGTTATTCTTTGGCACTCAAATGTAGTTGAACAAGAGCTTTAAGTGATAACAATTATGGGTAATGATCTTTAAGTGAGAAAAATGCACCTATTATTCCCACACCCCAAAGGATATTCAGAAAGATGTTTGCTACAGTTACAGTTTAAACTAAAACAGTAAAAGGGATGTAGCTGTTGATGTCGGGATATAGCTATTGATGTCCAAAAAGAGAAGGTAACAAAAAAAAGTCATGATTTCTTCTTTCTCAGATGTGATATCAAGAAGAAACAATTTGCAATAGGCTTCTTCATTTTTCAATGGAAAAAAGAACTCAAAAGCTATAAGCCTTCAAAGCAACCATTAAACCCGAATAGCTCATAGTTTTAACTAGTAATCATAACATCATCTAATATAGCTAGGGCTGCAGATTTAAGCAGTTGAATGGCTTGGTATGCAAAATAAAAAACATTTAAAAATGTCTGAGCGGCCCGAGCTAGATTAGATGATGCAGCTAAAAAAGAAGTCTTTGTTCACCTGTGTATAGTTATAAGTCCTAAAGATGGAGAAAAGAGCTAAAGAACGAAGGAGTGTAAAATCAGATATGTTACATGGTTCCCAGATAAGAATGTTTGTTGAAGATGTCTCCAACGGATGGAGATAGTGAATTCTGGCTGACATTCCTAATCTGAAGAAAAACATAACCAAAAATTCATGTAACAGCCCAGAAAAGTCTAGAATGCTCCAGAAACAAAAATCATAAACCAATGAAACTCACAAAAATATGCAGTTCATAAGAAAAATCCATAATGTATATATTGTAATGAAATTCAGAAGGCCATACGATGATATGAATTAAATATGTTTATTATGTTCACTTTCACTTATTATATAGTTGATTTTTAGATATTTCATTATTCATAAAAGGTAGTGTTAATTCTGTCCTTTTCTAATTCTCTTGAAGCAAAGTGTTTTCTTCTAACCCAATTGCTTCCTTATTTTTGAGAACCATATAAAGTACAGTAGAAAAGAAATAATACAAGTGTCAACATAAAAATAAAAGACATTTATCTCAACAAAGCTAGATTTTCCTGCAGTACAGAAACAAATTTACACTTCAAGCTCAAATCAAGTTTTTTAAAATTGATTGAATCAACTAAACAGAAGAAGGGAGTCAGGTAACACTGGAATTGAACTATAAATGAAGAAATTTAAAAAGTTCAGATCCCTTAGTACCATTAATATATGGACTGAAAATGATAATCAATATATGAAACATGCAATTTGAAACGATCCAACCGATAGAAAAATCTATTTGAGAATACAAGAATGAACGTAAATACCCGCATACCTGTCAGGTGAAGTGAGAAGAAACCTTTTGTGGTTCGAAGTCATTTTAATCAATAGTGCAGTTTTAGCATACATCATAGGCTATGAATGTTGGATTTCAAAGAGCACATCATAACCTATAAAAATGCAAGTAACAGGATAGCTCAAACTACTATAGGTTTTCTAGTTCACCAATCAAAAGAATTCAGAAATGCTCCAAAATTGGAAATCTTGAGAAACAGTCTAGACTTCAAAAATATCACAAGAAACCATAAACTGAATTACATTCAGCCATCTCACCTTTAAAAGGTCAAGCAATATTGTCCGAGTTCTCACTTCTCAACTGATGTAGTAAGCAATATTTTCCGAGTTCTCACTTCTCAGCTGATGTAGTAAACATAAAAAGACAGCTAAAATTCAACTATAGCTTCGTGGTTTACCAGAGAATGGAAATTGAAATCCAATGTCATCTACAATAAACCTAGTGACAGAAAGGGTCAGCAAAGCAACTAAAGACCATCTGCAATAATAATCATTTTATGTAAGTTGCATCGGCACAGAGGCGGTGAATACTTCTGAAAAGATAAGGAAAAGACTTTAAGGGACAACTGAACTCACCTTGATTTTGACTATTGTCTGCTAAATTAGGATGTGAAGAGGAGGAAGCTGATTTGTTGTTTAAGCCAATTCCAAGATTGTTACAATCCATTCCAAGTGAACCTTAACAGAGATGAAAATATCATCAAGACTCCATTACAACTTCCCGAAAAGCCTCATAAATGCAACATAAAAAGAGTTAAAATCTTGACAGATCCTTACAGTCTCTGAGGCAGGGAAAAGCTGAAACGTTGAGAATGTTATAGTATCCTGCTTGGCACTCGCACCTGTGTGTGAATGGCGAGGTCTTGTTGCACGTACCACCGCCACAATCAGCCCAGAAGCAGGCTGCAACAAGAACAGACAAAAAAGAAAACACAAAACAGCAGTGAAACAAACACACCACCATTACTCTTTGCTAGGACTTCTTGCCACAAATTCATTTTGAAGACCAATTCCACAGAGAAAGTAAAAATTAGGTTTACCGCGGCATTGAATTTGTTTTCATCTGTGCAGTGATCATTCAAAGAATAAACACAAATTTTCAGTTTTATAGCTTGACCTTATCTTCTTTAATCAACATAAGAAGCCATATGCTTCCAAAGGTACAAACTCTGCTATTCTGAGGATTCCACAAGAATTATAAGTCAAATTTATTAAGCAGCTTCTTGTTTCATGGGCAAAATTTCAACCAAACCTGAGTGGACTTCGAAAACAGATAAATTAACTAAGGCCCTGTTCATTACCGTATTTTCTTTTTGCAATTTATTTTATACTAATTTCTCACTCCATATACACATTTTTACTTTTCAACTACTATTGAAACTAACATCTCAAGGGTAATGAAAATTGAATGTGGACAGTAAATAAGATGAAACATATGAATCAATACATCTTTCTGCATTTAAGAATTTCAGAAAGGCAAAAATACAAGCAAGAATTGAAGAGAATTAAGGCTAATACTCATTACTCACAATTTGGAATCACGCACGGCAACTATTTGAGATCATCATCGTGTTCAGAGCGAGTTTGCTTCCATCCAGCGTCACAAACGCACACAAACCCAAACGTGCTCTCGTTTGATTGCTTGCAGGTTCGTTTTCCACATTGATCCGAGGTTTTACACAAGTCATCTTAATAACACCGAAAGAAACTAAAATTACTCAAAATCCCAGCTCAAGAACTAAGAAAGTTTGTTCCTTCATTTGAAGACAAATGGTAGAATTCAGAAAAGAAGAAAGGATATTACTATTATTTTGAAAAAGGTTTTTGTATATTCCAGCACAGAAAAACCACAGCTCAACAGCAAACGTTGTACTACAATGATTACACATTGCTTAGAATAGCTTGTTCCTTCATGAAACCACGAGCCATGGCCATTTGCTGCTTCAATATTTTCTCTTACAGATGTAGGCAAACGAAGGGCAGGATAAACATATTATAACTATTATCCCTCATCGAAACATAACATAAAACTAAAGGCAGGTAAAATTGTTATTCAAACTTCAATCCACCCTAAACAAATTTGAGTCAGCCTACTAAGTCTGAGATGAGAAATATTCCATGAGCCACATATGACTCATTACATTCATAGCATTTTGGAAAAATTGTATTGAAAATGTAAAAAGGTGTATTGGAAATATTAAAAAGCCTTATTGAGAATGATGAGAAATTATTATAAAATGTAAAATGAGGATCAAATCTTTGTTTGAACCAAATTACCAAGTTAGTCTCTTACCAAGCCTTGTTGTTTGAACCAAGGACCGAAACATGCATGATATGTTTTCATGAAAATTAAAACATGCTTGAAAAAATCATCCAAGTGCAGATAAATGCATATTAAGCTCTAAAATACTCAACTCCTTTGCTGGAACAGGAAAACTGACAGCAGAGTATTCAGGACACCAACCTTTTCTTTGCTTCCAGCAGTTCCAACAACGTAGCAGCCCAGCAACTTCACAAACATTCTCTCCATTTTTTGGTGAGCAAACCTCAAAAAAAACCAGCATAAGCAGTCATGCCAGGCATACCTGTAAGCAATTCAACAAATAATACAACACATTTGTTATGTCAATAGATGCATCAAGTTCAAGATTCTATAACATTTTGCAAATAACATGTCCATGCGATGAGTTTCACCAACATCATAATAATATGACAGAAATTTTCAATTCTTAAAGTTACCTTCAATGCACTCTTTAAGCAAAAGTGCGAATGAACAATCATGAACATCCATATGCAGAAAAGGGACTTTGTGTGAAAGCTATAAAACACAAAATAAACTACATTTATAATTTATAACTACAGTATTATGAAAGAAAATACTAATCAAACCTTTGGCAGGCTAGTACTGCCACTTGTATATATCACAATTGGCTATACCATTCTTGCTTGGTAACAGGGGCTGAACCAGAATACTTTTAACCAAGTTTCTCAACTTCAGAGAATGATGAAACTGTCCAGTTGTTAATATTTCTAGGGGACCCGGTAGAAACCTCAGTTTCTTCAAAGTAATTATAACGTATCCAATAGTCTTCAGGATTGAGCTTATCCTCGCAAAACTTTTTTAGTTGTTTGGGGTTGCAGACCAAGGGTTGATCCTCGCTTTCTGTTAAACATTCATGAAAAACAAAAGATGTTCCCACTTAAATATCGAATTCATCTACTCCCTCTGTCCCAGAGTCCAGAGGGAGTAAAAAATAGACTTAATAAAACACAAAACACATAGTAAAATCTGATTGAAGAGCAAGAGCCGTGGGATTGATATTTGATTATAAAGTTGGTACCTTTCCATCTGCCGGATGAGCGCCAGATCCGTGGCCATGAGTGAGTAGCTGCTGTAAATGCCAAACCCATGTGTTTGCGGTCGAAGAGGGAAGTAGCGAGCGGATGAAGGTGGTTTGGTTGTGCTCAAAATCAAACCTCAACTCGCTATATGGCATAGTGGACAAAAGGGAATATACAGGCCACGTTGAATAGACCGGACTCAGGGTGGGGCGGCGGTGGCAGAAGGCTGAGAGTATGAGACGGACAAGCGGCAGACGGTTGGGTTCGGGTGAAGCTCAATCAAGTGATAGCGTGAGAGAATAAGGTGATTTTCAGAATTTAGAAGAATAAGGAACAAAATTCCCCGCCCCTTTTTTTCACCAAAAGCATATTTCCCTCCCTTTTTTTTCCCCCCTTTTCCCTACCTGTTGTAATTTTAATTTGCACTCATTCGGATTTAATTTTTGCTTTTCTTTTTTTTTCTTTGAAGGGTAATTTTTGCTTTTCTTACTTTACTATCTAGTAGAAATACTTTTTAAATACTAAAAATTTCAATATTAGTTACTATAAACTCAACAAATAAATAAATATTTAGCTGAGTTATTTCTTTGTGATTTTGAGTGCTTTTGAGTGCTTTTAGCTTTACCTTGTGTATTTAAAAATTGCCTTATGTAATGTCATTCTTCATCATTAATTATATGTTTACTCCATAAAATGTATGAATAATTTACGATAAATAGTTGATATTCATAAGTAAATATGTATTTCAAAAGCACACCGGATAGTAAAAAGTGCCCTTAGCCACAAGGGTTTAATAAATAATTAAGCTTTAAACAATACATTGGATTTTTAGTACAAAAGTGATGATACACTTAAAAAAAATTCATTGATTACTCTCATAACATTTTTCTTAATAAAATTTAAAATATGTTATAGCATAAATTATTGAATTAGTAAAAAAATCTGCTAATTTGATAGACTAAATTGTAAATTTTTTTTCTCATATTCTAGTGAACAATTCTAAAATTCAACCAAGAAGACTGGATTCATAGAATCTATATGATCATATTTGACAAGAAAGCAATACATATTTACTAGGTTAAATTACACCTAAATCTCTTGAAGTTTGAAAATATTGATACGTATTGAAAAACTACACTTAAACCTTTTTTGTGTTTATGGATCAAACTGTTATTTTGATATATAAAAAAAAAACAACTATTAAAATGTTTAAATCTTAAAGGATGTGAAATACTGAAATTAATTTTAGTAGGTAACATCATTAATTGTTTTTTTTTAATCTTATTTGGGTGAAAGTATTTAAATTAACCATAATATACAATGTTACTTTTTCTTTTCTTTTTTTTTATACTTCTTAAAATAATATTCAAACTAACATAAAAATAAATGGATAACATAGGGGTATTTCATACCCAAATAATATGAAAGAACAAATTAGTGAGGCTATACGTTAGGATTAATGTTGGTATTTGATATAATTTAAAATGAAACATCATTAGTTATAATATTTCTCATGTAAATGAAAATATGGTTAATAAACACAAGAGAGGTAACTGTGACTAAAAGTAATATATAAGTTTCATTTGATAAAACTTATATCTGAAAAGTTAAGTATGAAGTCTAAAATATAAATTAATTAAGTTAATTATTTTGATAAAATTTAAGATCTAAAATAAAGATTGAAGTATGAAATTCAAAATATGAAGTCTGAAAACTAAAGTTTGAATCTTATTAAGTTGTTAAAAATAAAAAAATATTTTTAAACATTGAATTTACTTATATTTTTAATAAAATGATAAAAATATATATATATTAATTTTGTTATAACTATTAAATTAATTTAATTTATATTTATTTTTAATTGATAAAATATAAAAAATATTAAAAACATAAGATAAAATAAAATTATGATACAAAAAATGAGATAATTGAAAAAGGACAAAATTTAATCAATCAAGATTTAATGATAAGTGATCTACTCATCACTTATTTTTTAAGTCAGAAATATTCTTAATATTTAGACTCACTTTATTAATTAAGTTATTCGAGTTTGTGTAATCAAACGTATTTAATTAGTTAAGTACTTAACCCCACAATCACTTAATTGATTGAGACTTCTGACTGACAGCTATCAAACAAACTTAATTTGAATAAACTCTTAACCATTAATTTTAAGAGTAAACTTAATTTGAATAAACTTAATTTGCTCTGAAAATTTTGTAAAGAAGTTGATATGGTATTGCACCAGCTCTGCTCTTAGCACTGGGTTTTATTTTATTTTATTTTTGGGTGAGGTGTCATGACAACTTTGCACAAAGAGTTGTCCATTTGAAACTACTTATAGACATCATTTTTTGTAGTGACTTTTGAATTGTCTTTCTATAGTTCATTAGTTATTCCCTCAACTCATATATTTACTGTTTAAATTACTCACCATGTATTTACTGTCTTTCTATAGATCAATTATCGCATTTGAAAAATAAACCCTTTGCCCTCTTCCCCCACTCGGATCCTTGGGGAATAATTTTTAAAACACAATATAGTACATACCAATTTTTAGTAAATTGAAATTCAAAAGTAAAAATTAAAATACGAATATAGAAATTTTTTTATCAGTTCAATTATTCTAAAATAATAATTACTTTCGACTAAAAAGGTTAGAAATTTTTTTCAGTAACATGAAATTGTAATTTAGTTTTCTATAAATGAAAAGAAAAAAAAGAATAATTACGTGATAAGATACAAAATAGCTTCATTTGGAAAAACTAAAAAAACGAGAAAAAGAAAAAAGAGAAAATTTCAATTTGAGTGGGGGAAAAATGGCGCTATTTACACCGATACGATAAAAAAAATTTGGCAGCTATTTTTCACCCTTTCTCGTAACACAAAAGGAGTCAAAAGCCCTACATCCTCATTCATTCTTCTCCGTAAGAAGAACAAAGAGCCCCGCATATGTGGTTTCTCCACCTCTCACGGCGCCTTCGGTGTCGGATTGAAGATGCTGCTGAAGTTCAACCAGGTTGAACAATGTTTGGTGTTTGGAAGATTTGGAATCGGACTGCTAAATCGATTTGGACAGAAGCAACAACAATCGTTGCTCTGGATGAACCCCCCACAGCAGCAGCCAAATTCCTCTTCTCTCCGGCATCACGGCTCTCCCTTTCAGTCCAGCACTGCGGCTGTCGATTTCAGTCTGTTTGCCTCTTTCTCCTTTCGGTCTGCTGAACCTTCTCCGGCGTGTTTCTGCTCGGTAATTGGTTAATCTGTTTCTGACTGTTAGCATGTTTGTGAATCTGCTGGTTTGGTTCATGTGCAGATAAGGCGCTATTTTGGTGGGGTTTGGTTTTGAGTGAAGATTGGGTTTGATGATTTGAGTGCAAATTGGTTGTGCTATTGTTAATCTCTAATTGTTATTTATTTGTGCTGAGTATTCCGGTAGACGACTCAATTCGTTGCTGTTTATTTGTGCTACTGTTGCTCTTTTTGGAACTGTTTATATGTGATACTGTTGCTCGGTAGTTTGTTTAATCTGGTCGACAACTCAAGTTGCGGTTAGGCAGGGGTTGCAAGTTTGCTTTTGGTTCTGGTGTTGCTGGTTGTTTCGATGGTGGATGTAAAACTTTGTTCTATAATACTACAATTCTTAGTGTTTGAGAATTCTATATCTTAGTGTTTGATGTCGGATTCAGTCCAACGTACTGTTTCTGTTGGAATTATAGAAATCTCAAACACTAAAAGTTTTTGCTGCAGATTTACTTGTGACTTGTGAGTCTAAAGGGTTGTCAATAAAGAATTGAAAGTAGAAAAGAATATTCCTCTCTTTCAGTACTGGCCGATGGTTACCTCTTTCTCTAATCTATCAGTGGGAAACTGGACTTGCTTTTAAGAGTTCCCCTCTCATTTCAAATTGGATGTCAGTTATTTGTTCTTTTGGGTTTCTGATTCTTGTTCAGAGATACTTTGATGTGCATCTTCAATACCGGATGTCCATATGTATTTGAACAAAAATGGTTTTCTTGAATTCTGAAATTGTTTTGAATTGAATATTTTTTAAGTTATCTAACTATTTTTATGTTGGTCTTTGCTGCCACAAGGCTCCAGTGCTTTGCAAGCAATGTAGAGATGCAACTATGGTTTTTCTGGCTGTTGAAGATAGAACTACTCTATCAAGAAATGTCAGGCATCATCAACTTGAAAACTCTACTGGTAATACAAAGCGTCGGAGAAATTTATAGACTGCTATAAATACCTGTGTTACTAAATATGCTTTACTAAAAACTTTCTCGACTGCTTAACATTGATGGATCTTAATTAGAAGCGTTTGCAAACTGAACCAAGTTTGTAATTGGATTTACATGCCGATATTTAACACTTAGAAGATTTAGTTCTCAATATTTGTGTACACATACTTGTTACTTGGCATATTAACTCAAAATAATAGCTTACCTGTAATACAGTCCCATATCTTATCTTTCCATAGCAAATTTATTGCTGCCAGAACTGATGTATATTGAACTGCCAATATTTGTCTAATTTCTGTTCTCCTGATTTTGGATATTTTTAAGTTATTCTCAAAGCTCTGTTTGGATGACTTCTTATTAAATGGCCAGAGTGCAGGAGTGCAGTTTCCTCAGAGGCCTAATGTTGTTCAGAAAAGTGAGCGTGCATCTCTTGCAAATAATAGCAATCCAGCTGAAGTACAAGGTACCACAGCTCCCCAATCTGAGAAGCGTACATCACAAGTTGAGCATAAAAAAATTCCAGATTCTAGGTAACAGCCATGGTTCATTTTGTAGACCAATTTATGTTAAGTTTACACGGTTCCATTCTAGAGAAGGGAAATAGGACAAATAATGATCTTCAGACACCCTGGCCTTTGTTATGTGCAGAAAATTAAATTGTTTTTCTTTGCTTTTATTCTATTTTCTGGTCCAGAGTATTTTGTGATGCTGTTATTAAGGTCAAATGTAATTAATACCAAACTCCCCCTCCTAGTAAAGTAGTTCTTTCTATTTTTTTGGATCACAAATTTTACGTGGACACTGTCATAGTTGACGGGTTTTGAGTGTGCTTTTAATTTTCCTAATTTTGATTATTCCTAGTACCTCCCATCAGTACTGCAGAGGACAATTACTCAAAGTCCCTTGAAATGTAAGAATGCATGGTAGTACGAAAAGAAGTAATACTGTCACCACTTTCACACACACACACACATATATATATATATATATATATATTCTGATTATATGAAATCCTTGTGATTAGTTCTAGCTTTGAAGTTGTTACTCTGTTTTAAACTACAAGTCACTAATCATTTAGCCCACCAGGTTACCAACAAAGTGATCGATGGATAAATAAATGTATGGAGGGGGGAGGAGAGAGAGAGAGGAAAGAAAGAGAGTGAGAAAAAGAGAGGAAAAACGCATTTGTCGTTTATGATAGCTTTTCTTCTCAAAACATGGAAATATTATTCTTACCATGTTGAATGGGTATTGGAGACGTAGCTATTTATTCAAGGTTGATTAACTTTGTTGATAATGGTTCAGTGTGGTATGATTTGCCCAATCTTTCAACTTTTTTATTGTTTTGAAAAAATTAATTAACTCAATGGTTAGTCGTGGCCTGTGAATACCACTTTGAATTGGAAAATTTGAACCACATGGGAACATGCATTGAACATAAATTCATTATAGTTAAAAATGGGTTCTGGTACCTTTTGATATTCAAATGAGACCCTGCAGAATGCACCATCAGATTTTCCATTACTTTTATACTTCATATTTATATTCTGTGATGACATTACTGATTGAAATTTTTTTTTTTTTTTCCTTTTTGGTGTTGGTTGTATTTTACAGATGTACAAGAAGTATGGAGTTGTTAGAATGCATGACTCATACTGGAATGCTAAAAGCTTGCAAAAACCCACGTACAAGTTCTATCCTGAAAGTTTTTCAATTTCAAGTGTTTTTTGTTTATAAAAGTTTGTCTGATGAGGTTTAATAGTTTGTTACATAGTGATGAATCTAAAGGCTGAAAAATTATCATTGTGCATAGTATGCCAATCTATATAGAGGGATGAAAGTATTCCTATTTCCATAGAAATTATGTAAACATGCAGCTGTGTAGTTGCCCTGATTAATTTGTCTATAAATTCATCTTTTTTCCATTCTGTATAGAGTATAATCATATGATCTTTTATATATTTCCTTTTTTTATAAATAAATAGCTGTTAAACATTTTGTATAGGAGCCGCCCCTGCTTAGTAAGGGCAAGAGAGACCTAGTATATATGTGTATGTGTGACATAAAATAAATGTCAAGAAAATTGCGACATTACGCAATTAACGCATTTGTGTCGCACAAAATTTATGCAACAAAAAATTTAATGACGTAAATTGTATCGCCAATTATTATATGACAAATTTTATGGACGCGATATTATGTTGCAAAATAACATTAATACAGTTCAAATAATGACGCCACATGTGTAGCAAATAAATGTGACATTAAACGTGATGACAGAAATTAGTGTTACAAATAATGCGTCATTGAAACCAATGACGTGTAATGTGCCGCAAGATTTATGCGACAATAATTAAGTGATGCAAAAGGTGTCATATTTTCTGTGGCACAACTAGTAAAAAAATGCCACAAAAAGACAAATGACGCATAATGAGTCGCGAATTTTAAGCGACAATTAATTTAGTATGCAAAAAGTGACATACATTTACGGCACAAGTGAAAAAAAGCGCCGCAAATTTGCTTCACCATCTTTTACGACTCAATAACAATAGACGCATTTGCGACACTAAATTGACTTTTAACGACACAATTTACATGTCGCGAATACCCTTCGACGTTTTAAATGTGACGCCACATTTGTCGCAAATAATCTTGCAACATTCCTTCTAATGACCCAAATCAGTGTCGTAAATTAGTATGCGTCACTAAGACAACTGACGCATAATGTGTCGCGAATTTTAAGTGACAATTAATTTAGTGATGCAGAAAGTGCCATACATTTGCGGCACAAGTGAGAAAAAAGCGCCACAAATTTCCTACACCACCTTTTGCGACTCAATAACAAGAGACGCAAAATATGTCACAAATTAGTATTTGCGACACTAAATCGACTTTTAGCGACACATTTTCTATATCGCAATAGGTCACTTTTCTTGTAGTGGCATATCAATTTTAACTGTTGAGGTATAGTGGTCAAACTATCTTGCCATCGGACATGAGACTCCCTCGATAATTTAATCATTCACTAAAGTTTTTTTTTGAATGATTAATTTAACGATATTTCAGAAGTTAGTGCTAAAGTACTAACCTATGAAGCTGATAATGTTTTGTAAAATCCACCTCAAATATCTTAATTTAGCTTTACAGACAGAAACGTCCTGCAAAGTTGATTTATAGTGCGTTCTTTGCTGGGCATGCCTCCTGACATCTTTCGATTCCCACAAAGTTTCCCATGCAAACACGATGTTCTTCATCAATAAACTATGCTTGCATAAACTAGAGTTCACGACAAATAGTAATAGTTGAATTTTGAGAAAATCAAGAATTTAATTAATTATATTTTGTATAAAAGAAATGCGAATGTTAAAGAAAATTTCATATCTCGAGGAGGTTGTTTAAAAATTAAAAAAAAAATTTAAGTAAAAGAGGGATTAAGCTCATAAATAAATAATTCTAGTCAAAATGGGTTACAAAATTATTTATACTTAGAATAATCTACTTGGCTGTTTCCGCAGGTAATAATTGTTTTTCGTGAGGCCAAAATATTCCCTTATTCTTCATCTCATATTTTGTAAAGCATGAATTATTCAAAAGGCACATATGTCCACTTTGTCAAAAGGCAAAAACACTTACCCAAAAAACCCCAATGGAGGCGGGTTTCGCGAACTGGCACCCGCCTCCAATGCTCCCCAGTATAAAATTTAATTTTCCTTTCTTCAATTTATGGCTTTAGTAGTAATTAAACTCGCGGTTGCAGAATCACTTCACTCATGCACATTAAATTTACCACTAGGTTACATATACTCATTGATTATGAGAAGCGACAATATATTATTTTATTTTTTTAAATATCATTGTTCTATAAATATATAAAATTATAAAATAAAAAAAGGTAAAAGTTAAAAAATATTAAAGTGAAATAAAGTGATATAGCTGGGATGATTGATTAATCATTGTTATTGATCTTGGTCTCCAACAATATTTGATTAGACAGTATATCGATGGCCCCATGCATGGGAGGTTTTCTATTAGCTTTCCGTGAGAATCTAAGTAATCATTTGTTTATCTTTTTCTTCTTCTTCTTCTTTCTATTTTTTTTACTGTTTTTTGTTCGTTGTTTAAAGTAGTGTAATTGTGTTAGAAATTTGAAAGCCTGCATCGGAGCTTTAAGGCTTTTGGATACTTGGCTATTGTGGAATTCTTTTTATTTTTATTTTTAGGAGCTTCATATAGGGTTTGTAGAGGGTTGTTTTCTCATCAATTTTTCTATTCACTAGATTTCTAATTATGCACAAGTTAAATTTCTTATGTAGTTCATAGCCATTTAACTTTGGTTCAATCATCCAAAAAAAAAAAAAAAAAAAATTGGTTATATAGATACTCGGACGAATTACATTTACCTCTTTAGACTGTGGGCATAACTAAAAAACAAACCATGCTGTTAGTTTGAATTGTTCATACTACAAAATAAAGTTTGTAAGATGTAAAAACAACAAAATAAATCTCATGGGGTGTAAAACTGCAAACAAATCATGTAGAACATATAAGTTGTACTATATTAAGAGGGTTTTTTTTTCTCACAATATTTAAGTTCACATACTCAATGTATATAGGTATGCTAAATATCCCAATAAGTTTTTACCCATTAAGGCCTGTTTTTTTTTTTTATTATTTATTTTGAAAACAGTTTTGAAAACATGTTTTTGAAAGAAAAGAGTAATGATACACAACTCAACTAATCTCCTCAACTTTCTTGTAGCAAATGAGGTGTCATGACCAATGAATGCATGACACTTCATTTGTTACAAAAAAGTTGAGGAGATTAGTTTAGTTGTATATTATTACTCTTTTCAAAATTAGTTTTATAATGTAAAAAGAGTATTAAAAATGTAAAAAAATGTATAGTTGAATAGTAAAAAGTTGTATTGAAAATGATCAAAAATAATTATAACATATTAAATTTACTGTTAAAACTAAAATCAAAGCAAAAAGGACAGACCAATATCCAACTTATGTTTTACTTGTCTAATCTCGATCTCACAAAATGAAAGTGAGCCCCATGATGTAACGTATGGGTCCACGCTCCATTGTGAGAGAGTATAAAAGTGAAAACATGAATTTGACAGAGAAAATATTTGATCTCGCTAAATACAGGGTGTTACATATAAAGAAAGTCTATTGAATTGTCACTCTAATAAAAGAAAGCCTACTGATCCTTATCAGTAATGTGTCATCTATACTTTAGATTTAGAGAATTGTTAAACCAGCTGCAAGTCACAATCAAAGTCAATATGCTATTAAAAAGGATTTTCAAACATTCGAAACCAGTTTATTGCCACAATAATTAAGGAAATTACACACTTGCATATACATAAAGAACATTGTCCATGAATTCTTCATTCAATATATATACCAATTATATGCAGACACACATTTGTAAACAAGGGACAAAAGGGGAAAAAAAAAAAAAAAAAAGACAAATTTTAGAAACACGTAAGAACATGTTTCAAACAGCAAGAAGCATAGAATTCCGCCACTTTACAAGAAAATTGCTGCAATTGGGCTTCTGACGGTGTGGTTTAATGAAATCCAGGCGAGAGATCCTTGAGATGCTGTAGAGCGAACAGCAGATGGCAATTTGCTGAACGTGACTTCATACGTTAACTTTTGATTAACCGCTGAGAAACTCAGATTACTCGGACTGACCAAAACATTAACACCTTGAGGAGGAATCACACTGACAGCGTAAACTGAATTAGCTTCACCAACGTTGGTAACCGTCCTGGAATACTTCTGGACATCCGATCCAAAAAGAATCGAAAACGAGGGATAGTTCAGTTGCGATTCGGTTATGCTTGATTCTCCTAAGCAGTTTACAGGTCCTCCTGTAATTGTACCAACCTGTAAGTCTGTGTAACCCAAACCACAGAGATACGGGACATAATCGCCCGGTCCAATGTCGTAAATCAGGCCTGGATTGTTCGCCCTAGAGGGGTTGACATGCCCTGAGCCGATTGTAAAGACGTTCGCCCGAAGTTGCCTTTCGTCCACAATGGGATTCTTGCCGAGGTTCAAAGTATCAGCCGTGGTCATTATGGAGGACTTGATGGCAGCCGGGGACCAATCAGGATGTATGCTTTTGAGCAAAGCCGCGACACCCGTGAGGTGAGGGCAAGCCATCGAAGTGCCTGAGATGACATTGAATGTGGCTTTTGTGTTCGGGTTGTTTTCGATGGATTCAGGCCAGGCAGCTAGGATGTTTACACCAGGTCCAATTATATCCGGCTTCAGAATTCCAGTACTGGCTTGGCTTGGACCCCTGGAAGAAAAAGACGCAACTTCAGGAGCGTAAACATCGCCAATTATAGTACCTTGAAATGTAATTAAAGCCGTTGGGGAAGTTGTTGTTCTCAAATACGTGACTAGGTTTAGTCCGTCTGCGTTAGATAAATGAGTGACCGGGAAAACACTGGCTTCCGGTCGGATGCTGTAACCTTCCGACTCGGGGTTTATAATGATCAGGCCTACTCCACCGGCAGCTTCGACATTGTCTCCTTTTTCTGTCGCTGAAATCTCGCCAGATACGCACACTATGATGCTTCCTTGGACCTCAGGGATGTTTATTAATGGCGAAGCGCAATACAGGTCAGCATCGGGATAATTTGGGTCCAAACCAGGGAAATATAAGGGATATTGTGCCGATGAAAAACCTTTAGGTTGATAAAGTGATTCGCCTAACAGCTTTTCGTTGTATCCAAGCACCACAGTTGACCTTAGTTTCCTGTCAGTTGTGCTTGCTCCAACTGTGAGAATCCATGGCGCTTCATTCGACAGTGTAAAGCTTTTCGGGCCATCATTTCCTGCCGAGCAGCTTACAAAAATTCCTCTTTCCATAGCACTATACGCCCCAATTGCAATAACGTCGCTATAAAACGGTTGTGTACCTCCGCCGAGGGAGAGCGAAAGAATGTCAACCCCGTCACCAATAGCAGCATCCATACCGGCTAGTATAGCGCTGTTGGGACAGCCATCGACGCCACATACTTTGTATATTGCCAAATGAGCGAGAGGAGCAATACCAACGGCCGTGCCATTGGCATTGCCAAATACATTGGCACCGCTGACGTAGTTTCCCGCAGCGGTGCTTGCAGTATGTGTACCATGACCCCCGCCATCAAGTGGCGAACCAGTTTCGTTGACGAAAAATCTTGCACCAATCAATTTGTTGTTGCATGAGAAGGTATCGAATTCGCACCTCCCGGTCCAGTTAGCCGGCGGGGGAGGCATTCCCGCGTCGCTAAATGAAGGGTGATCCGGCGTGATTCCAGAATCCAGGACTCCAATGATGACACCTGTTAAGATATGTAAATCAGTAGTTATGATTTGTAATTATTCTATTGTATATTTACCTAACTTAGGTATCATAGCATTCATATAAAGGCCGTTCTATATTTTGTACTATACACCGTCTATTCTATAATATTGTAGAAATAGGAGTCCAAATTCTCTGTGCATTTCTCTTTGTGTTGTCCTATCCACTTAGAGGCAAAGTAAGGTTAATTTTTCACTCATTCATACTTGTTATTCAAACATGAATGACTGGCAAAGTAATGTTACTTTACTCTTAGTGGACACGACTTAGAGAAAAATGAACAGAGGATCTAGTCCGTAAAAATACATACCTTTTCCGTAATTGGATTGGTTCCAGAATCCCATGTTTTGATACAACCCCAAGAAGTTGGGACTATGAGTTGTGTGCAAACGTAGTATCTTCTGAGGTGTGGCGGATATAAATCCAGGCTTCTTCTCCATGGCTTTCACATCCTCTGGCGACAATCGAGCTGCGAATCCCTTGAAAACATTGTGATAAGAATAAACAATCTGCGGAGAATCAGCACCGGAGGAGTTGCTGGCGGCAGTAGTTGTGGTTGTTGTCGGCAAGAAAGATCGGTACCACCGGTCGAGATCATCGTTGGAAAAAGAACTTGTGGAGGCAAGTTGAGTGGCAACGGATTCAGGCGGTGGCTGAACATGAACAATATAAGTATCCAAAGTGGCAGAGATTGCCAGAAACTGAAAAACACACAGTACACCAATCAAGGTGAAAATTTTCACCAACCCCATGCTTTTGTTGACAATATTAAGAAAAGGAAATGTGATTATAAGTACTGAATGGAACTGATGATTTAGTTGTGTAAGATTAAAGTATATATAGGCAAAGCTGATAAACAATTTACTCCATGTGTTTTGTTAAAAAAATTTACTTTTTTAATAGTATTTTATTAAAACGGTATTCCAAAAATAACTTTTTTAATGAGACGGAAGAATTACGTATTATTAATAAAATCCCACCATGCATTATTCTATCGTTGACACAGGAGACTTTGTCAGGTCTTGTAGGATACACGCCATCGTGGAATTAATGAAACCGAAGTCTTTTAATATATGAATGGAACAAAGTCGTACCATAGCGATCTTACGTACGAGACGTTTTCCATGCTTTTTCTATGATAATTTAAATGCAAGAAGGAAAAAAAGAAAGAATTATTTCGTTATCAAGTAATCATTTTTGACTAAGAAAGGTGGAAAGGGTTTGGATTTGTAGGTTTTGATAAACATGAAGATAATTGGCTCTTCACTATTGTGTTACGTAGGTGTGCTGTTGTTTACCAGGATTTCCTTGCAGTATTTTTTGTTCCTTTCCAAGATGAAAGACTTTCTCTAAAATATATTGGCAAAACCTTGAAAGCGACACGGGTTATACCGTCCGATACTCTATTTTTTTCAAAGTTTAATTTTTTGAAACAAGTAATGTTTTTTTTTTCCTTAAAAACTCAAGTATTTAGTCTCAAAAGTATCGTATGCATGTTGTAACGTGTTGCATATCACTTATAGCATCTGATGTATCAAGTTTAATTGTTATGTATTGCAAGTTGCTAAAAATAAAATAAAATAAAATATTGTGTATAGAGTATGATATTTGTATCGAATTTAGTTTGTGACGTATTGTCAATTTCCAAAAAAAAATAGTATTACCTGTGGTGGAAAAAAATAGTTTAGTTGTTGATTGATATATGTCCCAAATTTATTTTATTTTTTGTTTAATTAAAGTGGGATTGGATATACATTTTATTGATTGCATAAAATCATGAGGAGTCTAAAAAACATGGACTAAAACATCATAGTTGACATCGAGTTAGATTTGTATAATCTGTTCATGCTAAAATGCATAATCATAATCATAATAAGTCTTCTTCTTTGGGACTTGAATGTACAGTTTTTCATCGTCCGTGGATTGTCCTTCTTCCTACCAAGGGCCGTCCCGGCCTCATCGTCATAGTCGATTTCTTTATCGACGGGTGAGTGTGAAACCAATGATGTGGTTGTAATATGAGGCTTGTCAGGCATACGAGAGCTGAGTTTCCGTGGGCACTTTATGGGAGAAAATTGGAGTGAAAGTCTTTTTCGGTGGCTTTAGATTCGACATCGGGGCCAAATGAGCCAGTCTTTGATTTATCGCATTTAAAAATAATATCGCATGTTTCTTTATAAAAAATAAAATAAATAAATAAAAAGAAAAAAAAAAGGTTCGGGTGCGGAGTGAATCTTCTATCGAATGATACATCCGTTTGACATGAGACATGGTAAATATCTTCCCAAAGCAAGAAAGATTTTCTCCAAAAACGAGAAAAAAAAAGAATTTCTTTTTTTTTAACCTAGTTAAAATCACCACTCACACACTCGATAAAATATATTCTCTCTGTTTCATTGTAAGAAAAAATTGAAAATAGTATTTCAAAATAAACTATTCTAATGAAACAGAGAGAGTATAATATAATAAGGAATGATTATATTCTTTTTCTTGTATATCACATCATTTACTTTACATTTTTTTTAAAATTGATTTCTAAGAGCATCATTATTTAATAATTTGGCAAGTTGTGAAATTATACATTAAAAAAATAGAAAAAGATATAACAACATTTACACGTAATCAATCAGAATTCACAATTAATACGAAGTCTTATGATTATGATGATGACGTTCCTCACATTTTATAATACTTCTAATTAGTTCTCTTATTGCTGTCTTTTGTTGAGTTTCTCATATAATAATGCTACTAGAAAATACGATGAATTAATTGAATATAAATCACGGTGTAATTAATTGTCACTATTTTTAAGAATTATTTCCCCCCAAAATTAGCCCCATAAGATATTTGACAATAATTCCTTAAGATACACAAAGTCTTCCAAGTTTACTTTCTTTAACAATTAGGAAATTTCATAGTCCAAAAACAGAAGCAAAACGCAAAACTACGAAATTTCCTAATTTATATTATTTATTAAAAAGGTTAAGAAAGAAGGAAATGGATATTGATCAATATGTGCAGCTTGATGCAAAACGCACACAACTAGGCTTTGCTGCTCGAACATCATGTTCATTTATTATGGAATCAATCTCGAACAGTTGATGTTGGCTCTCAACTATATATATATATATATATGATCAATATGTGCAGCTTGATGCAAAACGCACACAATCAGGCTATGCAGCTCCAACATCGCGTTCGTTAGTTATGAAATCAATCTCGAACTTGTTCGTCAACGTTGATGTTTATATATGAGTGGATCGTTGACTTTTGGTTACTTAACTTTTTTTTGGCTTTTCAAATATTTGGGTCACTAAACTATTGAATTATTGTTGGAAAATTAAACTAAGTTTCTTAATTAGTTGTTTCATATCAGTTTTGTATTTGTTTTGGGTAAAGAAATAGTATTTGGTAATAAAGAAAATTGGAAACATATCAAGATTTGGGTATCTATAAATATAGGCATTGGGTATGATTGTAAGGTGTGTGTGAATTACTGTAAAGAGAGAGCTTAGAGGAGGAGTCGTTTGGCGGTTTTTCGTGTGAGAGAGTTGCATTAAATTTGGTGTGTATCTATCTGATCAAGATTGGTTTTGATTTGTTTTAATTAGTTTATCTATTGAGTGGCTTTTGTTTTGATCGTATTGATTTTTTTTTGGCAATCACAAGGTTTAGCTCCCGCTTGCATTTTCCGATTTCAGTCGACATATTTTGTCAAAATTTGGTTGAGTTCTTTGTGGATTAATTATTTTGGGTACTACAATTATCATCACAATTTTGTCCCATGAATTATAACCTAGATATGTTGAAATTGAGAAATCCACTTGAAAATCATTAGATCAAATTGGTTGGAATCATTGATTGGTCAGAAGTGATCACTTTAAAAATAGTTCAATGGCTAAATCTTAATGCGAAAACTTGAGTAGCTTATAAAAGTCAACTATTGGAAAAGCTTGGTGGTTAAGTAGTTAGTTTATCTCTTTTATTCTTAATTAATATTGAATATAATTTCACAAATATCACTAATTAACTTATATAAATATACTCTCTCCGTTCCATTAAAAGACTCAACTTTGGAGTTATGTACAAATTTCCTTAGATTACAAGGTATAATAAATAAAACAAGTAATTTGTCACTATCATTTCCACTATCGTCCTCACTTTTCTAAAGTGCGTTAATTGTAATGCAAGCATAATTTGATTAGTAAAGGTAGAAAGTAAATAAATAAATAAATTATTTAACTCTTCTAATAAAACAAAAAAAAATTATTTAAAACTTGACTCTTCTAATGAAGGGAGTATTATATAATCAAAATTAGAAAGACCCGATACTATTTAGTCACCTCTATTAAATTTGAGTTAACAGTTTCAACTTATAGGGCAAATCACATTCACATCTTTACATATTTTACAAAATTACCAAAGGAATTTCTATTGACTTCTTGTTTAGAATATATATATATATATATATATATATATATAAGGTCAATTCTATTAACGTGTGAAGACATTCAAAAAAAATAATAAAAAGTAAATTATATGGTTGTTGTTAATACCGAAAGACTTATTAGTTTTACCCGCAATAAATTAAGTTACTTTTCTTTTCTTAAAGTCAAGTTACTTTTAGTATTATTTCATTAAGGCCATTTAAGACAAAAGAGCAACTTATTACTCTCGAAGCTAATAAGTGTTTTGGCAGTAACATCACTCAAAAGATATATGAAAACATTTTCAAATTATCCAATGTTTTACGGCGCCGTTCGGTATGCGGCTGTTGCATCTGCAAATAAGGAATTCGGGCTTGGGGGAGAAGAGATGAGTCGACATTTTGCTTTGCAAACAACGTCTTGATTTTTCGTATTTCTTACTTCCTATCTTTTACTTATTTTTTCTGACCTTCAAGCTAGCCACCGTTTGGTGTTAGATGTTTAGGAGTTATTTATTCATGGACTTTGAATTTGAGCTATCTTCTTCTTCTTCTTCTTCTTCTTCTACATTTTTTTTTCTTCTTCTTTCTTTTCCGACACAGGATACGAGGAGCACAATAGGAGGCGGCAAATTCATCACCAAACTATTTCGTTGTAATAGGATAAGAATTATTTTTTCTTTAAAAATGCCTTTTCTTTCTATTCCTATATATAAGGGATTTTACAGCGTGAATTATTTATGATGATAGCTAGGCAAGGGTTACCAAGTTTTCATTTTCATCATCATAAGGTTGACAATTAAGTGGATGAAAATGAAAATATGTTTACGTTTAGGTTAAATCAGTCCATTGTTCTCTTAAGTTGGGGTCTTGTATTTATTTAATTGGTTCCTCAACTTGAAATATTTTTTTCATTTTGGTCTCTTAACTTGAAATTTTATTTCAAAATGGTCCCCAATTTCAAAATTAACAATATGTGAACTATTTTTGATTAACATGTGAGATTCACACACATTAATATGGAAAATAAAAAAATATATGTTAAATTATTTTGTTCACTCTTAATTTAATTTGAAATAACTCATGTTTTAGTCTAAAATAGTTCAAATATTATCAGAATTTTGACTTGAGGATCATTTTGAAACTAATTTTCTTGTTAAGAGACCAAAATGAAAAATTTTCAAATTAATAAACTAAATAAATTAGGCATCCCAACTTAAGGGACCAAGGAAGTGATTTGACCTTATGTTTATGTGATGTGCCTACAATTTTATTTCTTGTTATAGATAACATTAATCTTTGGCTCTGTTCTTTTCTATTTCATTCCAAAAAATCATCACTTTTTCATTTTACCTAAAGAAACAATCTTATTTTTCACTAAATTTTAAATTCAACATCTAAATTTTCCCTAAATATTCACTCATATAAATTCAAAAAATAATATAATACTTACATTTTTTTCTTCTCTTTCTTATACAAATCTCCAAAAAAAATTTTCTTCCTCAAACCAAAATTTCTCCAATTCAATCACTAAAAGAACAGAGCATTTATATCTATAATGGATCATCTATATTTTGGATTTAGAGCAGTGAGCAGAAAGTCAACATCAAAGCCAATTATTACCCAAAAAGGAATGTTCAAACGTTCAAAATCAATTTATTGCCACAATAACGAAATTACTCATTTGCATATATACAAAAAGCAAATTTCATGAATTCTTCATGATTCAAAGTATCAAGTACACGTAAGAATGACATAATGTTGAAAACAATGGGAAAAAAAAAAACAAATTATTTAGCAACATACATGAGAACAAATGTTGAAAACAATGAGAAAAAAAAAAAAAATTTATTTAGTAACATGCATGAGAACAAGAGTCACTGAAGCATGGCGAGAGGATTGGGACGGTGGATAATGGGAGAGGCCCGTGACCCTGAAATCACGGGCTTGGGGTACGAGCAACTCTACAAAAATATTGCAGCTATTGGGCTTCTGACTACGTACTTCGATGAAGTCCAGGTGAGAGATCCTTGAGACGCGGAAAATCCAACGGCAGATTGTAGTCTGCTGAATGTAACTTCATAGGTCAACTTCTGATTGACGGCCGAGAAACTCAGATTACTCGGTCGGACTGAAACAGTACAACCTCGAGGAGCAACAACATTGACGGCGTAAACTGATTTAGCCTCACCAACGTTAGTAACTGTTCTTGTATACTTCTGGACGTTGGAATTCGATTCAAAAAGAATCGAAAATGAAGGATAGTTCAGTTGTGATTCAGCTATTCTCGATTTTCCTGAGCAACTCATGGGGCGTCCTAAAATTATACCAACCTGTACGTCAGTGTACCCTAAACCACAAAGATAAGGGACGTAATCCCCCGGTCCGAGGTCATAAATCAGGCCTGGACTCGTTGCCCTGGAAGGGTTGACATGTCCAGAACCGATTGTAAACACGTCAGCCTGAAGTAGCTTTTCATTAACAATGGGTTTCTTGCCGAGGTTCACAGTATAAGCCGTGGTCATTATGGCGGACTTAATGGCAGCCGGAGACCAATTAGGATGTGCACTTTTGAGCAAAGCCGCGACGCCACTGAGGTGAGGGCACGACATTGAAGTGCCTGAGAGAAAATTGAATGTGGATTTTGTGTTTAGGTTGTTATCAACGGGTCTGGGCGAGGCAGCCAGGATGTTTACACCGGGTCCAATTATATCCGGCTTCAAAATTCCAACGCTGGCGTCGTTTGGACCCCTGGAGGAAAACGCTGCAACTTCGGGAGCGTAAACATCGCCAATGATAGTACCTTGAAATGTAATGGCTGCCTTAGGTGTCACTGTTTTCCTCCAGTACGCGACTAGTTTTAGTGCATCGGCGTAAGATATGTGAGTAGACGGAAGAACATTGGCTTCTAATTGTATGGTGTGACCAGATACTTCAGGGCTTATAAAGATCAATCCGACTCCACCAGCCGCTTTCACATTTCTTCCTTTATCTTTGGCTGTAGTCTTACCAGCTAAGCACACTACAATACTGCCCCGGACTTTCGGTGTTCGCATTAATGGCGAAGCACAATATAGGTCAGGGTTTGGATTACTCGAGTCCAAACCAGGGAAATATAAGGGAAGTTGTGCGGATGAAAACCTTTAGGTTCATAAAGTGATTCGCCTAAAAGCTTTTCGTTGTTTCCAAGCACAACAGTTGACCTTATTTTCCTGTCAGTAGTGCTTGCACCGACTGTGAGAATCCATGGAGCCCCGTTCGACACCGAGAAGCTTTTGGGACCGCTGTTTCCCGCCGAGCAGCTCACGAAAATGCCCCTCTCCATAGCACCATATGCACCTATCGCAATTTCTTCACCATAGAATGGTCCGGAACCTTCTCCCCCGAGGGAGAGCGAAAGAATATCAACCCCATCATCAATAGCAACATCCATAGCCGCTAATATAGCACTTCCAGGGCAGCCATCGACGCTACATACTTTGTACATTGCCAAATGAGCGAGAGGAGCAATACCTACGGCGGTGCCATTGGCATTGCCAAACACATTGGCGCCGCGGACAAAGTTTCCTGCGGCCGTGCTCGAAGTATGAGTACCATGGCCACCACTATCAAGTGGTGAGCCATTTTCGTTGACGAAAAACCTTGCACCGATCAATTTTTTGTTGCACGCCAACGTACTGAATTCGCAAATTCCCTTCCATTTAGCCGGCGGAGGAGGCATTCCTACGTCGCTAAATGAAGGGTGGCCCGGTGCAATTCCGGTGTCCAGGACTCCAATGATGACGCCTTTCCCATAATTGGATTGTTGCCAGAATCCCATGTTTTGATTCAAACCCAAGAAGTTGGGACTATGGGTTGTGTGCAAATGCAGTATCTTCTCAGGTTTGGCAGAGATAAATCCAGGCTTCTTCTCCATGGCTTTCACATCCTCCGCGGACAATCGAGCCGCGAATCCTTTGAAAACATTGTGATAAGAAAAACAATCCGCGGCGAATCAGTACCGGAGCCGGCGGCTGCTGTAGCTGTTGTTGTTGGCAAGAAAGTTCGGTACCACCGGTCGAGATCATCGTTGGAAACCAAACTTTCGGAGGCATGTTGAGTGCCAACGGATGCAGGCGGTGGTCGAACATGAACAATGTAAGTATCCAAAGTGGCGGAGATCGCCAGAAATTGAAAAACACACAGTACATCAATCAAGGTTAAAATGTTCACCATTTTTGGCATCAAGAAAAAAAGAATGTGATTATAAATTAGCTGAATGGAAGTGATGATTTGGTTGTGTGATACGACCTGTAGAGATTAAAGTATATATAGGCAAGCTAACTCATGAAACCTGTTAGTCAAATCTTCTCGATGGTGGAATGAAACAAAGTCGTACCATAGCGATCATTAACGTCCGCTTGGTCAACCCTAATTTAAATACAACAGGGAACAAAAAAATTGAAAAATTACGTGTTTCGTTATCAAGTAATCATGGACTAGAAAGGTGGCATGGGGGGCGTTTTCATATGTAGGTTTTGGTAAGTTGTGGGAAAAATAGTATTCGACATGACATGTCGTTCGGTCTCATGCAGCATGTTTATACGCACTTTGGACTATTTTTTCTGGGTAGAAATAGGTAAAAAAAAGTATAGTGTTAACCTTAAAAATATTGTAAGTATGTTATGATGTAATGAGTTTAACCATTAATATTTATTTTTTCTTTTAAAATATATATTTCTGATGTGTCGGGTTTGCATTTGCATTTGTAGCGTCTTGGTAAGATAATTGGCTTTTCGCTATTGTGTTAAGTCATATGATGAGGACGTTCCTCACATTTTATAATACTTCCGTTATTGTAGTTTGGTTGACTTTCTCATAATAATTCTACGAATAATAAGATAAACCTTTTTACAATCCAACTTGGATTCATTAACTTGAAAAAACAACCAATACAACTATCGAGAACAAATTTAATCATATAATAATCAGATATATGAGATTATTGTAAATCTATTGAATTAAATTCTATATAAATTTAAACAAGTAATTTATACATATGTAAACGTAGTCGGGTTGACTTTCTCATTGCGTTGGATGGATATCGTACCAAAGCATGAACCCGGTTATCCGATAAAACCCCAAACTAACTAAATCTTGATATGAAAAAAGGAAAAAGAAAAAAAGGAAACTCTCATTTTATTTTTATTTTTAGATGATGAGGTTCCACTTATTTAGAGTATAAAGCATTATTATCTTATCATCCCAAAGTGAGAGATAGGAAAAGAAAATGTTGGAGAATGGATGGATGCCCTTGAAATCTTCTTTCGACCATTGTCTTGTCTTCCTTGTTCACTCCCTCGCAATGAATGATTGGTTCCATGATATAATATATGGGTCTCATTTTTTATCGTAAAAAAATAAATAGACAAAACATGATTGAAGTAAATAGAAGATCTGACCTAGTGAAAATGAAAAAGAGAGAAAGGCTACATCTTTTCTTCTAACTAATATTGCTTTAACAAAAAAAAATATAAAAAAAAATGAAATACTTGAATATAAATCATGATTGCCCCCGCAATAAGCGGCATAAGATATGTGACATAATTCCTTAAGAACGCACGACTAGGAAATTTTTTTTTTTTTAAGAGCAGCCACATATTCAGCTGGCAAGTTCCCGTACCCTATTATTAATTCAAATTGCAAAATTACCTCTGAAAAGTGAGAGACAGCATTTGTACAAACTAATGAGTTTTACCTTTGAAAAACAGCATGTGTACAACTACAAACTTTGTGGTTGCTAGATGAATGCAGAATTAATGCAAGTACGGAAAAGATATATCAACTAGAGAGATCACTACAAGAAAACATGAGACAAACTTTTAAGATAGTAGTAAAATTCCGTTTCAAATACCATCAATTTAATACACCTATATATATTGGCGCAGTAAACAGCATACATATATATATATATACAACGACGGAGCTACAGTGTAATTACTCCACCTCAACTTTTTAAAACTACTCATAGTGTTATATAAAATTGACAAAAGTATTTAATTTTTTTCACCAAAAACTAAGAAAAATTAGGAGAAAGTTGAAAATAAATTAAATTAGTATTTGACTACTTAAAATTTTGTTGTTATTAGGGATACAAATACTTTTTAGTCTTTTTTAGTGAAATCTAAGTTAATTAGAGCAAGATATGAGTTTTAGCCGCAGGTAACAAGCTCTTAAATGCAGTTATTTTTTCTTCTTTTTTTTTCCTAAAATACTTTAGATGAAGTGTAAAATCTTTATAAAGAATTTAGTCCCACCTCAGCGGCCCAACAACATCGAAAGAATGGTGACCTCGAATGAACGAGAATTCAATCTTTGCTTTTTATCCCCATTAGGGGTATTTTATTGATCGCAGCCTAAACCTTCCTTTGAGGCGTCGGTATAGACCAGGAACTCAACTTTTTCTTCAGGCAATCCCATGTTTCCATCTTTCGTGAAAGTCATTTCAAAACATAATTTTCTGTTACTCAAAGTAGACGACATGTTTAAGTCTTAATCTAGTCCACCTAAAAGTAACATTCAGTCCCCAATGAAAACTCACTTGTAAGTAACATTTGAAATTTCATGGACCGACATATAATTTAGCAAAAAGTTTAAAATATACATATATTTTGCCCTAAATATTTTACTCCATCTGATTTTAAGGGCCTAACTCTGCCTATATATATTCATCTACTAAATCATGTTTTTGTATCTTTTAATTCTGGGTTATAAAGTCTTCTACGTACTCCTAATTTTATTTCTCGATCAATCGCTACTAAATGATTTCCAATGCTATTAATATATGTTACGCTTTTATCGTAAAACAAAAAAAATATGAAAAATACGCCGTACCTGCATGATAAATGGCTTAAAGAATAGTCTGTAAGAGAGAGGTGGAACACTTGGCAAAACCAATTTACAAATATATTCTGCAAAATTCCATGGGCTGAATCCATGTGTTTCGATTCCAAGAAATAGAAAATTTTTTTCTGCAAAGATAGAAGTATTCTTAGTTGTTTTTTTAATTCAGAAAAGACAGTTTGCACTTATTAAGGTAATTACAAGTTGAAAGCACATCCATTATTAATCTAAACAATATTGTAGTAACCCAAAAGTCTTGGTGTCTTCTCCAGGTCTCCTCGTCTTCACCCTAGCCGCCTCTCTTTCCTTTTATATCGTCCCCCATTTCTCATACCAGAAGAATGAGGGAAATAGCATTTTTATTTGCTTTTTTCTTTAGTTTCTTAATCTGTTTTTATGTTATTCTCTATTATATCAGAGGAGTTTATATACTTATCAATAATTGGAAGTCATTTTCTCTTACCAATAATTGAAAAGATTTCACTCCCTAGCTAAGATTTAATTATGTCAAGGCTTTCATAGTATAATCAGTGATAAATTCGGTATCGAATTTATATTTCAGTACATGATTAGCCCATCACAAGGGTAATTATTAACTATATTGTGTATATCTGTATGGATATGTTTATTTGTATAAGTTTAATTCGATAGATTTTCAATTGTTTTATATGTAACTATTAGATGTATTGACTGTTTCTTCATATAGCCAGATATGACTTTGATTCTACAAATGAAATAAAATAAAATAAAATAAGGGCGAATTACATTTACCTCTCTCAAAAGTTTGGTTAATTTACAAACAAGTCTCCATGGCTCTCAAAATTATAAATACCTCTTTCCAGAACAATAGGGGTGATGTCAAGGTGAGGCATGCTGAGATTCGGATCGCTAAATAGTGATCGTTTATTAATTAATCAAGTCTAAAATTTCGTTCATTTCGTTTATTGATTGAATAAATAAGTTCGTGGTTCACTTTTACCGAGTTAATTTTGAACTTGTTTGTGAAAGTTTATGTTCACTTTCAACCATAACTGACCGAGTTTGATTCGGTAACCATGACGAGACCCCAGCAAGGTATTTGTAATTTCCAAAATCAATGGAACTTATTTATAGTTTGACCAAACATGGTATATGTAATTCGCCCTAAAAAAAAATTCCATATTGTAATAATACCCCACTTGATCAAATTATTATCTACTAGCATATTGTAAGAAAGCCTTTGTGGTTTAATGTTTAAACTTTAAACTATGAATGAGAAGATTGAAACACAAATTCACCCCTATACACACACGGATTCGTTTGTTTGAAAGAGAAAATTCCTTTTTATTTCTCTGATTAAGGAGATTAAATTTTAAAACTAACTGAAATTAGCTAAAAGAAAGTATAAATTCAAATTTTTTTTTATGTGAGAACGGGGGAAAATTGAAAACTTTCTAGGGTTTTGAAAGAATTAGAAGGGAAAGAGGGCCCTTTTAGACTATGAGTTATGAAATGAAATATGAACAATTTGAATATCCTTAAAAATGATCCATAGGAAAGAATGAACTTGAAAAAAATCAAAATTTCATTCGTTAAACACTCCTACGTTCAACAGTTAAAATGATTTCTTATGAAATTTTTGGCGGATAAGTAATAATTGTTGGGTTAGCTAGAGATGGTATAAAATCACTATCATATGATTTATTGTTATAAATATCATTACTTTTATCTATAATTTAGATTTAGAGAAGTGTTTATAGCAAAAGCCACCGTACAGCAAAGCCAGATTATTATCAAAAAGGTTTTTTCAAATATTCAAAATTAGGTTTTTTATTTTTATTTTATATAACAGTTTATTAAGTGGTTTAGGGTTTGAAGACGCTTTATTAAGCACGAAAAAAACTCATACGTCTGATACGTGACATAAAAAGTCTAGAAGAATGGTATTTTTAGTACTAAAAGTTTGGAATGTTTGTAACTTTGGTACTAAATGTTTATTCAGTTCCAAACTTGTGATTTATGTTTGTACTTTGTTGTATTTTTGGTACCAATTCCTACTATAGCAAGTTTTACATAGTCAAACCGAAGTCAATGGTAATTTGAGAATATTTTACAATTCTACAATTCTGTGGAGGTTGAAAATATAATTTTTCTAATATAATTTTCAAAATATTTTCGCGGTTTTCTTTCTCCTCAGTCAGAAGAAAACTTGTACGTTGACTGAGGAAAAGAAAAACAATGAAAATGTTTTGAAAATAATATTAGAAAAATTATCTTTTCAGTCCTCCACAAAATTGTAGAATTTGTAAAATACTCCCAAATTACCATTGATTTCGGTTTGACTACGTAAACTTGCTATAGCAGGTATTGGTATTAAAAATGCAACAAAGTATAAACATAAAGCACACGTTTGGAACTGAATAAACTTTTAGTACCAAAGTTGCAAACAGCCCAAACTTTTAGTACCAAAAATGTCATTTTTCTTAAAAAGACTTACACTAGAGAAAAGAAAATAGAGTACATCAAAGTGAGAAGAAAAAAAAAATTTTAAAAACACTCTCATACTCTAATAAAAGAAAAACTATGTATGCGCATCTAAGAGCACCCGACCCCATGGGATCTTCTGTCAACTTTACTATCGTCTTCCCTGTTTACTTCCTCACAATAGAGTAGTGGGTCTTAAGATGCGATATGTGAGTCACACACTTCATTGTATAAGGGTGGACATGAAAGATAGAAATAAAGTGGACAGAAGATCCGATCTACAGTCCCGGCCATTCGAGAACATGGATGAGTGCCCAAAGAAAGCTTTCAATCTCTAAATACTAGCTCTTGTTATCAACGTGTCTGCAACTGCATGCATAATCAGTTTATCGTCACAAAGAGGAAATTACTCACATACAGATCGATATATAAAAATAAAAATCATGAATTCTTCATTCAATGTATAATATGTAGGAAAATGATTGTAAGCAATGGAAACAAAAGAAGAAAAACAACAAATTATTTAGCAACATATATAAGAACGAACAAGTCTCTCACACAGCTAGAAGCTTAGAATCCTCTCACTCGAGCAACATTACAAAAATATTGCTGCAATCGGGCTTCCGACGATGTGGTTGGTAGAAATCCAAGTCAGAGATCCTTGAGACGCGGATGATGGAACAGCAGATCGTAGTTTGCTGAATGTAACTTCATACGTTAACTTTTGATCAACCGCTGAGAAACTCAGATTACTCGGACTGACCAAAACATTAACACCTCGAGGAGCAACAACATTGACAGCGTAAACTGAGTTAGCTTCACCAACGTTAGTAACCGTCCTTGAATACTTCTGGACATTCGACCCGAAAAGAATCGAAAATGAAGGATAGTTCAGTTGCGATTCAGGAATGCTTGATTCTCCAAAGCAACTCCCCGTACGCCCTACAATTGCACCAACCTGTTCGTCTGTGTAACCCAAACCACAAAGATAAGGGACGTAATCTCTCGGCTCAATGTCGTAAATCAGCCCTGGATTGGTTGCCCTGGAAGGGTTCACATGTCCTGAACCGATTGTAAACACGTCAGCCGGAAGTTGCCTTTCATCCACGATGGGGTTCTTGGCAAGGTTCAAGGTGTCAGCCGTGGTCATTATTGCTGACTTAATGGCAGCCGGAGACCAATCAGGATGTGCACTTTTGAGCAAAGCGGCGACGCCACTGAGGTGAGGGCACGACATTGAAGTACCTGAGAGAAAATTGAATGTGGATTTTGTGTTGAGGTTGTTATCAACGGGTCTGGGATAGGCAGCCAGAATGTTTAGGCCAGGTCCAATTATATCCGGCTTCAGAATTCCAGGGCTGGCTTGGCTTGGACCCCTGGAGGAAAAAACTGCAACTTCAGGAGCGTAAGTATCGCCGATTATAGTACCTTGAAATGTAATAGCTGCCTTAGGTGTCATTGTTTTCCTCAAGTACGCGAGTAGTTTCTGTCCATCGGCGTAAGATATATGAGTAGACGGAAGAACATTGGCTTCGATTTGGATGGTGTGACCGTATATTTCAGGGCCTATCACGATCAGTCCAAATCCACCAGCAGCTTTCACATTTCTTCCTTTATCTTTGGAGGATATCTTACCAGCTCCACACACTACAATACTGCCTCGGACTTTCGGGATTCGCGTTAATGGCGAAGCGCAATATACGTCAGCGTTTCGATTACTCGAGTCCAAACCAGGGAAGTATAAGGGAAATTGTGTTGATGAAAAACTTCTAGGTTCGGAAAGTGATTCGCCTAAAAGTCGTTCGTTGTTTCCAAGCACAACAGTTGACCTTATTTTCCTGTTCGTGGAGCTTGCACCGACGGTGAGAATCCATGGAGCCCCGTTTGACACCGAGAAGCTTTTCGGACCGCTGTTTCCCGCAGAGCAGCTCACGAAAATGCCCCTTTCCATAACACTAAAAGCACCAACCGCAATATCTTCTTCGTAGAATGGTCCGGAACCTTCTCCGCCAAGGGAGAGTGAAAGTATGTCAACCCCGTCGTCAATAGCAGCATCCATTCCGGCTAATATAGCACTGCCGGGACAACCATCGACGCTACATACTTTGTACATCGCCAAATGAGCAAGAGGAGCAATACCTGCGGCCGTGCCATTAGCATTGCCAAAAACATTGGCGTCGCGGACATAGTTTCCAGCGGCCGTGCTCGCGGTATGAGTACCGTGACCATCAGCATCAATTGGTGAGCCATTTTCGTCCACGAAAAATCTTGCACCAATCAATTTGTTGTTGCATGAGAAGGTGTCGAATTCGCATACTCCCTTCCATTTAGCGGGCGGAGGAGGCAGTCCTTCGTCGCTAAATGAAGGATGGTCCGGCATAATTCCAGAGTCCAGGACTCCGATGACCACTCCTCTGCCGTAATTGGATTCTTTCCAGAACCCCGTGTTTTGATGCAAACCCAAGAAATCAGGACTATGGGTTGTGTGCAAATGGAGTATCTTCTCAGGCCTGGCGGATATAAATCCAGGCTTCTTTTTCATAGTTTTCACATCCTCCGGGGACAATCGAGCTGCGAAGCCCCTGAAAACATTGTGATAAGAATAAACCATCCGCGGAGAATCAACATTGGAGCCGGCGGCGGCAGTAGTTGTTGGCAAGAATGATCGGTACCACCGGTCGAGATCATCTTTGGAAACCGAACTTTCGGAGTCAATATGAGTTCCAACGGATGCAGGTGGTGGCTGAACATGAACAATGTAAGTATCCAAGGTGGCGGAGATTGCCAGAAACTGAAAAACACACAGTACACCAATCAAGGTGAAAATGTTCACCATTTTTGACATGAAGAAAAAAGAATGGGAGAAACTAGCTGAATGGAAGTGATGATTTGGTTGTGTGATACGAACTGTAGAGATTAAAGTATATATAGGCATTGCAGCTCAGATTAATAATATGTAAAATTGCTTATCAGCAGCTTCGGTGGCAACCATGTTTGTCAAGTCGATCTGTAGTAAATGCGCCATCGTGGAATGAAACAACAAAGTCGTACCCTAGCGGTCATCTACGTACGCTTGGTCAACGATAATTTTTTTTGTTTGAATGCTGGTCAACAAAAATTTTAGATTTTTTTTTTTAAACTCTGGCATTATTATATATCTATAAATAAGCAGAACTGACATAGGTACGAATCGAAGACCGAACTCATTCCTATATTATTGACTAGAAAGGTGGGAGGGGTTTACATTTGTAGGTTTTGCTAAGATAAGGAAAAAGAACTTGTATTTGATGAAGCGTGTCTACTTGTAGTTTTTTTTATTCTTTTAAGTAAAAGGTCTACTTGTAGTTCGGGACTTTACTTAAAGAAAAAGTATGGATTTAATTTCAAAAATATATTATATATATATATGCTATGATTTAATAGATTTAACTGCCAATATATTATTTATTTTTACATTCATATGTATAGACCACGATATTTTGCATATTAATTTTAAAGGTAGGAATAGTGCCTAGTCATTGACCAGAAAGGTGGTATCGAGGTGTTTGCATTTGCATTTCTAGGTTTTGATAAGATATGTAATTGGTTTTTCGCCATTGAGTTAATTAGGTGTGCTTGCTTTATTTTGTTTTGATGAAAAGTTAATTAATTATTTATAATGAAATAAAATAGATATTCAAACAATCATTAATTGAGATTTGCATTTAAACTGCCTCCAAAGTTTTCTTCACAATATTTATAAATAAAAAAAAATCCTTTTCAACTTATACTCCTTTGTTTTGTTTTGCTGTTTTTTTTTTCTTTTCTTTTCTTTTTTCTCTTGGTTCCTTCTCAGATGAAATAAGACTCCATCTATAATATTTTTCCAAAATATGAAAAAAATTTCTCCAAAAAGAAAAGGAAAAAAACTCTTAACGTAGTTAAAATCACCAATTATTAATTAATACATCATTTACTTTATATTTTGTAGAATGATTACTAGGAGCTAGAAATATTGTGAATTTTTTGTAAGTTGTGGGAATTTTTTTAATTTAATAATAGCTGCGTCGGGCTTTATTCATCTGGCAAAAAAGCAAGGAAAAAGAAGGAGACATAAAGCCTGACCTCTCATACAAACCAAAATGGAACAATCGCTAATGTAAGGGAAAGATCTCACATCAAGAATGACCAATCCCCTTACCCCTAAAGGGCAAAGTGGATTTTTGGTGGACCAGCGTGACAAAAGAGTTACAAGCACATCTAGCAAAAAAAGTCTGCAACAGCATTTGCCTCCTTGTAAATATGTTTTAAACTTAAGGACTCAAAGAATTCCCTCAATCTCACCACCTTACTCAAGACAGAAGAGGCTCGCCAAGACTAGATGCATGGCCTTCTGAAAACAATCAAGCAAGGGCTGTGAATCTGTCTCAACCTTGATAGAAACCATTAATTCCATGTTCCAAGCATGCCAACAATCCTAAATATAAAGTGACTGCCTCCTCGTGAAAACTCGTTAGAACCCACCCCACCCCCTCTTGAAGGCCTCGAATTACTTCTAGATGAACCATTCACATTCAGCTTATATAAAAATTAGGAAGAGGTGGATACCAAGCTACAATCTGAATAAATAGTAAAACAATAGAATAAGATATAATTGCAGCTACACATATGGTTCATTTGAAAAAAATTAATGTTTATATATGAATGGTGAATGTTGAAATAATAATGATAAATTGATTAAGTAACTCTTATTTGAATGCTGAATGTTGAAAATTATGTTTCCAACATCTCAATTATTTTTGTTTGATATATGTGTTCATCTAAATGTTGAAATATTAAAAATGTATAATTTTTTCATTTCATTAACTTTTAATAACTACATAAAATATTAATTTTACAATAAAATATCATATAAGGTTAATAAAAAGATATAAAAATATATAATATATTATTGAATGATGTTTGTAGAATATGTAAAATATAGGACTTATTAGATAACTTTTTTAATATAGAAATAGAACAAAAAATTAGTTAGTTAAAAAAATATTGTGATGAAAAAAATAAAATTGTAATAATTAGAAATTAAAATAATAATTTATAGTTAAATTAATATGAATAAAATAAGAGAGAAAGTTTCAGAAATTTAAAAGTACCCGAGACATAAAAGAGGCATTTTCTACTGGATCCGAAACTACCAGCCACCCGACCTAATTCATGATAAACCCACCAACTTGGAGAATGGGTGAAGATAGGAGACAGAGAAGAGAGGAGGCGGCTAGATCTTTTGTTCAAACTAAATGGTTTAAAAAAATAAGGTGAATTAATTGAATATAAATCATGATTGCCACCACAATTAGCTCCATAAGATCTGTGACATAATTCCTTAAGATAACAAAAAAAAAAAAAAAAAAAAAAAAAAAGAAAGCAAAACGCCCAACTAGGAAATTTCCTTCCTTCCTCTCCTTTATTTCCTTAAGAGCAGCCACTCGTGGACTACATCTGAGCAGTGGCAGAAAATAGTAAGGACCAGGATAGATCTAACCCCAATAAGAAAAAAAAAAAAAAAAAAGTTAAATAAGTATTTATGTTTTAGTTGTAAAAAAATTTATATAAATATTTGGCCACTACGAAGAAAAAGAAAAACCAATCTAGTTAGAAAGCTTCCCCAATTGGCTCATTTAATGTATTAAGTTAAAGTTCCGCCACTGCATCTAAGGAAGAGAGGGAGGTGAAACACGAAACCAATTTACTGTTCTATTATTCTACAAAAGTTTATGGTCAACAGGTGGGTAATGAACCCATGTGCTTCGATGCCAAGAAATAGGAGTTTTTTTTTTGGGCAACGATAGAAGTATTCCTTGTCGTTTTCGAGTTGAGAAACACTTACTGTAGTTTGCAGTTATTATTATAAGTTGTTAGCAGTAAGCACATGCATTATTAGTCTAAACAATATTGTAATCTCTTCTCTTATCATCACCTTAGCCGCCTCCCTCCTTCCATTAATTGTCCCCCATTTCCCATACTGAAAGAATGAGAGAAATAGTTTTTTATTTACTTTTTCTTTTTCTCTCAGATTTTAATCTCTTTTCATGTTCTTTTCCGATATTATAGGATTCTATATTCTTTTCAATAATTGAAAGTCATTTTCCTCCACCAATAACTGAAATTTATTTCACTATTGTTGGTGAAGATTTAATTACGTGGAGGCTATCAAGGATGACTAGCCCATTGATTCGTCTAGGTAGATCCAAAACAACCTCAATAAAAGTAACCTTGCGTGTACTTGCTTCTCTGGCCAAATCATCTGTCATTGAATTACCCTACCCTCTCTATAAACATGCATAATGCGCTGATGAGAGTCATAAGGTGCTATATGCGTCGCAAAGTGCGGAGATTTACCATGGGACTTTAAAAATGTGGCAGACCATATTCACTAGAGCCAAAGAATCCGTCTCAAATTTCACTCCCTGCAGGTTCAACCGATTGCACTCTCTCAGACCCAGCAAAAGTCCCCCCACTCCCTACAGGTTCAACCGATTGCACTCCCTCAGACCGACCAAAAGTGCCCTCGCCTCGGCTTCGAAATTAGTGCCATGCCCAAGATAAATTGAACATGCTCTCACAGCCGAGCCATAACCATCCCCAATCAGAAAACCTGCGCCTATGTGCCCTGTATTCCAAAGAGCTGAGCCATCAACGTTTTAGTTTCCACCTCCCAAAGGGTATACTTACTATTTATTATAATTGTTTGAAGGGAGCCAGTCACAGTTTCATCATTTATTAATTACTCCGTAAAGTTCATTTCTTTGGCCTGTATGTGAGATGGTGCACAGTCAACATTCTTAAATTTATTCCCTCATTTTAAGACGCCACAATCCAGAATTAATTAATAATCTCACACGTAAAATGCTCGTAGAGTACGCAAGGTCAAACATTTCAAGCATATTTGGAACTTTTCGACGGTATCTCGATCTTTTTTATTTTAAACAAAATTATTTTGATAATTATTGAAAATCGGTGCTAAAGGTGTTATCTCAATAGATTTTTTCGAAAGAGTTATATACTGATATTGATATCAATTTTGGAAAACAAATGATGTTGCACATTTAAAAAATAATTATTATTAATGTTACATTATTAACCACTAAATTCATGTCACATCACTTATTATAAAAAGTTATAATGAATTAGTTAAAAATTGGACGCTAAATCGCTAAGTAAGTAATTCCAATACATTTTTGTGTCGCGGCGGTTTTGGGACGCCAATTTCTGATAGCAATAACTTTGTGTCACGTTGTGCGAATCGCGCATATAAAATATCATTGCGAAACTCTGGACGAGATCTACAAACTATTAGTGCTAAGACCCATGATTGTACCTTAGTTTCTTCAAATATCCATTCTTTTGGCCCTAATTTCGTCGTTTTAATAGTTTCTGTTTTGAAAAATAGACTTTTAGTGACCATTTTTCGTTTCTGAAAAATAGGCGCAAAAGGTCTATCTATTTAAAAAGATCCAAAAATTGAAAGATTTGCGACCATTTGCACTGGTTTCAGTCCGAAGCGATGCAAAAAGGCCGATAGTTGCACCGTTCCGAAACCGATGCAAAATTTTCGATCTTTTTGTACTTCCTGTATTAATACTGGTGTAGAAAATTTAAAAATCGCAGCTAATATACCTAAATAACCGGTGCATATAATCTGAATTTTATTATTGTTAACACTTGATAAGTATAAAGAAATTTTGAGGGGTCAATTTGAACGGTGGAATCGCTTGTAATTAACTAATCAAATTTGTGTCTTCTATCTTTGTGTCACATAGATTAGAAATTACTACCACAGTCTTTTAACTAATGCGGCTGAAGCGCAAATAGAAATGACATTTGCGAATTTGGAGAAAGTTAACCGAGTTGATCACCGCAAGAGAAAATAGTGGAATTTCGATGATTCGAGGGTCTAGGTTGATGGGAAACGGGCCCAGAAACAAGACCAATCGCTTTGCCATGGCGTATGACAGATTCGGCCAAATTCCATCGTTTGGGCCTTCAAAAACCCATTTTTGATAAGTTTTTTTTAGCTATATCTTTTGACTGGAATGTCCGATTTAGTTGCTTTTTTTTCATTATTCTTATTTCCTTTAGTACACCAATTCCACGTTGTTTCGTAGAACTTTCCTTTTTTTGCAAATTTTTGTTTTGTTCATGGTTCTGGTTTCGAGCGCCTCTTCACTTATAAAAGAGGCATGCCATGTTTTGTAGTACTCAATTTTTTTATTGATCGAGATTCCATTTTTATACTTACCTAATTTTTGGCAATCCTATTGTGGATTCAACAATTATTGGATACCTGATTTATTGGCAATTGTGCGTCAATTTAACAATCTTTCGGAAGACTTTCTAGTTTTCGCGAAATATTTATCGTAGATAGCTTCCACTATGTCAGAAAGATGACAATTTAGGTTTTGTTTAACTTGATAAGTTGTTTATAATGAAACCCTAGCCACTTAATGTTGCATATTTCCTGAAATAACAGTAATGACTAACAACAACAAGAACAATGACTGAATTCTTTAAACTGAAAACTAGTATAAAAGGATATGCTTCTTCAAATCGTGCTAGACACTTTCCTTTAGGCTTTATTAGTCTCCTTTAGTATGCAAGAGATTCAAGACTAGGGCCTGTTCTTTTTTATGGGTTTGAGACTTGTTTTGAAAACAAGTTTTGGGAAAATAATTTTATAATGTAAAACGTGTATTGAAAATATAAAATGTTTCACTGAATAGTAAAAAGTTGTATTAAAAATGATGAAAATTGATTATAATATATTAAAGTTACTGTTAAAACTAAATATCAAACCAAAACTAAAACTTAAATAATATTCTTATGGGATAAGATGAAGATATCTATTGTAAGTACACACTGACTTAAACGGAACTAAAAACAATAGAGAAAAAGCAAGAAATATTTATAAAATGAGAGTGATTTCATTCTCTTTGTAAATCCGTCCAAAGGAGTCTATTTATAGACATCCAAAGGGTACCATTCAATAGCCACAACTCTTACAAAGAGGAAGGAAAAAACAGGACTCAATTTGGATAAGAATTGATCACATAATCATAATTTTCGTGAAAAGGTGCAACTGTTCAAAAATGAAGAAAATGTGTTGGAGTTCACTGGACACCATGGACACCATGCGAGAACTCGTGCTACTCGCACGGCTCTTGCACTACCAAGCTTGCTGCGACTAGACGTCATGCGATGTATCGTGCAACTCGCACGAGCTACCGCACGATAGTTTATCAGCAAATGCCAAAATGACATTTGCTTCAATTTTGCTCTTGGTTTACAGTCCGATCTTGTGTGCGACTCGCACACCAAATCATACTACCCATCTTCTCCATTTTCCTTTAGTAAATTATTGGAAAATTTCCAAAAATCCCCACCATTTTCCAATGATTTGGAAAATTGCATGCCTCTCAAAGTTAAGAATGGAAGAAAAGCAAAGAAACCTGCGATGGCTACTGAATAACCCCCCTTTTTTTTCATGGTGGTACCGTAGAAAAGACTTTATTTGAAGATGGTGATGGTGCAAATAAATTCCGTGCTCTGGACAACCTAGCTAAGAATCTATGCCCCGGTCTAGGCACGTAGGGCTAGAGCATTGTCCACCCTTTCCAAGTGTGATTTCCCCTATCAAGATCTCTTTTGAAAGGTTGCTCATCCAGCCCAATGGATCCATTGTTTATGCGGCAGTGCAATGCAGCTAAAATCGGTTACTGTCTTGTTCTCTGTCGCGAACTGGGATTGCTCGCCAGCTAGGTCAGACTTCGCCGATTGAGAATATACTTTGAATAGATAGTAAAAATTTAGAAGAGTCGTAGAAGTTAGTACGAAAGATTGAAAGAGCAAGCGAGGGATAGAGTTATCTTGCTTACTACGTCTATATTGTAGACCAGTTCTTTCGCTAATCCCTTGTACTTGATAACTCCGGGGCCCTCTTCTTCTGTGCTGTATTTATATGCTTTAGGTGCTAAAAAGATCCACCCTGTTGGCTGTAGTTTTAGCCTTACAGTAACTCTCTTCTAATAGCGTAGGCCGTCCTCCTCTATCACTACTACAAAACGGAGCTTTAATGGCGGTTATAAAGGGCTTTTAACGGCGGTGTTTAGCATTTTTGAACCGCTATCTATCTGGCAGCCGTTGTAAGTTAGCGGACTTTCTACTGCTGGTTTGACCCGCCGTGGAAAGTGTGAGGTTTCCACGGCGGTTCAAGGTTGAACCGCCGTGGAAAGTTTAAGGTTTCCACGGCGGTTCAAGGTTGCACCGCCGTGGAAAGTGTAAGGTTTCCACGGCGGTTCAAGGTTGAACCGCCGTGGAAAGGGTAAGGTTTCCACGGCGGTTCAAGTTTGAACCGCCGTGGAAAGTGGCTACTTTTTATTACAAATATCACGAATATACAAATATTACAAATATCACCAATATACAAATTTATTACAAATATCACCAATATACAAATTGAATTCGCTTTTATAACACAGCATATCCAAAAAATATTTGTACAACTCTAATATGAACAAGTTTAATTAGTATCCTTCTACTACTACGGATGCTCCAAAATATATCTAGCGCATATTTTTCGCACTGCATCTATATCCACATTGCTTAATGGAGTGCGGTCGATCTTGAAGTGCTGCAACAGAGTTTTTTGAAATTAAAAACTACCCGAGTAAGCAAAATGAAATACAGTCAATTAAGTAAGTAATGAGAAATATATATATTTACCTTTTCAAGTGCAAATGTGGATGATTTCATTGCTATTTGGTACATGTAGTGCATTACATAGTACCCACACTCCCAATTATCCGTTTGCTTTTTATGCTAATGAATTAATATATACGAGTTAGAAGATCATACAATAAATTGTATATATACAAACACAACTGTGAGTAAAAAATTTCTACGAATATTCATAACTAAACTCGTATTAATCTAATTAATTAAATAACTAGGACTCACTAATTTCTACTGATCGAAAAGGCAATTTGCATGCTTATATTAACTAACCTACAGTACTGGACTCACAGATTATTGCATGCATAATTAATCAAATATAATACCTCAATAAATAACTTGACTAACTAATAAATTAATTGACTATCACTATACTAACTTAATTAGGCTACTAGACTCACGGATTTAATTGAAACAACTAACACTACTAATTGCTTAGGCTACTAGAGCCACGGATGTAATTAAAAAAATTATAAGAACCAATTTCATTTACCTTAACTACTATCCACGAAGGTGGCATATGCACATTTTTGGGCAATCCCAAGAAAGCTTGATAGTTAAACATCACCCTATAAAAATGAAATCGGCACGAAAATAATTAGCAATATATGGATATATATGCATTCTAACAGTTGTTAATATAGATAACTCACTCGTCCATAAGCTCCATCGCCTCATCCTTCTGTAGATTTTGTAAAGAATCAAACCAGTATACAACCTTATCTACTGGTCTAATGGCCATTAGCATCCAATGTTCACTGCCAACAAAAAATTTAATGGCGTACGTCAGATCTTTATAGCAGTGTTTCTTAAATATTAGATAACCGCTTACAGCTGTGTCACTTACCCCTGAAGATAAGGCACCATATACATTTCTTTATTCCTATCCTTCAAGATTCGCGCAATGTAGTTCACCCTATCTTCAAGCGTATTTTGTCTGGGTGTGACATGATCAGCCGAAAGGAAACCTATCCCCTTTCTCCCATTCCTTTCAGCTAACTCATGTAAAGCTCTAAAGAATTTACAAGAAGGGCTTCATTGGTTAGCCTATGCATATAGAATGCATAATATATAACATAAATAATCAGAAATAGGTTATTTAAGTAAGTGGAAACTCACTGGGTGAACAACTGCATCAAACTGTTTGAGACCTGGCTTTCTCTGATCAATAACTCTTTGACATCCCCTCGATCCATGAAATTAGGCTGCTCCAAACCTATGACTTCTTTTGTCATTTGAAAGTAGAAGCCATCGAAGCCCGGCTCATTATCCCATCGGAGCTGTAACTCTTGCAATGGATCAGATGTTGATGAGGTTGACTCCTCAGTCGGAACCGTCGCCGAAGGAGATGTCTTGTCATCCATAGCACTCATCCGGCCTTTTTTCTTTTGGGCACTTTTATCAACCTAACATCATTTGAAATAACATTAAATATACAAAACGGTATTAAGTAATACACAAATTAAAAATGAAAGAATATACCTTTGTTACCGGAGTCGGCTGAATAATTTCAATCAACTCTTTAGGCCATTCCACGAAAAAGGACTTGGCCATTCCCACTGTCGCAGCCTCTTCCTCAGGAAATGGTAGCGGGGCACAGTCATCATAGGAAATTTTAATTGTGACCCTCGCGCAACCTTTCCTAACGGCGCGCCCGTGGTGCTTGCTTTGCTTATAAATATTGCCCTTTGCCACAAGCTTACGCCGCGTTTGCGAATCCTCAAGGATGAAAAGATGGCATTCACACCCGTCCTAAGATAATAGGCAAGCGAATGAACATTAGTCAACTAGTAAGTCTAACTTAACAAAGCACTGTAATAATGAAAAAAAAAATTGAAGTATTAAAAGAAGCCGTCTAATTTTATTTACCTTGTATTCGCCTAAAGCACTGCCGTCAGAGGCTGTGATCGGGTCCACAGGTGCAACATTTATCATCTCCAAATCGGGCAACCTTGTAGGTACCAGAGGAGAAACAGGGCTCACAGGGGATACAGGGACCGCTCCGGAGGTCCCTGGGTGCAAGCTCTCATCCGGGGCATTATTGAGGACGGTGGCTTTTACTGTATCATAATCGGTTCCCATCTTACCACATAAAAAACCCATCATCATCTTCAAATGTGTCTGACATTCATCTAGTTGGGCAGTGGTTTTCTGAAGCTGTCGCTTAGTTAAATCAAGTTCCTCTTTCAGCGACGGCTTTGTTTTCTGTGGGAAAACCTCTGTGATACGTGCCCGCGTAGAATGGCCGCGATAACGACCGGGGTGATCGCGCTTGCCCATTGCAATGACAAGAATGTCATTCCTACCCTCTGCAACGGTCTCCCCTTGGGACTCGCAGGAACATAGATTTTCCTACACAGTTTGCCAAATATAGTAAATGTAAATAGATCAATTAAATATAAATAAATACACATATACAGAGATTATTCATTTATGTATATAAATATTAAATATAAAATTGATAACCATAATTATAAATATAAATACATGCACATATATACAAATTAGTCATTTATCTACTTTACAGTGACAACTAGATAATAATAATTTCATATAAACATTTAATGACAACCAAATTATTAATTAGCATTTCATCATAGATATCTAGTAATAAATAATCAGTTATAATAAAAATTCTATACACATAGACTTTAAATATTAAAATAATTGAAACATAAGAAAATGTATGGTGCAAAACTTACAATTTCCTTCGCTACACGCTCAGCCTCTGGCGTGAAGTATTCCCCTTTTTTGTTCGTATGGGCATGTATCCAAAGGTCATGACGGCCTGGCCCTGAATAAGAATCCTCGCCTTCTTCTTCGAACTGACCCTCCTCTGAAGGCTTCTTTCCAGATGCACTGACCTCCTCGTCATGCAACTGCTGCTTCAGCAGTCGGTAGCCACCGCGAGATAAGTTATGGTAGAAAGCATTTAAATTGGCATTCTTTTGCGCTTTTCCTCGAATGGCCTAGACAGAAATATAATGAAAAATTATTATCCCTAAACTGAGCAATTTCAAATATCCAAAAAGAAGAAGGAAATCAAATTTAAAAAAATATACCTGCCATTCTTCTGTCTCGCGGCTAGCCTTGAACTTAATCCATGTCTCCCTAGGGATAAATTTATATTCCAAACATGGGTCCCTACCCTTCATGGGACCATGTACATATTTCCCTAGATAGGATTTGAAATCTTTCCACCGTTTACCGGCATAACTAATCCACTTATCTTCGAGTTCTTCGGTGGACTCGAAAACAAATAATGCCTACAGTGAAAATTAGGAGTAAAATTTAGTGAGGAATTTGAGTAAAATTGTATGGAAGAATTAAGAATCAAATAGTGCATTATAATTAAAGAAAATACCCGTATTTCCATCCAAACTCTCTTCTTGAGCTCCGCGGGAACTTTCGGCCATGATTCATATTCCACTAAGTCCACTTTGCTCCGGGCCGTATATGACACAAAGGTAATCCACTGTACATGATATACTCTAGGCTCGAGCCCGGAATCGAAAGAAATGTCCAGAGTTTCCCCATTCTTTCGCATTTCCAATAGGTCATTGCAATTTGTGGGCCCTCTAACTCTACTAGATTTAGAAGAAGAACCATCTCCATGCTCCGTATTGCTTTTTCTTTTTGGGCCATTGAAAGTACCTTAAACTTCATTTACATAGAAAGAGAATTCAATATAACATATATGCAATGACAACAAATTAAAAGCTTTAATGTCAAATACAAGAATGCTTGTAATGTTGAAAAAAAAGTGGTACATTCGCAAAATTCGCTCCTAGAAATACACAATTACCATTAACCAAATTAAACCAATTGAGGGCCAAAAAAAAGTCCGTTTATAAAGGGGACCATTGATAAAGTAATTCACATTTCACAACCAACAACTAATGTGGAAAAAAGGCAATGTACATTCGCAAAATTCACTCCTAAAATCCACAATTACCATTATCCAAATTAAACCAAATGAGGGCCAAAAAAAAGTGGACTTCTCAAGGGTACCATTGATAAAGTACTTCACATTTCACAACCAACAACTAATGAGAACATTCATTCATTTCTACTAAAGGCATAACATTTCACAAAGTGGAATCAACAACAAAGCATTTTCCTCATTATCACTAAAGGAGGAACACTAAATCGAATAAAAACCGAAATCAAACACCAATGTTCTAAAATTAATCAAGCAAAACCGAAATAATCATTTGAGTTTCTCATTTTCAAAAAAAAAACCGAATTTCAAAGGGTACCTAATGGAACATTGATCAAACCCTAGGTTCTCAACTTATGTAGGACAAAACACTCCATTCAACAACCAAACCAAAATGCTACAAACAATCAATAAATCCAAAAACTTTCCAAGCTTTCATCACAAGAGCTAAAACCGAAATCTACCATAAATATCAACCAACAAAATCCTAGTGCAATGGTAAGCATTTGCAAAATGTAAAGTTAAATAGACAAAAGTTTAAAATGAAAGCATAGAAGGTGGAACCTTTTGGATGAACTAAAAAAAAATCCAAGCTTTAAGTTTATATGGGAGGGTGGAAATGGAGAGCCGACCGAAGGTGAAAACTTGGGAAGCCGAACAATCGGTGATTGATTGGGCAACGGACGGAGGATCGGAAGGTGGAGGAGGTCGCCGGCGATGGGAGAAGCGGCGAAGAAGACGAACGGCCGCGGGAAGAAGATTCGGGAAACAGGGGAAGTGAAGGGGAAAATAAGGAAGAAGAAAGGAAGAGAATGAGGGAGGAAATGAAAAAGGTGAAAATTTGAATTATAATTAATAACCGGGCTTCGGTTCAACGGCGGTTCAACCGCGAACCGCAGTTGAAAGTACACTTTCAACTGCGGTTCAACCTCGAACCGCCGTTGAAAGTATACTTTCAACTGCGGTTCGAGGTTGAACCGCCGTTGAAAGTGTACTTTCAACGGCGGTTCGAGGTTGAACCGCAGTTGAAAGTACATTTTCAACTGCGGTTGAACCATGAACCGCGAACCGCAGTTGAAGGTACACTTTCAACTGCGGTTCAATGTTGAACCGCCGTTGAAAGTGTACCTTCAACTGCGGTTCGAGATTGAACCGCGGTTGAAAGTCCGCACTTTTCCTCGGTTTAAGTAGAAAAAATTGGAGCCAATTCCCGCGCGGTCATATTTTAATATTAAATTTTTTTATTTTCCATTTTCAAAAAACTATTCCCACAATTTGGTAAATATAATAATACATACCCATATATTGTATATTTATTAATTATGTACACAATCTCGACTTTTATTAATTAACCATTTCATAATTAAAGTAATAAGATTCATTATGTTCCCTAAAATTCCTACTTTTTCGACTTGGCGAACGGGATAAAAAAATCAAATCCAGAAATGCATTAGGTACGTATAGTAATATAAAAATTAATTAATAAAATTTAAGTGGCCGAAAATTTTTTTTTGCTGATGTCATTAGGACTTTATGAGCATTATTTGAAATTAGCTAGAAGTTTGACTTTTAGACTTTTAAATACTTAGAAGATGAAAATTGGTCAAATAAAATTAGAATGATATTTTAAATATACTAAGACCAATTTTGAAGTTAAAATACTCAAGAAAAGATGAGTTAGGCAAAATAGAGAAAAATTTGAGAAAATTTGAAATTTGCATTTGATTGATGAGTCTTTGAGTGATATAATCCTAGAATGCCATGTTTTAGAGTTAAAATGATGCATTAGGATCTATGTCATGTTTGGTATCTTGAAATTCTTGCACATGTTAAAACGGTTGAAAATTTTCATTTCAAGATAGCAAGAATTAAGCATGTTTGCATTACATAAAAATGGTTGACCAAGTGGTTGACTTTTTAAATATACATGCTTTAGCTTATTTGAGAGTTTAAGAATTAACTTATTGATAATTTGAAGTTGCTCACATGAGAAAATTAAGATATATGCTTCAAAATGGCAAGCTTCAATTGAAAAAACTTGACCAAGTAGTTGACTTTGAAAATATGAATGCTTTGGATTGTTTGAATCTTTATGCATAACTAATTGAGCCTTTGAAGGTGCTTGGATGATATATAAAATGCTTGATAGAAACTTGAATTTAGCAACTTTCAAAATTCAAAGCTTAATATAATTAAGCTTGAAAAACGTTGACCTATAGGTTGACTTTGCACATATGCATGATTTGAAATGTTTCATTCCTTTGAATGTCAAAGCGAAAATCCAGGAAAAGGGTGGCGCTTCACTATATATCTATTTCCATCTTAAGAGTCACCGCGGGTAATTTATGAAAATCGGGAAAAAAAACTTAATAGATAGTAGGGTTTAGGGGTTAGGGTTTAGGGTTTAGGGTTTAGGGTTTAGAAAATGATATGAAAATAAACAATTCATGAATAGCGCGGGAATTGGCTCCAAAAACTAAGTTTCTACGGCGGTTCAACCGAGAACCCGCCGTAGAAAGTATTTTCTACGGCGGTTCATGTTTGAACCGCCGTAGAAAGTTTGATTTCTACGGCGGTTCACAGTTGAACCGCCGTAGAAAAGCATTTTTTGGAGCCAATTCCCGCGCTACGTACGTACGCATGGATTTTCTAATTTTTTGTACCAAATTCAAAATCATTATATATATATATATATATAAGAATTAATTATAAAAGTTGTCTTAAAGTATTCAATTATTCAGATGAAAATATTTTATTTATGTAGTGGAAATTTACAAGATATCGAGAGCATATAGGATCAGAGAGTTGGATATATATGATTGCATCAAGAGGGGAAAGGAGAAAAGCGAAAGATGTATATATATATATATATATATATATGTATGTATAAACAGATATGTATATATATATGTTTGTAAATTTGTGAGATTAGTTATTATTATACTTACAAATTTGTGAGATTAGTTATTTGAAAAATGGAAAAAACAAATTAATATTGGAAAAAAGAATCCACCGCGGTTCAAGACTGAACCGCCGTTGAAGTACCACTTTCAACGGCGGTTCAACTTTGAACCGCCGTTGAAGTTCCACTTTCAACGGCGGGTCAACGTTGAACCGCGGTTGAAGTACAACTTTCAACGGCGGTTGAACGTTGAACCGCCGTTGAATAGATGACCCGGTTAATTAAAGTTCGAAATTTTTGAACTTTCTTTTCCTCACTCATTCTCTTCCTCACTCATTCTCTTCCTCCCTCATTCTCTTCCTCTCCAATCCCATTTTTTCCCCTACATTTCCCCTGTTTCACTAACCAGCTAACAAGTAATTTATAAAGATTTAAATATAAAATACAAACAAAATGAACTGCGTATAGATTTCCCTGGAAATTTTACCAAAGTACTACTCATTGGAAGAAAATAATAATAATAATACAAGAAACATTTATTCATAAATGAAAAACAAGGAAATCTATTTTCCGAAAATTTGACAAAGTCTCCCCTATAAATGTAACGTACTCCCTGTAAATTCGATGCACATATACTTCAATACTTCACTAAAATTCCAACTATTTCGAATAATACGGAATTCAGTTTCAAATCACTTCAGACAGAATCTCCTCTGCTTGTTTTTTACCAAAACACAAGTGCAATTTAAGATCAGCACATAAGTTTCACACAATTTCAAAAAATAACATATTCATTTCCAAACAGTTCCACATATGAAGCCCCTGGAAATTTTGTCCCTTGATTGCGCGGCTTTATCCGAGGTGTGACCTGTTTCAATCCCACAGTACGAAGGATAAAAATAAATGTTGTTAAAAATTTATTGAATCCTCTCTTCATTAAAATCAAAGAAACATATACAAATACAAAAACACACATACACACCCACGAGAATTGAAGTTTAATAAAAACAAACAATATACCTGAAAATGATTCTTAACTTATTCTCTTTCTCTTAAGGGACACTTGATCCTCGAACCATAATCCTTCGCTGTGGTCATCACGAAGTATGTATTTATCAAGTTCCCTATCTTCCTCATCTGCTCTCGGTTCAGGTAACCCACTAGAGAAAGGGCCAGCCTCATGAAGCCCTTCTTCTGTATCTATCCCTTCCACACCGTGATGTTGTTTACCATGAAGAACAACAGACCAATGTTCGTCGCAAGGATCGGCGATATAAAAAACTTGTTTCGCCTGCGATGCAAGTATAAATGGTTCCCCCTTGAAACCCTCCCGATTTAGGTTGACCAAGGTAAAACCCAATGGATCATCAGTTCGAACCCCACTATTGTTATCAACCCATTTGCAGCGAAATACAACTACTTTGAAACAAACATAGTCAATCTCCCAAATATCTTCGATCACCCCGTAATAAGCCATGCTTGCATACAATGGATTTTTATCCTTCCTGCTAGAAACATGTAAAGCCTCTGAGATTAATGTAACACCACTGTTTTGTGCCGTACTCTTCTCATCTTGTCTCTTAGTAGCAAATGAATATCCATTTATGTCATAGCATGAAAATGCTCGTACCGCAGGGCTGGGCCTAAATGCCAACCATTTCAATGTCTCCGAAACGTCTTTGCCCAGGACAGCATTACCAAACCAATAGACAAATGTCCGAATATGTTCATTGAGCACACGTTGATCCGTCCAAGCAGGATAAGATGTTCTTATTGACTGTATGTGGTCTGTCACATAGGGCGCAACTTCTTCAGAATTGCGCAGAATGTAGAGATGCGCCTTCATTAATTCAACATTAGACGGCAAAAAAATTTTTCCTCCCCTTCTGCCCATACCTGTAATCCTCCCATCGTGCCGATTCTTAGATATTCCAATGGATGCGGTCCCGGCCAAGTACTCAGTGCAAAACTCAATTACCTCCTCAGCTATGTAACCTTCAACAATACTAGCATCAGGACGACAACGATTCTTCACATACCCCTTATATACTTTCATATATCGCTCGAATGGGTACATCCATCGCAAATGAACAGGCCCGCAGATTTTTATCTCTCTGACCAAATGAATCACCAAATGCACCATAATATCAAAGAAGGCGGGTGGAAAATACATTTCTAATTGACAGAGGACAACAATTATTTCATCTTGTAGCTGATCAAGTCTTTCGCGCGCGATAACCTTGCTACATATAGCATTGAAGAAGAAACAAAGTCTTGTTATACTGGACTTAACATGCTTGGGCAATATCGATCGAATAGCTACAGGCAACAATTGCTGCATTAAGGCATGGCAATCATGAGACTTCAAACCAACCAGTTTTAAATCTTTCAAGGAAACAAGTCTGCTTACATTTGAAGAATATCCAGATGGAACTTTGATGCTACGCAAACTTGAACACAGTTGTTTTTTCTCCTTTCTGGACAAAGTGTGACAGGCAGGGGGTAGATATGTGCGTTGTCCTCGAGCTACCGGTGCTAAATTTGCTCTTATGTTCATATCAACCATATCAAGTCTCGCGTTATAACCATCCTTAGTTTTACCAGGGATGTTCAAGAGCGTACCTAAGAGGCTTTCGCAAATATTTTTCTCAATATGCATAACATCGAGACAATGTCTGACATCCAAGTTCTCCCAGTATGGAAGTTCAAAAAATATGGATTTTTTCTTCCAACAACCTGTATCATTGTTGCTGGACTCCGAAGTTTTACCAAACTCAACATTAATGTCCGTCACACGAGCTTTCACCTCTGGCCCGCTCAAGGGTTCTGGAGCTTTTCTGAACTCTTGGAATCCATTGAATGCTCTTTTCATACGGCGATACGGATGAGTCTCGGGAAGAAATCTGCGATGCCCAAGGTATACTGTCTTCCTCCCATGTGCAAGCTGACAAAAATCTGTACTCTCCTCACATATTGGACATGCTTTATGCCCTTTAACAGAGTACCCAGACAAGTTTCCATAAGCAGGAAAATCATTAATGGTACAGAACAACATGGCACGTAATGTGAACATTTCTTCACGGTAGGCATCAAACACAGGTGCGCCTTCATCCCATAACTTTTTCAAGTCTTCAATAAGAGGAGCAAGATACACATCGATGTCATTTCCTGGTTGCCGTGGGCCTGAAATCATTAGAGACATAAGTATGTACTTGCGCTTCATACACAAGTAAGGCGGCAAATTGTAAATAACCAACATCACCGGCCATGAGCTATGTGTGCTACTCAGACTGCCAAACGGGTTCATTCCATCAGTACACAGACCAAGCCTCAAATTTCTTGCTTCTCCCCCGAAAGAAGGATACATTGAATCAATCTTTTTCCACTGATCTGAGTCTGATGTATGCATTATCACCTTGTCATCATCACTGGGAATACACCGATCTGAATGCCATGTCAATAGTTGTGCATCTTTTTCATTAGCGAACAACCGTTTAAATCTCGGTATTATAGGAAGATACCACAGAACCTTAGCCGGCGACCCCTTCTTTTGCGCATCAGAACTGTCTTCAACAGCATCACACAGCTGCTTGTTTTTGTATCGGGGAGTGTTACACTTAGGACACCGCAATAAATCCTTATACTCATTCCTGTAGAGGACGCAATCATTTGGGCAAGCGTGGATCTTCTTATACTCCATACCCATTGGACACAACATTTTTTTGCCTCGTAAATTCGATCTGGAAGTTCATTATCTTCTGGGAGCATATCTTTCAATACCCTCAATAAGGCTGTAAAACTAGTATCTGACCACCCATTTGCCGCTTTCAAACTAAACAACTTCAAAACACTAGACAATCGTGTATATTTACTGCAACCCTTGTATAGAGGCTTCTCATTGTCACCCAAAATCGAAGCAAGAACTTCCGGTTTATCAGCAAAATCCTCGGCGACATCCTCAATCATGGCATCTAATCGATCTCTAGTAATCGCATCATCTCCTTTTGCATGAGATTTTCTTTGCTCAGGTAAACCATCAATACTTTCACCATGCCAAATCCACAGTTTATAAGAAGGATCAAACCCGTGCCGATATAAATGGAATCTTATTGTATCTGAGTTATCAAACCGCGCCCCATTTTTACAAGATTTGCACGGACAATGAACGTACTTTGTATTCTTATAAGCGAATTGAATGAAATTCTCAACTTCTCTCGCATAAGAATCGGAGGTCCGATCACCACAGAACAAGATATTTCGATCCATGTGTAACTAAGACCTTGAAATAATTAAAAATACCAAATAATAATTCAACAAACAATGTACAAAGTATCAAGTTGCATGCTTGTCTTAGCACATGTCATAATACTTATGTTAGTCATATATGTGCAAAACTACTATAATACCTTAATGAAAAAAATAATGCAATGACAACACATGCGCAATAGACATAATCGAATGAAGAAGAAACTCTAAGTTTTTCATTCATGCATTTCGTCAAACACATAAAATGCATAAAAAAATAATACACACTCTAAGTAGTGCTAATTATATGAACATCATCCATTAAAAATCAAACACTATAAATCAAATTACATCACCGAAAACTACATAGTATAACTAAATAGGGTTCCACACACTACTAAGGTTCGCCACATACATGGAATATATGCAACTTTAATTTTCAGCCATGCAGCTACCATAAATAAAAATAAATGCTATAGGATGACATATCTAAAGTACAAGCATAAGCAATTACTGGAAAATTTTACAAGTTCCTAACCTTTATGTGGTAAATTTTAGCTCCAAATGACGATTCCTTAGGTTCAAAGTGCAAAACCGTAGTAGAAATTTGGAGACAGACACTCTCGGGCGCGATATGGGAATACACGGTGTTATTTAGGTTTTAATATATATATTTACGGTAATACTACGGCGGTTTAAAAATTAACCGCCGTGGAAAGGGAACTTTCCACGGCGGTTGGAGGGAAACCGCCGTGGAAAATGGACTTTCCACGGCGGGTTGAAGGTAACCGCCGTGGAAAGTATGGACTTTCCACGGCGGTTACCTTCAACCCGCCGTGGAAAGTCCATTTTCCACAGCGGTTTCCCTCCAACCGCCATGGAAAGTTCCCTTTCCACGGCGGTTTGTCCAAACCGCCGTAGAAAGTCCGTTTCTACGGCGGTTCAACCTTGAACCGCCGTAGAAAGTCCGGTTCTACGGCGGTTCATTTTTAGACCGCCGTAGAAAGTCCGCATTCCTTTTATTACTGCGGTTTTCTATTTTCTACCGTTAATTCGCAGCCGTTAAAGCTCCGTTTTGTAGTAGTGTATGTGTCTACAACTTAGGATTCTGTTGGAGCCGTGCTTGCACACTCTCGGCTGCCTCCGGTCCGGGAGACCGGCCACCCTCTAGCCAGTGACCTTAACTTTTGTATTAGATATGGTGTATTTCAATTGAACCAAAGCCTTAGTGAAAACATCCTGCAAATTGAACTAATTTGGTAGACAAGCTTTGAACCAACAGTCCATTGACAAGTCTTAATGTAATAACACACAAGTTCGCTTTTCTACTACATGTTATAAACAACACATAACAACTATGTGCGTCAATCCCTTCATGAATGTTTCCAAGATTTAACCAAAAATCTTTTATGAGTATTCTTATACATTCATATAGGCAAGTCTCAAAATGCCCCCGCCATATGAGAATTTTCAGCATTTTATTGCTTTCTCATATTTGGCATTATCTTATACTTGTTAAGAACTCCAAGTTCAACATATACTCACTGATGAGTTATAACACTAAAATTTTAGTGTTCCAACCATTTAGACAATGTACTTTTCGCTACATTGAATTATTCAAAATTAGCAGTTTAACTAGAAATTCCATTGTAAATGACCTAGGACATGTTTCTTGATAGAAGATGATCTTTCCTATTAGTCCTTACTTCATTCTTTGGTTTGCCTAATTGGCTTAACCAAATTTTCTCTTGTTGAGTCTTCAAATCACTATTCCAAATGGTTACCTAATCTCATAGATTAAGATTCTACCATTTAGTGATTTTAATCTGGATTTTTACTCCATTTCCATTGATGTCTCTTTGCATCATTCTATAGATGATTGTTTAACAAAGGTTCATCCTCATGTCACAAATTTATTGCATAAGTAAAGTTCTACACAATTTGTTCTTTACAAATTAACATGGAACTTTAAAACTTACATTCATGCATATTACGAATTCAATTGTAATTAAACAATCATCCATTCATCACAACATACAACATGATCATGTTATTTTCATGTCATCTAACACACATGCTTCATAAAATTTTGAAATCTCACATAACTATGAATAATGCAAAAATACTACAATTAACAATTCTAGTTCATCAAAGCAAGTAATCATAATTAATATATAATCCTTAATTTAATTCTATTTAAGAATCAAACACATGGATTACCAAATATTATATCGTTAAGTATTTAATCACGCATAAACCTACTTTTCTTAGGAAACCATGTACTTCAACAATCATTACAAAATCATCATATGTTTTGCAAAACATATATTAACATGCACAAATCCTTACATAATTTTAGCAAATCATGTAATCATTAATTCACAATATGCATGCATTTACAATCAAGTTCTTGCAACTTTTATAGGTTCAAGTGAAATTTGTTAAATTTATGTATAATATAATCAACCAAAGTATGCAACCATAATTTTACTACATTTATTTAATGTAACACATCAAAACATAACTTATTATTTCATGCTATTAGAAATACAACTTGTTTACATAAATTTCTTTCCCAAAACATAACGTACTTGTCTTTTTCAAAGACAAATCTAGATAAAATTTTAATGCAAAAATCCTGGTATCAAGTGCTTCCATTTGATTGTTCCTAGAGATTTTTCCTCTATCTTCTGCTTCTTTACCAACTGACACTCATGTTTGTAGTGTTCGACTTCATTGCAACGAAAGCACTTTCTATCCTTCTTTTTTCCTCTGCCAAGATCATCACTATCTTTGATCCTCTTTTTGGACTTGTTCTTTTTTTCCTTCTTCAATGACATTGACTCCGAATTTCTTGCATTTGTCATTGACATGCAGATTCTCGATTTTTTGAGAATCTCCTTGCAATCTTAATTCTTCTTCAACATGAAGAGAGTTAGCAAGACTTTCAAAACTAATCTCAATTTTTTCACTTTTGAGATATCTTTTGAAGTCATTTCAAGAGGGGGGTAATTTATCAATCAAAGCACTCACAACCATTGATTCTTATATAATCATGTCGTGTTGTGCACATTGATTCAACATTTTTCTGGTTTCATCAAACTAATGCATTTTAGGCATATTATCTAACATATTAAATTTAGAGAATATAGATAATAAGAATTTCTTACTATTGAAATCCTCTTGCATGTACCTTGATTTTAGTTTATCCCACACTTCCTTTGCCGTGGGAAATGAATAGTACATATCAACCAGATTGTCGCCAATTGCATTCATGATATGTCCCTTGCATAATTCATTGTCTATCTCCTATATCTACCTTCTGCGCAAATGATCCTCTGTCTCTTCATCACCACTCTGGGGCTTGGATCTCTTCAGAACATAGGCAATGTTCAAAGAAACAAGATGAAGATGCATATTTCTCTTTTAGTGAATGAAATCTCCACCATCGAACTTCTCCAGTTTGACTATTGAAGAATTCGAGTTCTTCATGTTGTTGAATAATTAATAAAGTATAAATATTGTTGGATATTTCCTGAAATAACAACAATTACTAACAACAACAAGAACAGTGACTTAATTCTTTAAACAAAAAACTAGTACAAAAGGAAATGCTTCTCCAAATCATGATAGACACTTCTCTTTAGCCTTTATTAGTCCACTTTGGTGTGCAAGAGATTCAAGACTAATATTCTTATGGGACAAGATGAAGATACCTATTGTAAGTTTGCGCTGACTTAAACAGAACCGAAAATAAGAGAGAAAATAGCAAGAAATACTTATAAATTGAGAGTGATTTCGTTCTCTTTGTAAATCCATCCAAAGGAGTCTATTTATAGACCTCCAAAAAGCATCATTTAATAGTCACAACTCTTAGGAAGAGGTAGGAAAAAACAGGACACAATTCGGATAAGAATTGATCACATAATCATACTTTTCATGAAGAAGTGCAACCGTTCAAGAATGAAGAAAATGTGCTGGAGTTCACTGGACACCGTGTGAGAACTCGTGCGACTACACGGATCTCGCACGGCCATTGCTGCGACTGGACTTCGTGCGACTCGCACGAACTGTCGCACAACAGTTCTTTAGCAATGCAAAAATGGCATTTGCTCCAGTTGCTCTTGGTTTATCGTCCAACACTAGTGCAGAAATGGAGATAGGAGGCGGGTGAATAGGGGCTTTGGAAGGGGGTGCCGCATGGAGGCACCCACCTCCAGTGCGGGCGCCTCCCTTTGGAGGGCCCGCACCCGCCTCCATTGATCTAGTTATTGGAGGCGGGTGCACTTTAATAACTAGATCAATGGAGGTAGGTGCTCTTTTACACCCGCCTTGTAAAAGAGCACAATAACTATTTATTGAACCGGGTGCTGTTACCAAATTTTTTTTTTTTTTCCTTTTTCTTCAATGTATGACTTCGGTAGGAATCGAACTCGCACCTACAGAATCACTTGACTCTTACACATTAAATTTACCACTAGGCTACATATACTGTATTTAAAGTTAAAATCGAAAGGATATATTTATATATTTCCTTCTAAAATTTGTGATTTTTATTACGTATTAATTTATCACTTTGCTCGAATCTCGACAAAATTTCAAAATTATTTTCAACTTTTCCAAAACAAAAAAAATTTTTGAAACATTATTAAAAAATTTGCTAAAATGCTTTGGAGGCGGGTCCAATGCTTAGCAAATGCTATTGGAGTGCACCCGCCTCCAATAAGTGCTTTGGAGGCGGGTGCATCTCCAATAAGCATAGCATTTGCTATTGGCAACATGCACCCGCCTCCAATAAGCATAGCATTTGCTATTGGAAGCGGGTGCATCTAATAGCATTTGCTATGCTTATTGGAGTGCACCCGCCGCCTCCAAAACCTTTGCTGGCCTAACACCCACCTCGAAAGGGGCGCCTCCTTTAGCACATTCTGTGGTAGTGCGATCTTGTGTGTAACTCGCACAGTAAATCGTACTATCCAACTTCTCCATTTTTCTTAATAAATTTTCCAACACTAAGTTGGTTTTACTTTTTTTTAAAAACAATTTAATTATTTATAACGTATAAATTTTGTGTCGCGCAAAATTTATCATCTACATTCAGATTACTTTTGTAGTCGTTTACCGCATGTAATTGACAAATATTACCCGGGCCCACATTTGTTTTGGTCTATTATTATTACCTGATTACTAAGTAAAACAAAGTTGTGTGACGAGTAAATGATGGTTAAAATAATATTATTGGACCATCAGATCAGACTTGTTCATGTTCATGCAAGAAAAATCTGGCAAAGTCCTTGATTTGATGAGACTTTGCCTATTTATGCCTTTCAATCCAATGTTCTTAGTGCACAACCAAATTAATAAAAGTTCTAAGTCCAAATCGAAATCCAAATAAATCAATTCCCATTTAGATAACTATTCATTCTTTCTCTGAACTTTCAATCCCACTCAAAATAAGCCTTTTTATAGCTTTATCAAGTGTTAAAAATGGGCACTATGAACATAATGATCATCACCTTGATGTGTGTTTTTAGTGTTCAGTTTTTGGCACTATGACAAAGTCCTTGATTGGACGATGAATTTATAATGATGGAGACTTCAATTATTCAAAGCCAACTCCTTTGCCTTTATATACCTTTCAACCCCAACTTCTTAGTGCACAATCATATCAACCAAAGTTCTTAGTGCAAATCCAAATCATCAATTCCCATTTATCTAAAAACACTATTCTTTTATTTCAAGCCAAAACTTTCAATCCCACTCACTCAAAATAAGCCCTTTCTTTTCTTTTCTTTTTTCTTACAAAATAAGCCTTTTATAGCTTTATCAAGTTTAAAGATTGTTGGAAGTGTAAAAAATGGGCACAATGAACATAGTGATCACATTGATTTGTGTTTTGACTGTTCAATTTTTGGAAATTTCTGCCTCTTTAGACACTTATATTGTTCATGTTGAGTCACCCCAATCTGAACTTGCCACACAAAATTCTGTAATTTCTTCCAATGAAAATCTCGACAATTGGTACCGATCATTCCTGCCAACAACTGTAGCCACCTCCAACACTGAAGAACAAGCCCAGATGGTTTATTCTTACCATAATGTTTTCAAAGGTTTTGCAGCCAAGTTATCAGCTGAGGATGTGAAGGCCATGGAGGAAAAGCCTGGTTTTATATCTGCTAAACCTCAGAAGATGCTTTCTCTCCACACTACCCATACTCCCAACTTCTTGGGCTTGCACCAAAACATGGGATTCTGGAAAGAATCGAATTTCGGAAAGGGGGTCATCATCGGAGTTCTAGACACTGGAATTGCGCCTGACCACCCTTCATTTAGCGACGAGGGAATGCCTCCTCCCCCGGCTAAATGGAAGGGAAAGTGCGAGTTCAATACCTCGGTATGCAACAATAAGTTGATTGGCGCGAGGTTTTTTGTCAATGAAAATGGTTCGCCGGTTGATAGCAACGGCCATGGTACTCACACATCAAGCACGGCAGCGGGGAATTATATCAGGGGTGCCAATGTGTTTGGGAGTGCTAATGGCACCGCTGTAGGTATTGCTCCTCTCGCTCATTTGGCGATATACAAAGTATGTGGCTACAGTGGCAACTGCTCTGATGCTGCTATACTGGCTGCCATGGATGTTGCTATTGACGATGGAGTTGACATTCTTTCACTTTCTCTTGGTGGAGGTGCTGCGCCATTTTATGAAGACAATATAGCACTTGGTGCATATAGTGCTATGGAAAAGGGCATTTTTGTGAGTTGCTCAGCAGGCAATGATGGTCCAACATTTCGGTCGCTGTCCAACGAAGCACCGTGGATTCTAACTGTTGGAGCAAGCACTATTGACAGGAAGATAAGGTCAACCGCCGTGCTCGGAAACAATGAAAAACTCAATGGCGAGTCAGTTTACCAGCCAAAAGATTTTCCATCAAGGCAATTTCCTTTATACTATCCAGGCTTGAACCAGAGTGATACAAATGCCGATCGATATTGCTCTTCAAGATTGAGAAACGTCACGGAAGTCAAAGGAAAAATAGTTGTTTGCGAACTTGGCTCCATATCATCAGTAACAAAAGGTATCAATGTCAAAGCTGCCGGTGGAGTTGGCATGATCATTCTTAACCCTCAGACATCTGGTTACAGCACACGAGCCAACGCTCATGTCCTTCCAGCTACCCACATAACATACGCTGATGGGCAGAAATTGATCGCGTATGTTAGTTCAACAAGTTCACCCACAGCTACCATCTCATTCAAAGGTACTATAATTGGCGACGATCACGCCCCTCAGGTTTCTTCGTTTTCCTCCAGGGGTCCAAGTATGTCCAGCCCTGGAATTTTGAAGCCTGATATAATTGGCCCTGGAGTAAACATTCTCGCTGCCTGGCACATATCCGTTGAAAACAACACCAACACAAAATCCACCTTCAATGTGATCTCAGGCACATCGATGTCGTGCCCTCACCTCAGTGGTATTGCTGCCCTGTTGAAAAGCGCGCATCCTGGTTGGTCTCCAGCTGCCATTAAGTCCGCCATAATGACCACGGCTGATCTTGTGAACCTCGCGAAGAATCCCATCGAGGATGAAAGGCAACTTCCAGCAAGCATTTTCGCCGTGGGTGCAGGCCATGTCAATCCTTCCAGGGCAAACAATCCAGGGCTGATCTATGACATTGAGCCGAAAGATTACATCCCTTATTTGTGCGGTTTGAACTACACAAGTGGACAGGTCTCCATAATCGCACAACGCCAGGCGAATTGCTCAGCAGAATCCCGTATACTAGAAACACAACTGAACTATCCCTCGTTCGTGGTCCTCTTTGAATCAGGCGCGGTTCAGAAGTATACAAGGACAGTTACCAACGTTGGAGAGGCTAATTCAGTCTACACTGTTGAGGTTGCTCCTCCTGAAGGCGTTACGGTCACCGTGGGTCCAAGTACTCTGAGCTTCTCTGAGGTCAATCAGAAGTTGACATACGAAGTTACATTTAGCAGAACACCTTCTGGCTCCAACTCTTCCAGGACTGAAGGATCTCTCACTTGGATTTCAACTAACTTCACAGTTAGAAGTCCAATTGCAGCGGCTTTTGTTAGACTTGGTCGGGTAACAGGGTTCTAATTAAGTTCCCAGCATTGTGCGAGTTGTACTTATGTATGTTGTTAGTCATTAATGTTGAATCGTGATATGCTCTGATACCAGTTGTTGAATTTATCCACACTACCACACTACAACACTTAACAATATAGAACACCAAAATACACAACACTCAAATAAACAAGGCTTTGGGCAAACAATAAACATTCAAACAATAAACATGAACTTCAAACAAGAAGCACAAATCTTATATATACATACACATGAAGAAGGAGCTAACTGCTAACCTTGAATTTACAAATGATCAAACCTCCTATTTATAGGAGTTCAATGTCGGGGATGCAACTATTAAAATATTAGACTCGTAAGTCGGTGTTAAGTTCCTAATAAATTATCTACATATTTGATGAGCTAAAGCTAGTTGGTGCTAGACTATTCTAGAGACTTAGTGATATGACTTGTCGTGGGTCTACCAAATACAGTAAAAGTACTGCTTAAAACTTGCAATTAAGATGCTAAGAAAATATAACACAGTAGTAGACAGGGTCGATCCACAGAAAAGGTAATTTAATTCAAATTCCAATTTTAACATGCAAATAAACCAAACTATTGACTAGCAGTCACCTTTGCGTCTCTTAAGTGACCTTAGAGTTGTCACTTAAAAATAATAATTAAACTAATAATGAAAGTAAAGACTTAGGAAGTATCAATTAATGAGAAGAAATTCCAGTATTATGCAAATCCACCTTAATCTCATGCATGCAATCATAAACCTCTTAACTTGTCTAATTGCTTATGCCGTTTCAGTTATAATATTACTGCGAGTCCCCACAAATAATTCTAATTCTCCCATAGATTCTTGATAATCCCCCGCGAGTCCCCGCAAAGGAATTATTCTCTAACTACGTTAACTAACAGACAGCGAGTCCCCGTAAATCTTATTAATTAATAAATAGAAGCGTTAAGAATTAGAAGAACCCAAAACTAATAATTCCTACTGACAATGCATTAGAAATTATTACCCAATTAATCCTGTACTATTCGGCCGGAAGTTGTGGCACTCACTGACTCTACCAGATTAAACTAAGTTGATCAAGCTTAATAGATTCTCAGTAATTAGACATATAAACACATGCAATTTAGAAACATAATTCATTAGACTTTAGATTAATTCTTGGGTTTCATACATGCATGGATTATGGCTTCTTACATAATACCAAAACTAAGAAATTAGCTACTCATAATAAAATACAAAAAACACAGAAACATAAAAGAAGACATTAAAAGAGAAAAGAGAATACTATACTGGAATATAAGAATTCGCGATCTGACAAACGCCGGTTTGGCCAAACGGTAGACTGTCCGTCGAGAAAATCCAAAGTTGCGATTGAAACAAAGCAAAACAGAACAGAGAAAAACAGAGGAAAACTAAACTAAAACGATTACTTGAAGAATTAATTGTAAACTAAGAAACTATTCTATGGAAAACTTCTTTTTTCTAGCACAGGAATCATCCCATATATATGGGGAGACAAAATCAGCAATTAATCAATCTCCTAATGGAATAAGGAAAACTTCTTCTAATTGGAAAGAGAATTAATTAAGCACATGCAGTTTCTTCAAATTTGGTAATTTCCAACTTCTCTCTTTAATTCCTTCTTGGATTGGTGATTGCCAAAAACTTCTTTGCTTCTCCCTTAAGTTTCGCAGCATATTCCATCGCATGCAATCGGCCACCATTGGATTGGATTATTAATTAAGATTCCAATTGGTAATTTGGCCCACTTGGACTAATTGGAATCCAATTGGATTTTTAACCCAGATTCCAATCGGAATTAATTTTGATCAACATTCCAAATTGGATTCAACTTTCATGCATGCAAATTCCTTTTTCTGCCTTTGACTTTGATTGCTCTTGCCTTTATCGCAAATCGGCCGAACCTCTCTTGTGGGCTTCATTCTTGATTTAGCCCACAAATCGTGTGGGCTTTTCAGGCTTGACTCATCCGTTTCAATTCTTTCACTTTTTGCACATTCTTTTCTTCTTAGGCCCGATCTTCAAAACTGTAAATAAACAATAAAATCTTGGGCAAAAGCCCGTGAGAACTGCCATAGCAAGTGCTAAAATAATATACCTAAAAGGTGCAGATCACTTAGACTCATAGTTAAGATCTCAAGATGACATGAGAAGTTTCTAGAGAAATTGGAAGTTGGTATTCAACAATTAATTTGTTCCTATTTTAACTTTGTAGTTGCAGAAATTCTTTTGCGCCTAAAACGTATGTAGTTCAGGCTTGCATACTAGATGTACTTTGAATAAAGGATTCATGGAATCTGTATTCTTTGTATATAAAGGGCCTGTACTTTTTGATGGTTTGAGACTTGTTTTGAAAACAAGTTTTGGGAAAAATAATTTTATAATGTAAAAAGTGTATTGAAAATGTAAAAATGTATTATTGAATAGTAAAAAGTTGTATTAAAAATGATGAAAAACTGATTATAATATATTAAAGTTACTGTTGAAACTAAATTTCAAACCAAAACTAAAACTTAAAGAACATGCTCATGATTGTAATTTTTTATGTGAGAGAATAAAACTGAGTTACAATGTATTAATTAGGGTATATATTTCTCACTTAATTAACTTGTTTTAAGATTTAAGATGTACGCAATGAAGAAATATCAGCGAACTTTGGGAGTTCATCGCCTCCCGAAATAAAGTTTGGGACAGGATATACATATATATACACAAATCCGTGCAACAAAAGAGAAGCGGAAAGAGCACCACACAAAAGATATCCAAAATTGAAATAAAAATTTGAAAAGAGAACAAAATATGAACACTACCAAGTAAAGGAGAAAATCAGGGCACAAAGGGAGAAGCAAGATACTAACAAAACCAAATGATACACCAAATCTCAAAAATCCACCACACAATAATATGCAACTTGCCCAATACTTGGGAAAAAAAAAAAAAAAAAAAGATAAATAAACTCAAACTTCACATATATTGCTGAAATCCCCGTCACCAAAAACTTTTTGCGAATTAATTAGAACCTCAAGTAGATCATAACAAGTAATATACACTGTGGTATGCAGCATGGGGTCGATCCCAAAAGGACTTAGCAAAATGTATATAGCGAATTCAAATGTATCAACAGTAAATTAATTTCAAAAGTTTTGTTTTAATGTTATTTTAAAAAATTAAAGAAAACAAGAAAGCAATTAAAGATTCATTTAAATTGTTTTGACTAAGAGGGTTGGGGCTAAAATTCAAATTACAATTTTCATACTAATTATTCTTGTGTGTGAGTAATGAGTAAGTAGTTAATGTAAGCAGTAAGCTAATTTAAGCCTAAGCACAATCAAGCTATTTAAGGTATCCTAATTCCCTCATTGTTCATTAGTTTCAACTGCCAATTAGCTTTCCTAATACTATTAGTATATTCCTATCCAATAGTTATTAAGGTTCTATTACTAGTGGTCTAGGTTTAATAGATGTTCATTCAAATCTTCTATCAAACACCTAGCATGCAACTAGGTTAGTTATTCATAGTTTCACCATCACTTATAATCAATTAGTAAAAATATTAATAAACTACAAAACCCATTTCAACACACAAATTAAATCAACAGTCAATATAAATCTCATCTTAACTCATTCCCTTAGAAATTTAGCTATTAAAACTACTACCATCAAGAAAGCATAATAATGATAAAACATAACTAATTAAAGAGAAGAAAAGACCAAATTATTCATGGGCTATACTCTTTTGTCACCAAGAATACAATTCTTCACAAAATAGCAAGAAAAGAGAAGACCCACTTGTAAAAACTATACTAACCTAAGAGAGAGTGTGTATGTATTTTCTATCTACCCAAAACTAAAGTGTGGAGAGAGTTTTTCAGCCTTTGCACATACTATATGTAGTAGGATTTGGAGGAAATTAAGGACTAAAAAGTAAAGATTTAAGTGGCCAAGGACTTGGTTGCAATTTCTGAAATTTCTCTCTCAGCTTCAGGAAGCCGCGGCTTTCAGGTCAGATTTCAACTTCTACGCCAAAATTTCTATCTACCTTGCGACCAATATTTGAGCATCGGGAAGCGGGAATTGGCAAAAGTTGTAACCCTTTGTTTGAGCTTTCCATAGTATGAAGAATCACCCAATTTAGAGTTGTGCAGCTCCAGTTATAGTCTTCTAAAGTTTGTTGGTTCTTCATTTTCTTCTCACTTATTTTTCTTTAACTTTTCTTTTCTTTTTCTCCAATTCTCATCAACTTTTCTCCAAATGGTCTCTAACATGAAAACACTCATAATTAGTCCAATTCAACATCAAATTCCATAATTTAGATGCAACAATAGTACAATTAAAAGGTAGAAAAGTGTATGCAAAATATACTCATCATAATGGTCTGCAATTAATGTAAATAAAAAATACTCCCATTGTTCTTTGAAAAGAGTAGTCGTTGGGGGAGACTCCACACAAATTGAGGAAGTTGTGTAACTCACCTAATTACCTCCTCCCCCATACAGTATTTAATGGTGATTTTTATCATCCCACTTGCTATAGTGTAATATGCGCATGACTTTTAATGTTATCTACTCTCACTTGGTTTGTAAATTTCCCACAAGCTGTTATTATAATATGTACAAACTCTTAATGTTATTTACCTTGAATTGGTTTTCCTTGTATGCTCCATGAAATTGAAGTTGATCGGACATTCGTACGTGTTATATATCATCTCCCATTGAGAAATACCATTATTTCAGTCTAATTAAATTAATACACTGTAACTCAGTTTTATTCTCTAACATAAAAAATTACAAACATTGAATACGGATTAATTCAAAGTACATCTAGTATGCAAGTCTGAACTACATACATTTCAGGCTCAAAAGAATTGCTGCAACTACACGTTAAAATAGGAACAAATGATTTTAAACAACATAAGTACAACTCCCGCAATCCTGGGAACTAAATAATTAGAGACCTGTCACCCGACCAAGTCTAACAAAAGCGGCTGCAATTGGGCTTCTAACTGTGTAGTTAGTTGAAATCCAGGTGAGAGATCCTCCCGTCATCGAAGAGTTGGAACCCGAAGCCGATTTGCTAAATGTAACTTCGTATGTCAGCTTCTGATTGACCTCAGAGAAGCTCAAAGTACTTGGACTAACGGTGACGGTAGCACCTTCTGGAGGAGCAACCTTAACAGTGTAGACCGAATTAGCCTCCCCGACGTTGGTAACTGTCCTCGTATACTTCTGAACCGCGCCTGATTCGAAGAGGACCGTGAATGAAGGATAATTCAATTGTGACTCTATACTGGATTGTTCCGAGCAATTCACCGGGTGTTGCGTGATAATGGCGACCTGTCTACTTGTGTAGTTCAAACCGCACAAGTAAGGGATGTAATCTTTCGGCTCAAGGTCATAGATCAGCCCTGGATTGTTCGCCCTGGAAGGGTTGACATGGCCTGCACCCATGGCGAAAATGCTAGCTGGAAGCTTCCTTTCATCCTCGATTGGATTCTTCGCCAGGTTCACAAGATCAGCAGTGGTCATTATGGCGGACTTAATGGCAGCTGGAGACCAATCAGGATGTGCACTTTTCAACAGCGCAGCAACACCGCTGAGGTGAGGGCACGACATCGATGTGCCTGAGATCACATTGAAGGTGGATTTTGTGTCTGTTCTGTTTTCAACGGATTTTGGCCAGGCAGCGAGAATGTCCACACCAGGGCCAATTATATCAGGCTTCAAAATTCCAGGGCTGGCTAGGCTTGGACCCCTGGAGGAAAAGTAAGAAACCTGGGGGGCGTGTTCGTCGCCAATTATAGTACCTTTGAATGAAATGGCAGCCGTGGGCGAAGTTGTTGAGTTAACATACGCGATTAATTTCTGCCCATCGTCGTATGTTATGTGCGTAGCCGGAAGAACATGAGCGTCGGCTCGGGTGCCATAACCAAAAGACTGAGGGTTAATAATGATCATGCCCACTCCACCAGCAGCTTTGACATTGATTCCTTTAGTTATTGATCTTATGGAACCAAGTTCGCACACTACTATTTTGCCTTTGACTTCCGTGACATTTCTCAATCTTGAAGAGCAATATCGATCAGCATTTGGATCGCTCTGGTTCAGGCCTGGATGGTATAAAGGAAATTGTGTCGATGGAAAATATTTCGGCTGGTAAAGCGACTCGCCATTGAGTTGTTCATTGTTTCCGAGCACGGCGGTTGACCTTATCTTCCTGTCAATTGTGCTTGCTCCGACCGTGAGAATCCATGGTGCTTCGTTGGACAGCGACCGTATTGTTGGACCATCATTGCCGGCAGAGCAGCTCACGAAAATTCCCTTTTCCATAGCAGTATATGCACCAAGTGCTGTATTGTCTTCATAAAATGGCTCAGCACCTCCACCAATAGAAATTGAAAGAATGTCAACCCCATCGTCAATGGCAACATCCATAGCAGCCAATATAGCCGCATCAGGACAGCTGCCACGGTCGTCACATACTTTGTATATCGCCAAATGAGCAAGAGGAGCAATACCTACGGCCGTGCCATTAGCATTCCCAAACACATTGGCACCCCTGACATAGTTCCCAGCGGCAGTGCTCGCGGTGTGAGTACCATGACCGTTGTTATCAACCAGTGTACCATTTCCATTGAGAAAAAACCTCGCGCCAATCAACTTGTTGTTGCATACAGAGGAATTGAACTCGCACTTCCCCTTCCATTTAGCCGGCGGGGGAGGCATTCCCTCATCTCTAAATGAAGGGTGGTCCAGCGCAATTCCAGTGTCTAGAACTCCGATGATGACCCCTTTCCCGAAATTCGATTCTTTCCAGAACCCCATGTTTTGGTGCAAGCCCAAGAAGTTGGGAGTATGGGTAGTGTGGAGAGATAGCATCTTCTGAGGCTTAGCCGATATAAAACCTGGCTTTTCCTCCATGGCCTTCACATCCTCAGCTGATAACTTTGCTGCAAAGCCTTTAAAAACATTATGGTAAGAAAAAACCATCTGGGCTTGCTCTTCAGTGTTGGAGGTGGCTACAGTTGTCGGCAAGAATGATCGGTACCAATTGTCGAGATCTTCATTGGAAGAAATGACAGAATTTTGGGTGGAAAGCTCAGATTGAGGTGACTCAACATGAACAATATAAGTGTCCAAAGTGGCAGAAATTGCCAAAAATTGAACGCTCAAAACACAAATCAATGTGATCACTATGTTCATAGTGCCCATTTTTCACTTCCAACAATCTTTAAATTTGATAAAGCTATAAAAGGCTTATTTTGGTAGGAAAAAAAAAGAGGGGGCTTATTTTGATTGAGTGGGATTGAAAGTTTTTGGATTGAAGAAAAAGAATAGTGTTTTTAGGAAAATGGGAATTGATGATTTGGATTTGCACTAAGAACTTTGGTTGATTTGATTGTGCTCTAAGAAGTTGGGGGTTGAAAGGTATATATAGGCAAAGGAGTTGGCTTTGAATATTGAAGTCTCCACCATTATAAATTCATCGTCCAATCAAGGGACTTTGTCATATTTTTTTGCATGAAGATGAACAAGTCTTATGATGGTCAAATAATGGTTATTTAAACCAATATCGTTTTCGATCATTTACGCGTGACTCGATTTTGTTTTACTTAGTATACAAGAAATTGTTGACCAAACAAATGTGGACAAAAAATTACAATAAAAATCATAGAAGCAATTGAAATAGGCTAATGTGGGCAAAACTAACTCATTATAAGCTATTCGTTAACTGATTATGTACGATTTTAATTGTCACCTCTTCGTGACTAAGGAAGTAGAGTGATAATTTATAACATGCGATAAAAACAATAAACAAATTTAACACATTAACTATAAATAATGTCACAATCTGAATGTGGCAAATATTGTCCCCGGCCCCTAGCTAGATTCAAGCTTTAATTTTACTTCATAAGCATAGTCATAAGTACACTAGCAGAGTCAGAAAATTTTTTTAAAGTGGGTACATTCACAATGGCGCATCAATACAAACAAAATAAAATATATTCAAATTCTATAATTTAGATGCAACAATAGTACAATTAAAAGGTAGAAAAGCGAGCGTATGCAAAATACATTCATCATAATGGTCTGCAATTAATGTAAACAAAAAATACTCCCATTGCTCTTTGAAAAGAGTAGTCGTTGGGGGAGATTCCTCACAAAAGGAAGTTGCGTAACTCACCTAATTACCTCCCACCCCTATATAGTATTTAATGGGGATTATTATCATCCCACTTGCTATAATGTAATATGCGCATGCAGTACTTTTAATGTTATCTACTCTCGCTTGGTTTGTAAATTTCCCACTAGCTTTACGTATTTATATGCAACTCTTAATGTTGTTTACCTTGAATTTGGTTTTCCTTGTATGCTCCATCAAATTGAAGTTGATCGTACATTCGTACGTGTTGTATTTTATTTTTATTTTTATTTTTTTAAATTAAGGGTGGGGTTGGTTACTCATTTTATTGATTGCAGAAAAAGAAAATCAAAACCAATTGTTTACATTTTGTGGCCTATTTTGTGAGACCCCGTATCTCATAATCTAGTACATATTAAACTGCAATAATATTTTTTAATAAATTTATGTAAAATAGGATTTCTCGGCTTGATGATGTGTAATTTATAAAATAAATTTAATAAGAAGTAGTACGTAATTAGAAAATAAATTTTGAGCAACGAAACTTGATGATTCGAGTAAAGTGGACTAAAAGTCCGTACTTAATAAATTATGACTAAAATGAAACTAATTAGATAAAGTAAAAGTCAATTGAAATTATTTGAGATGGAGTAATAAGTCAAAAATACGATTTAGGATTTCGCTGAAAATTTTCAATATCAAGTAGGGTCCAAGTACGATTCTTAAAAGCTTGATGGTTAAAAACACAAAAGAGTTAAAGAAAATAAATTTAAATAGAAAATATATTGAGAGGCGGTTCAAAGGGGAAAAAATATATGTATATCTACCCTATATAATAGAAAGTAATATAAGTTTCACCTATGCCACTTGGATGCCACATAAGTCTAGCATTTAATGTAATATACCTTATCACTTAGATGTAACTTACCTCTAAATAATGCCACATGGCTGCCACATTAGCACATAATTTAATAAACTTTCCATATAAAGGCAATATAAGATGAACATTTAATAGTTGTTTATTAAAAACATAAATTTTATTTTCTCTATTTTAATTAGATAACATTTTTCGTTTAGCTTCTTTGAGTTATTTTTCAAATTTCTATTTTAAATTAACCTCCATATTTAACCCTCCGTATTCAACTTATATAAATATAAATATAAATATAAAATATATATATATGCATATATCTTTCATATTTTATCAATATAATTTAATATAGAATATTAGTTAGTCATATTTGTAAAATATTAACCATTTATCAAGATAAATAAGTTGATTTTGTAACAAATAAATATATTATATACTTTTTATTATTTTCATTTATTCTTTTTTTTTTCATATACTATAAGTTTTAAATATCTGTAAAGGCTATTAATTATATTATGATTATTTACCTTGTTCACATCAAATTCGTTTTTTTTTTTCACATCAAATTCGTTTATTTTTTTACTTAAACTCCTTTATTTAATATACCATTATTACTTTCTATTAATTAGAAGAAGACTCTTGGTAATCCATAAAAAATATGAATAGACACTCACAATCTATATATAGATCTTCAGTCCATTCAAAAAAAAAACAACTTCTTATTGTTTATAATCCTTATGTACATGCCTAATTCACGCTAATAGTGCAACTTTTCATAATATATATGTCCATTTAGAACATATTTTTTGTTTAGAGAAATTTTAATTTTTTTCTATTATTGATTTTTCTCAATCTCTTCTTCAAATTTGCAGGTTTATGCTAACTCCAATGAAAACAAAGTTCCTCTATTCAAAGCTAGAAAATATGTCTTCAGGTTCACCTCATCTGTTCCTCTATTCAAAGCTAGAAAATATGTCTTCAGGTTCACCTCATCTGACAACAGAGTTTCTCATACCGTCGACGTCTACTTACAATGCATATCATATTCATTCAACAACTTTGTTAATTTTTAGAAGAAGAAGACTAAAGAAGTTGACAAGAGACAAGGTGAAAAGGTGAGGAAAGGGAAGAGAATAGACATGCAAATTCTATATTTGACAACAAGTCACAAGTATTTGTGTTATAGTTAACTCATGTTTCTTGTTTTTAACTTAATATTTATAATAAACTGATTATTATTTATAATTTTAATTTTTATATTACCACATAATAATATTATTAGGCAGTCACCGTGCAAACTCACGGTGTTCACACCAAGTATATATATATATATATATATATATATATATATATATATGTATAGTAACTGAACAGTGAACACAAAGGAATCGGATAATCATCATTCTCATTCTCTTTTCATTTCCCCTGCGCCAGAAGCCAACAGAACCTTCATCGTCTTCTTGAGGCATCACCCGAAAACAAAGTTCAGTAACACTCACACAAAAACAAAAACCCAACCCATCCATAAGAGAAGAGAAACAGAACAATAGCCTGGAAGGAAAAGGTGGAGCCGAGGGAGTGTTTCAGAAATTGAAAGGGGTTAAGGAGTTTATCAGAAAGACATGGTAGCTGAGATTATGCTCTGCTGCGGTCATTGGTTTCTGATCGTTGGTTCGGCTGCCGCTGTTAGTAAGGTAGTGAGAATGGGAGAAAGCAGAATCAGTAAGCTCAGTAACAAACCAGTGGGTACGCCACCTCTGAAATAGGTATTCGATTCTTCAAATTTCCATTCCCTCAAGATAGATATATGTAAGTGTAGTAAGATGTTGAGAATAAAGTTATAATCTGAATATTTTAGAATTGAATTCTGAGATTAACAGAAACTAAAATATGAATAATCCACAAAGATAGAAACACAGGGTTCTTCGGGTTATGCTTAATGTACTGAGTGATTCGAGTTTTAAGTCCAATCGTGTATAGACTGAATAGATTGCTGGTAGTGCATTTGACTTGGTTATTGACCAAACTTTTACAGTTTGGGGAGTAAGCATCACACTGTTGTTCAAGAACTTAGTTCTCAGGTTGATTGCCTGTAAGTTGCTTGTGAAATTGTCTTAATGAAGTAAAGTTTAAGCTCTTGGGTCTTTGATTGAATCAGATTAGAGCTAGGACAGGATGATCATGTCATGGCTAGAACCTTTTCGCTATCACCTTGGGACCAAGAGAACAAGGTAATCTGTAGGAAGCTTTATTCTTCTAATTTTTATAGCTGTAAACTCTGGATTTTGTTGTCCCCAACAAGTTTGGGACTTGAGGTGCTATTTTAGTGTAGTTTTCTGTTGGTTTGAGAATTAGGAAATTGTACTGTTTGAATATAAAATACTGCAGTTTCTGTTTTCTTCAAAATGTTGGGGGCTTACAATGCTATTTTACCTAGTCATTGGTTTGGCTGAAACTTTGTGGAGTACTTGAGAAGGTTCCTTAACTAAGATTTACATGTAAATTCTGGTGGAATTGGATCTTTGTTGGAGTGAGTGTTAAAACACCTTGATTTTTGAAAACTAATTTAGTTGGAGGTCTAAACATATTCTGAAATGCTTTTGCACTGTAAATTAGTTTGACACTTGAATTCGTGAGGCTGGCATTAGGTTCCATGAATTATTAGAAGCTGATCCTTGGTTCTCCCTTATTGTAGAAGAAATAGAAAGAACATGAGAGTTTCCTTAATGTTGTGGTTAGAATTTTTATGCAGTTGATTTGGAACTTTTGTTCACTGAATACATTAAAGGAAAAGTTTCCTTCCCTTTAATTATGTTGTCTACCCTGTGTTCGGCGAAACAGAAACCCATGGAGGGCTGCTAACCGGTTTCTATCTCTGCTAAATTTGCGGAGGTTATACTGCTGCAGTTGTTGTTTTGAGTGTAGTGCATTAGGTTAGCAGAAATCTAAGAGCTACAAGAAAAGAAGAGAGGTTGAGACTTGGATACTGTAGTACTAGTTTGCAACACCTAGTAATTCAAAATTCAGAATTTTACAAGATAATGAGGGATATGGATAATCATTGCAGTAGCAAAGTAGTATTAACACCATAAAATAATTAACATTACAGTAAATTAATGCATAAACGAGAACAAGAAAATGAGAGAGAGCCTACCTCTCATAGGAAGTAAATCTGAATCCAAACTTAGTATTTTTGTAAAAGCCTTTTGAAAGAATAAATAATGTAATTTAATACAAACATTATATATAGAGCTTTCACGCATTAGCACATATTTTGAACATATAGACATAACCTAAATTACTGTACATATGGAGGTTAATGGTTCAAGACTAAGGTTAATGCTTCACCGATTCATGATAAAAGTAAACATGGAAAACAAAAGGGAAGTCAGAATTCTTAATTGCCATAGTTCAAAAGCTAAAAGTGAGCAGCCTGAGTATGTTAACAATGTATTGACCATTGTAAATTTTAGAGTTCAATGAACAAAAAGAACAGGCCTAGTATGCAAGCCTGAACTACATACATTTCAGGCTCAAAAGAATTGCTACAACTACAAGTTAAAATAGGAACAAAAAATGACTTTAAACAACATAAGTACAACGCCCGCAATGCTGGGAACTTAATAATTAGAACCCTGCCACCCGACCAAGTCTAGCAAAAGCGGCTGCAATTGGGCTTCTAACTGTGTAGTTAGTTGAAATCCATGTGAGAGATCCTTCCGTCGTCGAAGAGTTGGAACCAGAAGCTAATCTGCTGAATGTTACCTCGTATGTCAGCTTCTGATTGACCTCGGAGAAGCTCAGAGTACTTGGATTCACAGTGACCGTAACACCTTCAGGAGGAACAACCTTAACAGTGTAAACTGAATTACCCTCCCCAACATTGGTAACTGTCCTTGTATACTTCTGAACCGCGCCTGATTCAAAGAGGACCGTGAATGAAGGATAGTTCAACTGTGATTCTACTATGGTGGATTCTTCTGAGCAATTCACCTGGCGTTGTGCGATTATGGAGACCTGTCTACTTGTGTAGTTCAAACCACACAAATAAGGGATGTAATCTTTCGGCTCAATGTCATAGATCAGCCCTGGATTGTTCGCCCTGGAAGGGTTGACATGGCCTGCACCCACGGCAAAAATGCTAGCTGGAAGCTGCCTTTCATCCTCGATTGGATTCTTCGCCAGGTTCACAAGATCAGCAGTGGTCATTATGGCGGACTTAATGGCAGCTGGAGACCAATCAGGATGTGCACTTTTCAACAGCGCAGCAACACCGCTGAGGTGAGGGCACGACATCGATGTGCCTGACATCACATTGAAGGTGGATTTTGTGTCTGTTCTGTTTTCAACAGATTTCGGCCAAGCAGCGAGAATGTTCACACCAGGACCAATTATATCAGGCTTCAAAATTCCAGGGCTGGCTAGGCTTGGACCCCTGGAGGAAAAGTAAGAAACCTGGGGGGCGTGTTCGTCGCCAATTATAGTACCTTTGAATGAAATGGCAGCCGTGGGCGAACTTGTTGAGTTAACATACGCGATTAATTTCTGCCCATCGTCGTATGTTATGTGCGTAGCCGGAAGAACATGAGCGTCGGCTCGGGTGCTATAACCAAAAGACTGAGGGTTAATAATGATCATGCCCACTCCACCAGCAGCTTTGACATTGATTCCTTTGGTTACTGGTGTTATGGCACCAAGTTCGCACACTACTATTTTGCCTTTGACTTCTGTAACGTTTCTCAATCTTGAAGAGCAATATCGATCGGCATTTGTATCGCTATGGTTCAGGCCTGGATAGTATAAAGGAAATCGCGTTGATGGGAAATCTTTCGGCTGGTAAAGCGACTCGCCATTGAATTGTTCATTGTTTCCGAGCACGGCGGTTGACCTAATCTTCCTGTCAATAGTGCTTGCTCCAACCGTGAGAATCCATGGCGCTTCGTTGGCCAGCGACTGCGGTGTTGGACCATCATTGCCCGCTGAGCAACTCACAAAAATGCCCTTTTCCATTGCACTATATGCGCCTAGTGCTGTATTGTCTTCATAAAACGGCACACCACCTCCACCAATTGAAATTGAAAGAATGTCAACCCCATCATCAATGGCAATATCCATAGCAGCCAACATAGCACTTTCGGAGCAGTCACCGCCACTGTCGCATACTGTGTATATCGCCAAATGAGCGAGAGGAGCAATACCAACGGCCGTGCCATTAGCATTTCCAAACACATTGGCCCCCCTGACATAATTCCCGGCAGCTGTGCTCGCGGTGTGAGTGCCATGACCGTTATTGTCAACCGGTGTACCATTTCCACCCAACAAAAACCTGGCGCCGATCAACTTCTTGTTACATACAGTGGAATTGAACTCGCACTTCCCTTTCCATTTAGCCGGGGGAGGAGGCATTCCCTCGTCGCTAAATGAAGGGTGGTCTGGCGCAATCCCAGTGTCTAGAACTCCAATGATAACCCCTTTCCCGAAATTCGATTCTTTCCAGAATCCCATGTTTTGGTGCAAGCCCAAGAAGTTGGGAGTATGGGTAGTGTGCAGAGATAGCATCTTCTGAGGCTTAGCCGATATAAAACCAGGCTTTTCCTCCATGGCCTTCACATCCTCAGCTGATAACTTTGCTGCAAAACCTTTGAAAACATTATGGTAAGAATAAACCATCTGGGCTTGTTCTTCAGTGTTGGAGGTGGCTACAGTTGTCGGCAAGAATGATCGGTACCAATTGTCAAGATCTTCATTGGAAGAAATTACAGAATTTTGGGTGGAAAGTTCAGATTGAGGTGACTCAACATGAACAATATAAGTGTCTAAAGTGGCAGAAATTGCCAAAAATTGAACGCTCAAAACACAAATCAATGTGATCACTATGTTCATAGTGCCCATTTTTGACACTACTGACTGATTTTCTCCAACAATCTTTAAACTTGATAAAGCTAAAAGGGCTATTTTGAGTGAGCGGGATTGAAAGTTTTTGGCTTGAGAAAAAGAATAATGTTTTTAGCTAAATGGAATTGATGAATTGGATTTGCACTTAGAAACTTTGAGTTGATTTGATTGTGCTCTAAGAAGTTGGGGGTTGAAAGGTATATATAGGCAAAGGATTTGGCTTTGAATAATTGAAGTCTCCACCATTATTATTATTATTATTTTTTTTATCGTCCACCGTTAAATTCATCGTCCACTCAAGGACTTTGTCATATTTTTCTTGCATGAACATGATGAACAAGTCTTATGATGGTCAAATAATGCTTATTTTAAACCAACATCGTTTTCTATCATTTACGCGTCACTCAAATTTGTTTTACTTAGTAATCAAGAAATTGTTGACCAAACAAATATGGACAAAAAATTACAATAAAAATCATAGAAGTAATTGAAATAGGTTAATGTGGGCAAAACTAACTCATTCATTATAAGCTATTCGTTAACTGATTATTTACGATTTTAATTATCACCCCTGACTAAGGAAGTAGAGTCATAATTTTTGACATGCGATCAAAACAATGAACGAATTTAACACATTATAAATAATATTACAACCTGAATGCCGCAAAAATTGTCACCTCTAACTAGATTCAAGCTTTTACTTGATAAGCTTAGTCATAAGTAGTGTATTTTGCTAATATCAAGCAAAAATATTCCATACACAATATTGCAGTCACATTTTTAGTATAGCACCAATGAGGATAAAAATTGATAATTTGCAATAGTATCTAATTTTATATTACCTCTGCTACATTGAAAGAATCAAAATTTATAAAATGTATAATTTTTATAAGTTCTAAAGTGCAAAACCTAAGATATATATATATATATATGATCGTTATTTTTTCCATAACCTTACTTCTTAGGTTAGTTAATTGTGAATCATAATAAATAAAATAAACTAAAATAAAATAAAACAAAAATAAAATAATTGAGGGAGAGTTGATGTGTTCCGATATTCTTGAAATGTTCGACTTCAATTTGGCCATTTGCGTGTGATATTATTAAATTATTAATTGTGGATTGCGGCGTTTTAAAATGATGGAGTAAATTTAAGAATATTGACTTATTACATTACACCATGTCAAATTAGTGACGTGAATTTATTTTTGGACATTGGAGATAAGTACAACTACTTCCCTTTCGTGATAAGAGTTTACTTTCAATTTTTATTTTTTTGTTTCAAAAGATAAGTTATATAATTTTTTTTTCTGTTATAATTGCTAATATAATTATGTGTAGTCTATAATTAAATTTAATTTTAAAAAATAAAATTATAAATAGAACAAATAGAAATTTGATAAATTAATTATTTTAGGTGTTATATTCTAAACTTCATAAAAGGTTATATATTCCAAAAGTTTATTCTTCTAATAGTTGAGAGTCTTATGTCTGACGTTATCAAAAGTTCAACACGGTTAAACTTAATACGTAATACATCAGAGACTAAACTCGATACGCTATAATTCAGCAACTAAAATCATAATTGCAACACATCAGCAGTTAAACTCGATACATCATATCATAACTCAATATGCAATACATTAGATGCTAAATATGTGCGTATTTTCATAACATAATTATTCTATTTTAGAGGTTAAAATCGAAATCTATGCATTTAGATTGTTAAAAAGCGTGAGATACAAGTTTTTGCATTTTTATATATATTTGCAAGATGCTGTAAAAACGTTTCAACCAAGTCATTTCAGGCTTAATATCAAAAAAAAAAAACAAAAAAAAAAAAAAAAGTCATTTCAGGCTGCAGGTTTGAGATGTTAGAGATTTGTGCACATCAGCATTATAAGTTTGCTGTGATTCACTCCAAAACCTCTAGAATAATTGAGGTGCATACTGCGTCCACACCGCAACAATCAGTGGCTTGGACTATTGATGGGATTATAATCACCTTTTGATGCACGGGAATATCACAAGTAATTATAATCAGCTTTAGAGAAATTATCATTACTCTATTAATTAGGTATTAATATAAAAATAAATAAAGGCATAAAATCTAAATAAATATAACCATTTTATTAAAGTTAAAAGAATTAAAAATATAACTGTTGTATTAGGAAGAATTAAAAAGTATAAATTTTGATTCTATCGTTTCGCACAAAAGAAGTATTTCACACTCTAAAAAATATTTTTTGTTTCAATAGAAGAATTTATTTTCAAAAAATTTTACTTTTTTTACCTTTAGTGATATAATCATTTTGTGGTTTATAATTAGTTCATATTTAAAAAATAAGGATAAATTGTGTCAAAATAGTTATTTTAAGTGTTGTATCTTGATATTTGTAAGAAATTATGCATTGGTCAAAGTGGACTATTCTAATACAATAACCCGCGTTTAACTTTACAAAATTAAATCACCATAAACTCCCTCTCTCAGAGCCGCCTCTCCCCACTGTCTCTCAAACCCCAAAATTCATATCTTCTTCCATCATCCTCCTCCACGGGATAATGGGGAAAGCAGTTTACAATTTACCTTTGTCTAGTTGTATGAATCACTTGTTATGATTATATTCATGGTCATAGTGTATGAAGATTTAGTCAAAGATTCATTCTCGAAATTTTCATCAGTAATTAGTGGCAGATTCGTGAACGTCAGTACGAGATTTATTCGGCACAATTGCAATTTTATTCTACTATATTTTGATTTATACCAAGTATAGATTTACAGTTTAGTACACTATATACATTGTTTCTTAGTCTTCTGTCAATAATTATTGGACGATTTCCAACGTCAATTATGAAATCACCATTGATATGGACCACTATTAAAGGTACATGTCTATAAACTTATAACTAAAGGTCAATAAGTTAACAATTATATATTTTACTGTGTCGGGGAATGAAACATGAATAATATTGATATCCATAAAAATAATTAATAGAGAACGGCAGTTGTTTTTCTTTTTTCCTACCTTTTACTTTTTGGGATTTTTTGAGATCAATTTTTTTTTTTCGAGAAATAAGTAAATTATATTCATAATAAATTTAATAGATCAAATGATCCTACAAAAAGGCCAATATAGACCATTAATTTCCCAACTTTCAAAGTTATAAAAAACCCCACGAGTTCCTTCTCTGACTCGATGAACACGAACATTACACATTGCTAGTAAAATATATGTTTAAACTACTAATACTTAGCAGATCAATCAACATGTGGGAATAGGAAAATAAAGTTGTCTGCAAACTCTCAATTTTCTAACAAGTACAAAAATGGTGTGAACCTTGAAAAGAAAGCATATTCAATTGAGCAAATTAAAGATGATTTATGTGATGAAACTTAAAAGATTAAAGAGGGAGGGTCCTATTTAGCTGATGTATCCTTCAGAGACTTATGAACATATATGCGTGCGCCTTTCCTTTTTCTTTTCTTTTTTCTTTTTTCCTTTTAGAGACAAGCTATACTTTTGTACTAGTGATATTTCAATTGTTATAATCGATACATTTTTTATTTTAAAACACAGAGAAAAGATGAGTAATTAAACTCGATAAATCAAAGGTTATAACTGATATGCGATACATCAGAAACTATACATGATACTTTTCTTTTCTTTTTAAATAGGCAATGCATTAGCAGCTAATTAGACTCAATACATCATAATATATAAACGATACGTGATACATAAGAGACTAAATGCAAAACTTTTTTTGTTTTACAAACAAGCAGCAGCAAATATCGATACATAAGATGTTACGCGGTACATCAAAAATTATACGAATAGGCAATACTTCATACATACATACAATACTTTTGAGGTTAAAATCAATATTAAAAAAAAACAAAAATAAAGTATTAAATGTTTCAAAAATTAAATATAAAAGTGAAAGCTTACCCCAGACTGTACAAATTTTTGCAAAGAATTAAAAAGGTTCAATTCTCAGCATGTTTATAGTAATTTGTAAAATCTAGGAAACCAATGCCTTAATTTGTATGGCCAAATGATCACTATATTACCCCCACCAATTATTGGAGAACGAAGTTGAATGTTGCGTATACGATCGTGACCGATCTGTTTTAAATTAATTAATGTATAGATATTATTTGACCGTTAATGGACTTGGTTCTTATCATTTATCCTTAAACAAATCAAACAAACTCCATCAATGGAAGGGTAGTGGCCACTTCAATTGTGCATAATTACCTACCACTTCCATTACACCATCAATGGCTTCTCTTCCCCCTATATATATACCTTTATCGCCATAGCTTTTAGTGCACAACCCACTCATTCTTTTTTCCTTCAAGAAACAACTTTTCAAAAAATGGGCTTGATGCACATTTTCACCTTCATGTGTGTGTTGATTAGTGTTGAGTTTTTGGCCATCTCTGCCACTTTGGACACTTATATTGTTCATGTTGAGTTTCCGGAATCCGTTGAAACTCAAATTTCCGACCAAGTTTCTGTTTCCGATGAAGATCTTGACCGTTGGTATCAATCATTCTTGCCGACAACTGTGTCCAGCTCCAACACTGGAGAACAATCCCAGATTGTTTATTCTTACCATAGTGTTTTTAAAGGTTTTGCGGCTAAGTTATCAGCTGAGGATGTGAAAGCCATGGAGAAAAAGCCTGGTTTTATCTCCGCCGCGCCGGAGAAGATACTCCCTCTCCACACCACCCATACTCCCAATTTCTTGGGATTGTTCCAAAACATGGGATTCTGGCCCGAAGATTCGAATTTTGGCAAGGGTATCATCATTGGGCTTCTAGACACCGGAATCACGCCGGACCACCCGTCGTTTAACGACGACGGAATGCCTCCTCCGCCGGCTAAATGGAAGGGGAAGTGCGAATTCAACACCTCGGTGTGCAACAACAAATTGATCGGCGCGAGGTTTTTCGACAACGGAAATGGTTCCCCGATTGATGACAACGGCCACGGGACTCACACTTCGAGCACCGCGGTGGGTACCTATGTGAAGGGGGCCAATGTGTATGGCAATGCTAATGGCACGGCCGTAGGTATTGCTCCTCTCGCTCATTTATCGATGTACAAAGTGTGCGACATGGGGTGCTCCGAGAGCGCTATATTGGCCGCTATGGACATCGCCATTGTCGATGGGGTTGACATCCTTTCGCTTTCCCTCGGAGGAAGTTCGCTACCATTTTATGGTGACAATATTGCAATTGGTGCATATAGTGCTATGAAAAGGGTATTTTCGTGAGCTGTTCAGCAGGTCAGTGGCGAAACTTAACTAATACTAGGGGCAATAATAATAAACTACAAAGTCTATAACTAAATGTTTATATATTGTTTTTTGCATAAATTATACCTATCTATTTAAAAATAAATAAATAAAATTTGCATGCTAGTACTATAAGTATTTTCGACCCCTGCAGGTAATAGTGGTCCAGAGAGTAACTCACTATCAAACGAAGCGCCGTGGATTCTCACGGTTGGTGCAAGCACGATCAACAGGAAAATCAGGTCGACCGCGGTCCTCGGAAACAAAGAACAGCTCGACGGCGAGTCGCTTTACCAGCCTATAGATTTTCCAGCAACACAATTTCCCCTACATTTCCCTGGTTTGAACCAGAGTGATCCAAATGCTGATCCATATTGTGATTCTACACTAAGCATCAAAGAAGTCAAAGGCAAAATAGTAGTGTGCGAACTTGGTGACATAACATCAACAGAAAAAGGAATCATTGTCAAAGCTGCCGGTGGAGTTGGTATGATCATCGTTAACCCTGAGGAATACGGCTACATCACCCGAGCCGACGCTCATGTTCTTCCGGCTACGCATATTTCTTACGCCGATAGGCAGAAATTAATCGCGTATTCTAACTCAAAGAATTCGCCAACGGCTGCCATCTCATTCAAAGGTACCATAATTGGAGATGATCATGCACCTGAAGTTTCTTCGTTTTCCTCCAGGGGTCCAAGCCTAGCCAGCCCTGGAATTTTGAAGCCTGATATAATTGGCCCTGGTGTAAACATTCTCGCTGCCTGGCCGAAATCCGTTGAAAACAAAACAGACACAAAATCCACCTTCAATGTGATCTCAGGCACTTCAATGTCATGCCCTCACCTTAGCGGTATTGCTGCGCTATTGAAAAGCGCGCATCCTGATTGGTCTCCGGCTGCTATTAAGTCCGCCATAATGACCACGGCTGATCTTGTGAACATCGGGAAGAATCCCATCGAGGATGAAAGGCAGCTTCCGGCTAACATTTTTGCTTTGGGGTCAGGCCATGTCAACCCTTCCAAGCAAACAATCCAGGCCTGATTTATGACATTGAGCCGAAAGATTACATCCCTTATCTGTGCGGTTTAAATTACACGGATAAACAGATCTCCACAATCACACAACACCAGGTGAAATGCTCGAAAGATTCCATCATTCCCGAATCACAACTAAATTATCCATCATTCTCAATTGTCTTTGGATCCACAGTTCAGAAGTATACGAGGACAGTTACCAACGTTGGCGAGGCTAATTCGGTTTACACTGTTAAAGTTGTTGCTCCCAAAGGCGTTAATGTTACGGTGAGTCCAAGTACTCTGAGTTTCTCAAAGGTAAATCAGAAGTTAACGTACGAAGTAACATTTAGCAAATCATCTTCTGCTTCCAAGGCTTCCATGTCTGAAGGATCTCTCACTTGGACTTCAACAAAGTATTCAGTCAGAAGCCCAATTGCAGCAGTTTTAGCTAGACTTGGTAGGGTAACAGGGGTATAAGTTTCCAGGAGTTTGAGACTTCCCACTGTTTTATTAGAAAATTCTACTTCGTAATATTGTTTTCGGTGTTACAAAGTGGACTTTCTAATGAAACGGGTATTAGTTCTTAAGTTTCCTTGTAGAAGCAACAAATTTTCTTTGCGCCTGAAATGTATGTAGTAGCGAGAGGCATCCATACCAGATAATTTGAATAGAGAAGTCTGCACTCTGGATTTAATAGTTATACTCCTTTTCGTTCCTCTAATACTCCCTCGATCCATCCGTTTCATATAAAGAGTTACGTTTTCAAAACTTAAAAATGAACTCTTTACATGTGGGACAAAAGTAGTAAAAAATATTACCAAGAACAAATAAGTTCGAAACATACAAAGAAGGCCACTCAAAGTTGGGAATTCGATTTCCTACCTCTGCCAGATCTGCCTCCTATATCATAGGTAATAGTGAGGAGTTCTTAAAAGAAATTTAAAAAATTATCTACAACTCACTTCAAGCTATTTTATATTAATATCTCATCATTTCCAATAACGATCATGCCCATACATTTTGAATTAAAACTATCTTTTCAAACATGATAACAAACATACCATATATTTGAAACATACAAATTCATAAAAAGATACTTGTTTAAAAGAAATATTTAAAAAAAGAAAGATTATCTACAAAACACCTCCTAACATAAGCATGTTATGTTTCAAGCTATATATAGTCCTTTCATTGATTTTGTTTTTATAATTTTGTGACCATTTCAATTAATCATGGAACCGATTGGCGGCTTTCAGCCTTTTTGGGAGGTCTTTATCTTTCTTTAAGTCTATTTTTATATTTTTAAAGAAGATTTGCTTTTTGTACCCTATTCTTTTCATTATTTTTCTGGGGGAGGAGGGGAGGGGGATGCTTTTTCATTCTGTTTTAGGTTAAGATTCTGGCAAAGATCATTATATGGAATAAAAATAATTAAAATGTAAGAACGCCGGCCAACCCAAAGTACCTAACCCACTATTATCCCCTACTTAGAGCGGTGGTTCTAGCTTATAGATAATTTAATTTAAACAAAAACTTGAATTAACCCGTCTCACCATCCAACCAACGATGTGCGTTCTTTTTATTTCTAAAGATACGTGCATCAAATTTAACATCAAAAGTATCTCGTGTATGTTATAAAACCATGCATATCTCATATAGCCTTTAGTGAATCGTATATCACATGTACCACATGATGTATTGTGTGTAGTGAAAATGAAATTATGAGTTTTCAGAATTGAAATATCGCATATCGTGTATAGCATGTAATGCATTGTTTCCTCTTTATTTTTTAGAAAATGTATTACTTGTAGTGGCAAAAAAACACTCATATTGTAACTAAGCTATCGCATACTGAACGGTCAAACGATTCGAAAAGATACTACCTCTTTAATTTATGGTGATGCTAAACGCAGAACAAAAAATGCTAAACGCAAAATAGAGATATAAGTATTGTGCATTTATTTCCAATGTTACCATCTCACCCACCACACCAAACCACCCGCGCCGGAACCCACCGACGGGCGGGAGAATCTACATGAGAGGGATAATTTCGAAAAGAAATGCAAAATACTATCTCTTTGTCAAACCGTTTATCACTTTATGTTCTGCATTCAGCATCCCTTTAATTAATTGTCTACCAACCAATACGTGTGTTGTCATAGTTTCCATTTGGGCCGGCCTTAAGTTTCCTAGTTCTCTGAGCACTTTACACAAAAGTCGTTTAAGTGGAAGTAGTTCTTCTTAGTTATTACTGGCCCGATTGATCTGACGATTTGAAGAATGTTTGGTTTGAAGGTTCGACCTCTTTGAAAATGAGAATTTCTCTATCTCAAAAACAAATAAAAATATATAAAAATGAGAGTTCTGCTCAACAGCTATATATTCATATTTTTATTTTTTCTGAAGACGGGCCACTTAATGGATCTTATCCCTAAATTTAAACTCCCTCCTTTTTATCTTGGAAGGATCCGAGCTCACGACTTCTACGATCGATTTGTTTGTAATTAACCACTAAACTACTATTCAATTAATCATGTATCTCTTTACTATTGACGAAATAGGTCTAATATTCCTTGAAGATCTGCTAGTCTTTTAAAAGTGACACTTGATTTCTTATAGAATATTTCGTTACTGTTAATGAAGTAACTCTAATCAAGAATGACACTTTGTTTCTTATAGATTATTTCTTTTGCTGTTGACGAAGTAGCTCTAATACCACATTAAGAGTGGCACTTGAACTCTCATATAGAGTATATCTTAATTAGTAACCCTAATACTCTATGAAATGTGGCACTTGATCACTTATAGTGTTTCTTTACTAAAATAGCTCTAATACATGAAGTGTGACACTTGACATTTTATATAATATATATTTACTATTGACCAAATAGCTCTAATACTCTTCTGAAAACCAGCACTAGTACTCTTATATAGTAGTACTAAAAGTCTTCTGAAGTAGCACTTAAACTCTTCTAGAGTGGCACTTTTTATACTCTTATGGCACTTTTAGGGTTTTTTTTTTTTTTTTTTTTTTTGTTCATACTTAAAGTGATACTTAGACAAAGTATTATTGATACTCGTAATATTGTTCACAAGTATCAAATTTTTGTTTTTTTCCGCCTTATACTTGAACAAAGCTTTCCTAATACTCGTGAACAGTACCACTAGTATTGTTCGCATGTATAATATTTTTTCTCCTTACAGTGATACTTGAACACAGTTTTACTGATATGTCGTGACCAATACCACTGGTACTGGTCACAAGTATCAGTTTTATTGTTGGATCGGAATATGATTCGATATATTAGTGTGGAAAGTTTAGACAAAACAAGTGAACAATCGATGTTGTAGGGAAGTATTTTCGGAGTTGAGTTGAGATGAGATTGTGACGCCTCAACCTGACCCCCTATCCGATACGGGGATCCGGCCGGACGCCTGCCTGGTTCGCACCAGGACTCAAGTACAATATTAGAAAAATATACGACATAAATGTAAATTAAATATTTACATTACAATAAATACATCTTTTCTGTTCCAGGACCTAGCCTAAAACACTATCCTTGTAGCCTAATGGTGGGTTGTAACTGTAGCTAGCATTTTATCGTTTTGTCTGAGATTGACACCACTAGTATGATCACTACTTTTCATTTCTTGAATCGACTCTTTCACTTTGTCTCCTCCCATGTATCCTATCACTACTAGGAAAAATACATATACACAAAATGAGCTGACGCCCAGTGATGTTCTCCATTTAAAACAATCAAGAGATCACAACATAGAACACGTAGCACACGAGTTATATAATAAACACAAGTTGAAGAGCTGTAAAGCAAGTCAAAAAGGATACTCACGAGTTCAAGTGGAACTATAGAGGTGATTTTCATCACTTATTTCCAGTGAACTTTTGCGCCCACACAGGGCTTTGGCAACAAAGCCCACATGTCAAGGTAATCAAGATGGTGGCCCGCCACTACTGGGTCTCATGAGTTGCCCGACTCGAACGAAGTCACTACTGATCAAACATCCACGCCCCAGCTGGCACGTTCGTCCATAGATCATGGTTTTGTGGGATCCCAACATTATAATTCAAGCGCAACAACGCAAGAAGATATCAATCATAATCAAGCGCAACAAGATATTAATCATGATCAAGCGCAACAACGCAACAAGATATTAGTCATAATCAAGCGCAACAATGCAACAATATATCAATCATATTCCATATCATCATATTCAACAATTCGTATCATATCTCTCACATCATCATACTTAGCATCAATGCCACGTTTTGCATATCATAGCCAGATATTGTGTAATTCAAATTTACCCGAGTCAAGTGAAAAGTGGTCACTCGCTGCTCCTTATTTCCATTTCAAGATTTCTAAAAATAACGTCACAATGATGCACAAGTGTGTGTGTGTATATATATAACTTTAGACATATTCAGGCAATTCTCACGTAGCACGTATTTTTGTGAAAATAGTTTGATAGCGAAAGTAGTTTTAGCTTCACCTCACGTGTCCAGTTCATTCAATGATAGGTCTGCAATCATATCCAAGAAATTTATATCAAATTCTTGCATTTTATAAAATTACAATTTAGTCCTACTGAATATTAAATTTGTCTTTTAAGTTTATTATTTGAATCCATACATGATTTGAACAATAAAACTTAGTATTATGATATCATTCATTTTGATTACCCTAATTTATGAAATTACAATTAAGTCCCTTAACTTTGTAAAATTTACATTTTAGTCCCGGCACAAATATCACTTTTTGAGATATTTCATATTATGATTAACATTTATTTCATAAATTCAGTGGATCAAATATATTTTAGGTTTTACTTGTATATTTTATAAATTTTGCATTTAAATCCCTAAACTCTTCAATATTTACATTTTGGTCCTTAAGATTTATAAAATCTCACTTTCTTGTCTTTTATATATGTAAGATTAAAATTTATGTCATTAACAATCTAGGTATCATTATTAATTTGATTTAAACTTAATTTAGAAGTTTGTAAAAATTGCATATAAGTCCCTTTATATTTTAGCTTTTAATTTTCCAAAAAAAATTACCAAAATTCTACTAACTTACAATTTCTATATAATTATTGTCCAGTATAATTTTGGTAGCATTTTCATATATTTTTTATTCTTGTTAAAATAATAAAAATTTATAAATTGCATATTTCTATCTTTGTTGTGTTTTCTTTGTTCTTCATACCTATAGACATTTCAAAGTCTGTTCTACCTATCAAGACCCCTTCAAAAATTAATCTAACACTTCAATAATACCCCTCATAGTTTATAGTACTTCATATAAAATTTTCATAATTTTCTATGACTCTTTAATACCATTTTAAAATTACAAACAGTGGCTGCCCTGCAGTTTTCCAGATGCAGTAGTTTTCATTTTCAACCTCAAACATCATTTTAAACTCATCCAAGAAATTATCCAAAGCCTACAACATGTTCTATACATCAAGAGCTATCTTAGGATTATGAGTTTCAGATTCAAAAGCCTCCAAAAATACCTATTTTGAGCTCTTAAATATGAAACTCCAGAAAATCCAGAATCTGCCACCTTCTGATATCTCGGCTATAATTTCCTACAGACAATTCTAAAAATCATGAAACCGATTGGATATGAAACTAGCCTCATATATAAATTCATATACACCTTAAACTTGATTAGATGTAATCGGAGTAGAGAGATATGGGTTATTCTTTCGGACTCTCCTGTTTCTGGAAGATGAAGGTTTAAGGCACTGACATGCCTTCGGTTTTCTGGGCATATCTCCCTACACAAAATTCTAAAAATTATGAAACCAGTTGGAGATTAATCTAGACTCAAATACGAATTCAGAGACATCTTAACCTTGATCATATGATTTTGGAGTTGAGAGATATGATCAAATCTTCAGGACTGCCCTGTTTCTGGCAGATGAAGAATCAAAACTCAAAGAGGCCTTCGGTTTTGGGGCTATAACTCCCTATAGAAAAATTCAAAAATTGTAAAACTTGTTGGATATGAATCTACACTGAAAGAGGAGTTCATGGACATCTAAAACACGAAAAGAGAGTCGGAACATGGAGTTCCGTACCAATCTTGTGAACGGCTCTGTTTTTGGGCTGATGGAGGTTCTCTTGAGTTCCTGAAGTTTCATTCGAATTTTGAGAGGTGTGAGAGAGCTGAAGTAGTAATGATGATTTCTCAGATGTGTAGAATAGAATGGATGAGAGGTTTTGGATGGTTTGACCGAGAGAAGTCGGAAGATACTAGTGTTTTCTTGGCTCCTCCCCTGTTTACCCTGCCTTCTTCTTCCTTTTATTTTTCAGCCCAACAGGTCTCTTTCCCCTTCTTCTACACATGGTGAGTCATGTTGATTTTAATCTTTTTATGTTCGTTTATTTATTCATTTTATTTTCTTGTGTTTATCCCAGCCTAACCGCCATACTTATCTATATATATACTAGGACTCTCCTGCCCCCGCTAGCTCTTTAATCATGTAGTGTCAATGAATACACTGGCCAAAAGAAAAAGAGAAAAAGAAATTTAACCGTGTGAAATAGGGAAAACTTTTGTTGCCTCTGATCAAATGAATACCACTCAACAACTCCATCCTCCATTGAATTCAGCATATTTTTAATCAAACTAAACTCAGGAAGTCACATTGTCAATCTAATTTGAAAAAGAAAGAGGTTCACCTCAGTCTTTTAAAGCTACAGTACGTACACTTGGAATGAAATCTCAAGAGGGAATTTTAAGAACAAAAAGGAAAGAAAAAATGTTACTTCTTGGGTGAGGAAACTTCTACAACAGCTTCAATCTCTTCCTTCACTCCTTCAAGCACATTTGGTCCCTTGACTTCATCAATTGGGGTGTTGTGATCAATGTCATCACTTTTTCCGCATGTTTCCTTGTAATGCAGAGGTGATTTCCCTCCATGATGTAAGAGTGCCTCAATTTCTTCCTTAGCTCGTGCAATCAAATTCAGTGATTTCACATCTTTTTCTGCAGCATAAAAAAAGAGAAAACGCAAAGGTAGTGAAATTCCTCTCCAAATGCATACTGCAAACGCTGAAAACAACAAAAAGTAGGTTAAACCTTATTACACTACCATTTTAGAGTTTTTAATTTTATACACAGACACACCTTGATTACACTACCATTTGTAGAGCTTTTATACACAACACACTCATATATCTATATATATTCAGTGGCGGAGCCACGTTGATGGAACTGCCCCACCTCAAATTATCAAAAACCCACTTAATATGGTATAAAATGTGTGAAATTTAGGACAATTTGAGTAATTGCCCCACCAAAGATTATAGTAATTAAGGGCAACATTGAAATTAAAAAAATAAAATACAATACTATATAATTTGTATGCCTAAATTTCATAATTATTCTTAATATAATAGCGGTAACTATTTTAAGGAGAAAAAAGAACAAAACAAATATTGCGTATAAAATTTGTGCTTGTATATGACAAAAATGGAAGTTGTTAAAAAAAAAAAAAATTTATCTTAAATATTTTGCCCCTCTTGACTTTGGGGGCCTGGCTCCGCCACTGTATCTATTGAAATCAAATATTACTTGTACCATATCTCAAAATATATTATTCTACTGAGACAATTCAGCAAAAGAAACAACTTGAAACATCTAAAGGAAAGCTAATTACCTAATAAGAGTGACATATCCAAATTATCACAACAAAAATCCTAAAAGAAAGCAAAAATTTACAGAATCACAAGGTCATGCGTAATTCAAATTTCTTAATCAGAAACTCATCAAGTCAAGCATATGAAAGAGTATGATTCAACTGAAATGAACCTGTCCTGCATACCTTTTGAAGAGATTGTTCGGGTACCATCAGTAACCTTGGCAACACATAGGAAGGCGATCTCGGCCTTCAGATTTTTCAATTGAGCAGACAACTCAATCTTCGACATGTTACAAAGCTCATGTACCTTGATCCTCCGCTGCAACATTTTTATCAATATATCAAATCAACTTTCATCAAGCAAAATCCCAAATTTGAAGGGCAAAAGTCCATGATTATCAATCCCAACTAACAACTTATGTATAGACAGTATAGAAATTAAACAGATTGAAGAATAAAACAAAGCAATGAACTCATCAACATGCAGCATAAAAAATACCCATCAACATGCATCCAAACACTAAGCTGAGAGACCCAAGTTTTCAATTTTTCACAAACAAAGTATTAAAAGTCAATGGAGTCTACCAAGATCAAGGCCTCAGCAACCCTATGGGAAAAGTAACCAATTTTAATTGACATTAGCTAATAATCAGCAGTGGCATAGTCAAAATCCTCTTAACCCCTTTCCAAAAATAGGGAATAAAAGAAATTCCTATGTCCATGCCTACAGTAATGAGTTTAACATGGAATCATGATCAAAGAACGATACCAAAGTCAGAAAGGAGGGTGCGACCTAACTGAATCCACCTGCAGGTTCCAGTCCCGTCAGTCCTGACGGATTAAATAAATACATTAAGAAACAAAAAAAAACAAAATCACAAGATTTATGTAAAAGCATTTACCTGAATGAAGGATGAACTCAAATTGATAACTTGCCTGCAACAGCGAAGATCAGTAAAGTTCAAATTAGAGCTACTCATTACAAACAAATGATAAGAACTTGTAATTTGAGTCAGAGAAAGTTACATATAGGTAATGAACAAATTTCAAGAATTTAAGGGACATGGATTTCACCATTCATATTCATGATGGAAGGATGACATATACAGATGCAAATAAAGAAAACATACAAACGATAACATTAAGTAGAAAACTGAACAGACACTGCATGCATGAACCAGGCAGTTTCTATCCTAATCAGAGGGATAAGAAGCTTGCTGGCAATGCCACAAAGGCCTTATTTTCCCTCAATGCCCCTCTGCACCCAAAGCCTGATTCAAAAGGAACACCTTTACCACATAATTGTAGAAACAAAAAATCAAACACTTCATGTGCATTAAAAGCAACCAACAATGCATATGCAAAACAAAAAAAAATCATTTAGTCTCACTGACATCCAATGAATCAGGTAAATACAGCCCAAAGGTAGTCAAAAGGAAAATAAAAAAAAATAAAGGAAACCCAAAAACGAGGAAAAAAATTGTACTTTCAACCACGAAAACGAAAGTATAGAAGGAGGATCAATGAATCTTCTGGTTTCCTGTGATGAACAAAAAAACCCACCAAAAAAGGCCAATAGCAGATGTGTCGTGGGAAAGGATAAAACTTTTTTCATAAAATTTTCAATTAAAGTAAATTACATCGAAGAATTTGAGGACGGGGCTCATCTCAGCCTATCGAAGTTCATCTCTTTTCATGCAACAAAAATAGTAGTTTTTGATATTTGAAATTCCAATTTAAGCAAATTGTCACAGTTGGAAGCTTCAAATACCACTCTGTCACAAAGAGAGGAAGAGAGATAAAAGAGACCATAGCAGTTTTTATCAGATGTATAGAAGGATCTACATACCATCCATGAACCAGCCACCATCAATGATACATAAGCTTTAGTGATAATGAGATCTAAATCAGATAGGATTTGCACCATTTCCAGTAGTATTCCTGATTTGTTTACACTATCAACCTGTCAATTATAAACCAAAATTCTGAACAAGATACTATAAGATAAATGAAAAGAATCAATGTTTCAGAATCACCTGCAACATTTATGAATACTTTACTGTAAACAACATTCTGAAAAGGAATTTGAAAGGCAATTACAGTTCTCTTAAAATCAAAGTTCACTTAAATATATCTTTGAGACATTGTGAGCATAAAAAAAGCTGTATTTTTACTTCTAAGGGATGCATCGTGCAAGTGTACAAAATTCATAACAAATTCTATATGAGTAGTTCAGATCCAAATCTATAATTGACATTTTCTGTCATTCTGTCAACTGGGAAGAAATTCATTACAAGCTTGTGATTGGACTCCATTTTCAACTACGTCCATTTTGAAAAGGAAGCAATCCAAGATAAAAGCATAATTTCATAGAACACAACAAAGACATCAAGTGTTAAAGATCAGAAAATCTACCTTAACCACAGTACAGTTCTTGCAGCTAGTGTTATCAATAGAAACCCTGAAACAAGAATTCCAGATAAAAGCCATGAAAAATAATATGAAAAATAATATCAGCTAAGGAGATACGCAAGTCAAAGTAAAGCCCAGAACAGACGAAGTGAGAAAAATGAGATAACAGAAAAAGGGCACTAAAAAAAAACATACAATTAACACCTACGAGGATTTATTCTTAGGCTCAAAGTTTCATACTCAGGATCATAATATGGCCATCCATCTCCAGCCACCAATAGCTTAACCTCTACACTCAACACAGATGCTCTGCCGCCACTTGTCCCTTTACTCTGCAATTTAACCAAAACATTGTCCAAAATTGATAACCCTCCATGAAGAAAAACAGTGACAACAAGAGTTTAAATTCCACAATTCAATTCATCCACAAGAATTCAAAATCATAAATCACAAAAGGGTTCCCTTCTAACCAGCTTTTGAAGATGATTCCGCAACTTTCACACGTCAGAAAGCAGAGCAAAAGGATAACAGCCCCCGAGTAGCCCGATACCTTAGTTCTCCAAATTGTTAAAATCCATTGTAAACTGCAAAAAAAAAAAAAAAAAAAAAAAAAGAAGTACGAATAATACAGTCAAAATCTTCATTTAAGTGGAGAACACAACATTTTGCTAAAAGAAGCACAGCCGTTTCTAACTAACATAAACTAAGACAAGCGGTAATGAAAGAGCGTGACACTGTTTTTTTTATTTCCTCCAGAAACGATCACTACACAACAGGGCCTTAACTAATAGAACCAAAAAAAAAAAAAAAAAAAAGCCTCCAATTCGCTCACCCCAACAAAAATTAGTCTTTTTACATAGAAATTGTTTTAGAAAAATTTGCATACTTAAAACCTGAAGGCGAAGAAAAACACACATCACAACCCTAATTCACTCGATCGGAACCTAAAAAGGCTTAAATCATATAAAAATCAAAGACCAATTGGGTGCATGCATCTCCCAAAATCTTACCCTGAACATCAATAGAATAGAAGGCAATGACCAATGAAGGTAATAAAGGGGAACATGGAAAGGCGAACATGTTGCGGATGGTCTCAGAGACCACGGCAGCTTCTCACGGACGACGAATTCGAGGTATTCAGCGCATATCAGCTTCACCGTGTCCCCTTTCTTGAATAAAAAAAATAATCCACTTGATTAGAGGGAACAAATCTGCAACAATGATCCAAGAAAATTCAATTAGTGTCAATAATTGGGTAACTGCCGTTCAAAAGGGCAAGAAAAAACCCAAAACCGTGGAGATGAGAAGATCCATTCTTCAAGTCAGTAACACCATATTATTGAAGAAATTTGTAGGCATGAAGGTTTAATTGTAGGTTACCATGGTTAAGACCAACGGACATGAAAGAGAACACGAGTAATCACATTTCCTTTTGGGGAGAATTTCTGTTTCTGAATGAAATGGAGAGAACTGGAAGAAGAAGGCTGCCGATTTTTGGAGAACTGGAAGCATCTGGAAAAACAAAAGCCAAAGTAGTGGACTGCTGTTATAGAAATTTGAAAAGTTAACCCTTCCGGAAGTTACTCTCATAAGGATAAAATGGGAAATACAAAAATTGGACAACCACCAAAAAGTACTGTAGCTAAGCGATCGGTACTTTATAAGTATATGAGTATAGATATATATATATATATATATATATATATATGGGACATACTATTTGCAGTGACAATTTTAGTATTTGCATTAACATTTTTATGTAAAAAGTCTATTTTGCCCTTTAGCTAAAAAAAAATTCTTATTTATATTTTTCATATTACACGGTAAGTAAACAATCTATACATTTTTTTACGTAAAGTTTGTTTGTTAACAGGAAAAAACCATGTCTGGCCGAGATTGACAAAAATATTTTGCCAGAAATCTCGTCATTGATAAAAATATATTCCAAAATTCTGCCCCTATTTACAGTAACATTACCAAAATACCACCCAAAGTGGACGGTGGGAGGTATTTTGATCCAAAATACCCCCGGATGGTATTTTGATCTAAAATACCGCCCACTTTGAGCGGTATTTTGGAAGAAACCCAATCCAACATGAAAAATGTATAGATTGTTTTTTTTTTTTTTGTTAAAAACCCAATTTTACGTACAAAAAATGTATAGATTATTTATTTACCGTGTAATATAGATTGTCCTCATGACTAAGTGACATAATTAGATTGAAAAGAATTTCTTTTTTAAAAAAAAAAACTTAAGGGGCATTATAGACTTTTTACAAAAAAATGTTACTACAAATAGTAAAATTATCACTGCAAATAACAATTCTGATACATATATATAGAGTTTAGTTTAATAATAATAATTCTATATTTTTAAATTTTAAAGATTACGCGGTACCGAATCTTATATGACAATAAGAGTCGTTTTCTCTCTAATATACGTTTAAGCAAGTTTTCTACATTTATAAATCCCTAAAATATTTTTAATCTTCCTAATAGTTCAGCACTTGATTTTTACTAAAATATCATAACTTCATTTGGTTATCGAATAATCGTAATTTTATTTAATAATAATTTTCGGTTAAGAAAATATCATTATTAAAGCATTTAAATTTGAATAATAAAATCTTATGCTAAAACTCCTTAAAAAGTTATATGGTTTTACGGCTACTTCTTCATTCTTGGGTTTTGTTTTATTAGGTGAGTTGAATCTCCCTTCTTCTTATCTTTCTTCTACCGTTTCAAATTTTGTTTTTTGTTTTTATTGTTTTTCTTTTTAATTCTCTTCTTCTTATCCCTTCATTTCCTTATCTACTTGGAGTCCAAGCTTGTCATTTTTTTTTATTTAATTCATTTTGTTTGATTTAAATTTCTTTTTAATTTTTATAATTACATATTCATTCAACTTATATGCTAATTATATTCTAATTTCGGGTCAAAAAGTCCGGGGCCTCACAAAGATAGTAATATGAATAATACTCAAATCAATACTAGGAAAAGGGAGATTACAATATTTTTATATTCATCATCCTCCACTTTTACTTGACACCTCATAAGACTCCTTATTTTAAATAGTAATGAAACTATCTAGACTCTCTTGAGATATGAAAGGACATGGCATTAACTCATGACTCTTAGACTTTTAGACTCTTGGACTATCTTTGAATATCAACAGACACTTCATAACTTAATACTAAATACATGAACTATAATAAATATAATATTTAAATTTACTATGTTCCAACATTTATTTTGATCGTATCAGTTAAGAAAAAGGAAAACACGCTTGGTATGGTTCATAAGTCTAAGTTTTATTTTGATCGAGTATCAGTAAAACAAAAAAAACTTGTATACTGTTCACGTGATTATTACCCAATACTATTTACGCGAACAATAGTCGCATAGGCAAACCGGCTTCAAACATGACTACCTCTTTTATCACATAAATCATCTTTAATTTGCTCAATGGAACATGCTTTCCATTCAAGGTTCACACCAAGTTTCTACTTGTTAGACAATTGAGAGTCTGCAGACAACTTTGTTTTCCTATTCCCACCAGTTGATTGCTCTGAAAAAACCCAAAAAATAAAGGATAGGGAAAATGAAAAACGAGGGTCTTTATGAATCATTTTTATGGATATCCATATTGTTAATGTTTCATCCCGTAACACAGTATATGAATAATTGTGAGCTCATAAAACTTTGGTTTCAAAAATTTATGAATAAATTAAAATTGTCTTAATATTATAAGTTTATGGATATGTCCATTTAATAGTGGTCCATGTCAATGGTTATGTAGTGGTAATTTTATTTTGTAAAGTTTAAAGCGGATTGATTGGTTATATAACATTTTATATTTTTTTATTATCATCAACATAAGTATATTATTATTATTATTATTATTATTATTATTATTATTATTATTCAACTATACATTTTTAATTTTCTAGCTAATACAGTTTTTAATTTTAAAAATTATTTTCTAAATACATGTTTAAAAATAAAATAAAAAACCTTAGCACTTAATAGCTTATTTCTTAGAGGGTTTTAAGGGAGATTTTAGAAAATCGGTTTTTAAAAACAAGTTTTGAAAAATAAGCAAACTAACCAGAATAAAAAAAAATAACCATTTTTTCAAAAACTATGTTTAGTAAAAGAATTTTGAGAAGCGGGTTTTTCAAAAGTTTATTAATGTAGTAGGTCGCAAACAAGATTTCCCCTTCAAATTTTGATTTAGAGAAAAATAGTTTTTGGTGTTCAAAAAAAATTTTGATTTTGAAATAAGATTTTAAATAACAGACTTTTGAATTTGTGTCAAATAAGATTTACGCTTTAAACAGGTTTTGAAACTCATAATCATACAAAACCTCCAATTTAACGAACAGACCCTAAATGACTCTTTTCTTCGCCCAATACAACAGTTATATTTTTTTTAGCTTTAATAAAAGAGTCATATTTATATAGATTTTATACCTACATTTTTTTTATTACTACCTAATTAATAGAGTAATGATAATTTCTCTAAAGCTGATTATAATTACTTCTGATATTCCCATCAAAAGCTGATCATAATTTCTCTTAACTCCTTGCGCAATAAGTTGAGCTTTCAGTCCATTTCGAGTTACCTCTTTACGTTTTGGTTTGAGTTTTTATTTTGGTTTTAACAGTAAATTTAATATATTAAAATCAGCTTTCATCATTTTCAATACAATTTTTTACTATTCAGTTATATTTTTTTACATTTTCAATACATTTTTTACATTATAAAAATATTTTTTAAAAACTAAAACTCAAACTTTCAGTAATGAATATGCCTATATATATGTCAATTCAGGGAGAGGGTTGGGGTAGTAGTAAGGGAAGGGCATTGTAACATCGATGTCATATGTTTGATTCTTAGGGATACAAGGGATATATATATATATATATATGCCCGTTCAAACTCAATTCCTAATTATTGTATTCTTAGAAGTTATACCCCATATTATCAGGCGTAAAATACATATTCATACAATGTTTTTTTTCTTTTTCTTCTTCTTCTTTCCAATAAGCATATGTAGTGATTTGTTAAAAAGATAAAACAAAGGGAAATTGTCATTCGGGTGGTGAAAGTTACACAAACAATCATCGTAACGATAAAGATGAAATATTTTGAAGTCAATTTTCATATTGGGACAACATTGTGAATACTCGAATGAAGTATTCAAGGCTAGCCTAACCATACATGAATAATGGAAGAATCGAGAAATGATTCGGTTGTTAATTATAAATGAACTCATCACAGAGGTCGTGAATTTAAACCCTACAACTTGTGAGTCAAAACTTTCAATAGTATAACAATTAGTATCGAATTTTAACCGACATATATAATCAGTGTCTAAGAGATTGTAATACATGATGGGTTATCTAGAAGTTGGGAGTTCAATTTTATACTCTGTCCATTTTTTGTAATCGACGGGAGAATGTAATAAATGACAAAAACAAAAACAAAAACAAAAACAAAAAAGTAGCTATTTATTCAAATTTTGAAACGGAAAATCATAGTAAAAAAAAAAAATTTTGGTGACAAATGTAACATCACATGTATCACGCCAATAATAGTAAGAGAGGGGGAATCAGGTCCACATCATGCATGCATGCAGACCATTCCAATTCGCTTTCGGCCACAAACATAAAAAATAAGGAAAGAATGGTCCATTCTTTTTATGACCGAATTAGAAAATTTTATTTTAGAAAAGGAATTTATTTTGGGAATTTGTGTAGAAAAGAGAAGAAAAATGTAATGATTATGTTATTTTTTGAATTTATGTGAGTGAGGATTTAGAGGGAATTTTAAATTTTGAATTGAGTAGAAAATGAATTTTTTTTAAGTAAAATTTTGGAGGGAAAAAAAATCATTATTTTCCTGAAATGCAATAGAAAAGAATAGAGCCAAAATGTAAGAAAGAAAGATATCACATCCTATCGAGAAATTAGTCAGTGCAATATTATACCACGTAAGATGGTATAACTTAAATTAATTACTCTCTGTTTCATTAGAAGGTCCAATTTGATTAATGTACAGCTTATTATAAATGTTAAGGTACAACACCTAAAACAGCTAATTTGATACCTTTTATTTCATTTATGTCATTATATGATTATATTAGTAAAGATAGGATGAGTAAAAAATTTGAAAGTGGACTTTTGTATTGAAATAAAAAAAAATATTTTTTAAGATAATATTTTTAAATGGAACGGAAGAAGTAATAGAATAAAAGTATAATCAACTTATATGTTCATTAAAAAATTATTTTAAAAAGTCCAAACTTTATTGATGCCTATAATTTTTCCTTATCCTCAATCTCTCTTTTTGCATGCATGGCTAATAATTAATTAATTAATTACTTTGCTGCTTTTGGCCTTAATGCATGCATTATCTTCTCTGTTATGGTTATCTATCCCATTTGAAATTAATTTGATATAATTTTTTCTCTTTTAATGTCACTCATGAATTATGATAACACATTTCCACGCAAATCTAGAGCAAACTTAGCCCACATCTCACATGCATGGCAATTTTAGTCTTGGATATGCTAATTAATTTGATTTAACTTAATTATTACCAATACTCTTCACTTTATCAACAATTAATTAAGGACAAAAACTCAGTAGTCGACGGGTCATATCCCCCGACCGTATGGGTATTAACTTTAACCTCAAAAGCTTCATTTATATATTATAAATTAAAACTACGTGTATTCATTTTAGTCTCTGATATATTATTAAGTTTAATTTTTGATATAGTGTTTAATTTAGTTGTTGATGTATCGTGGTTAGGAGTTCAATCTCTGATATATCGAGTATTGAGTTTAACATTTAATATATTGATTTTAACTGCTGATGCCTCGTCATTATGTTAAAACATCAAGTAACGCATATTGATTCTAAAGGAAAAAGTATCACATGTACGAGAGAAACAAACTTACCGATTGATATGTGTCTTTTCAACTACCAAAAACATTTATAAAACCTTAATCAAAACTAGTATAATAATAAGCAGGATCGTCTCCACAAGGACTGGTAATTTTCTTTCTCCCTTAAAACAAAACACATAAAAACACATAGTTGAAGATATAATCTCGGTTAAATTCATGCATGCATTCATTGAATGAATGATTGTCATGCAACAACACAAATTAGTTAGCTCTAGGGACGATAAACCCCAATCACACATATTCATTATACGTGTCAATAGTTTAATAAACTATCAAACTAACTCAAGCAATTCATTCAAATATGATGAATCACCAACCCCAAAAGGACCTGTCACTAGCCCCGAAAGGAACCCATGCATACAATATTACAAGAACAATAATTTCAACCCAAGATATGCATGCAGACATAAATCAACCAGTTAAAGATTGCTGAAATTCAAACTAGCCTTTCAGTAGACGTGTCAATAGTCCATGAAGTTCCAACTAATAATAAATCAATAGACACAATCCAATCACCCCTTATTTATTCGACAATTACCCGTGAATATGCACTATCATAATTGTTTCTCTAATTAACACATAACCTAACCAGGCCGGAATATGCCGCCACCCAATCAGTGTATTAACAGCATTAACCATTAGGGGAACCCAATTTGAATACCCATACCTGAATATGCAGTTAAAGAAATAATTAACCCATTACCCCACTACTGATACGATAGCTTCGCCCCAAATATTAGCCCCTTCCAACATTTATGTATTGGGGGTACTAATTGGCGTTATCCCAATTAAACCCAAGTTAGCTACTATTAGATAAAATCAGAAATAAGATTTATGCACAGAATATAATCAGGACACTACTACAAAAAGTAGATTTAACGGCTGTAGTTTAACGGCGGAAGAGACCAGAACCGCCATTAAAAAAAAAACACGAACTTTCCACGGCAGTTTGTATAGAACCGCCATAAAAAGCCATTATCTACGGCCGTTATTTGATAACCGCCATAGTAAGTAACTTTTCTTGAAAAGGATCCTTGTTTTATACTTGGAGAGTGTGAAATGTCACTTCTCCTTAAACTTTTTCCCTTTCTTACTCTATTTTGTGTGTCTCCTTTATTGATCTTGATTCAAATGCTTGTCCGCATGAATTGAAGGGGTGAAATGCCACTTGATTTTTCAATTTCTACCTTTCTTAGGCGCATCTTTTTGTCTCCTTTTGTTTAAATTAAGTGTGTAATGGCATTTGGATTTTGAAATTAAAACCTTCTTTGGCTCTCTTTCCGGTACCTTTTTTAGAAACGAGGCTTGTATCCTTTATGTGTCGCTTTTCTTGAAAAGGATCCTTGTTTTATACTTAGAGAGTGTGAAATGTCACTTCTCCTTAAACTTTTTTCCTTCTTACTCTATTTTGTGTGCCTCCTTTATTGATCTTGATTCAAATGCTTGTCCTCATGAATTGAAGGGGTGAAATGCCACTTGATTTTTCAATTTCTACCTTTTTTAGGCTCATTTTGTCTCCTTTGGTTTAAAGTGTGTAATGGCGCTTGGTTTTTGAAATTAAAAATTTCTTTGCCTCTCTTTCCGGTATCTTTTTTAGAGACTTTGCAATTATTACTTTGTGTGTCGCTTTTCTTGAAAATGATCCTTGTTTTATACTTGGAGAGTGTAAAAAGTCACTTCTCCTTAAACTTTTTCCCTTTCTTACTCTATTTTGTGTGCCTCCTTTATAAATCTTGATTCAAATGCTTGTCCTCATGAATTGAAGGGGTGAAATGCCACTGGCTTTTTCAATTTCTACCTTTCTTAGGCACATTTTTGTGTCTCCTTTGGTTAAAGTGTTTAATGGCGCTTGGTTTTTGAAATTAAAACTTTCTCTGCATCTCTTTCGAGGCTCGTGTGTTTATGAAAAGATGTTATCTTGTTTTCTATCTGTCTTTACCTGATGTTTAAGATAAGGTAAGGGCCCGAAAGATAAAACGCAATGAGGAGCATAGTGATGAAGGAAATGGCAATGAAGATGGTTCTTCTACTAGGGCTAGAAGAGGTAGTGGGCCTACAAATTACAATGATCTTTTGCAAATGCGTATGAGGGGGAAAACAATTGAGATTGCATTCAATTCCAAAAATGAGCCTAAAAATGCGCATACGAAGTGGATTATTTTCGTTGCATTCACTGCCCGGAGCTAGTTATATTGTGGAGCATTATCCAAGTAGTACTTGATGGTTGTTTTGCTAGTGTAGAAACTTGTTGATATTATTGTTGTATGAATTGTTGTGGATATGCCACTGTAATGTAATAGTGATTGCTACTTCTATCTTGGCAATATTTTGTATATTTATTTTAAACTTTTAGAAGCAGGTTTTGCTCTAAACCAGAGAAAGCTCAGAACTTTCTATGGCGGGTATGGAAAACGCCTTAGAAAGTTTAGGACTTTCTATGGCGGTTTAAATAGAGCAATAGAAAATGAGTACTTTCTACGGCGGTTAAACAAGTCCTGACTTTCTACCGCAGTTCGGGTGGGAACGCCGTAGAAAGTCTTGTACTTTCTACGGCAGTTCGGTTAGGACCGCCGTAGTATTAGGGACTTTCTACGGCGGTTGGGAAGAACCGTGGTAGAAAGTCCGAACTTTCTATGGCTGTTCTTCCCAACCACCGTAGAAAGTCCGGACTTTCTATGGCGGTTCCCAACCACCGTAGAAAGTCCGGACTTTCTATGGTTGTTCCCAACCGCCGTAGAAAGTCCGTAACCTTTCTACGGTTGCCAGATAAATGGCGGTTCAAATGCAAGAAAATCGCCGTTAAATGTTCGAAAAAACCCGCCATTAAAGCCCCTTTTTGTAGTAGTGGGAATTCATGCACACATACTATCTTGAGAATACTTTTATATCTCACAATTGTAAAAACAACCTGGATCAAACTTCAACTATAAAAGAAAAGAATATAATAAAACTTAATTAAAGAAAAGAAAGAGAAATTAATATTACAATAGAATAGAGAAGCAGTGGGAGCCGAAGCTCCCTTGCAAGGGGTGTATGAATGATGATAATAATCGTACAATGAGCTCCCTATTTATAGGGAAAATTCAATTACAAAATCTCGTAGAAAGACTAGGAAAAGGAAATAACTAATTGACTTGTAATGGAAGAAAATTAACTAATTAAAGGTTTCCTAATAGTAAAAAGATTCCACTTCCTAAAAGATTGTAAAAGATTACAATTCAGAATTTTAGCACAATAAGGAAATCTCAACTTCTGGAATTTACTGTTCACGCGGCACTGTTAACGCTGAATTACTATTCACGTGATTTACTGCTCACAGGCATCCGTTTGGGCAAATGGACCCTCTTTAGTTGTGAGATGGCTCCTCTTCTAGGCTGGACGTAGGACTTGTAGATCATGTAAGTCTAGTTCTGAACTCCCAAAATATTATGGAATAACCCGTAGCCTTCTGGATCAAATTTGCCACTGCGTTGATGGTCTACTTGGGCTGGCGAAACTTCGCTTTTTCATCTTTTGCAGTAATTCTCCTTTACTGGGCCCTTTCTCCAAACTCTGTACTAATCATAAAAAACAACTGCAAATACCCGTGAGATCTAACAATAAAAGCCTAAAAATAGACAATATAAAGACACCCATCAAATACCCTTACACTTGAATAACGCTTGCCCTCAAGCGTGAAGTGAAGAATTAAAACAGCCTTTAGCATGTTGTCTATCCCCTATGACTCAAACACACAAACAACAAAGAAAGAGAAGAAAAGAAAAGAAACAAGACTCTACACATTACTTAACTCAAAAACAAACTAAAACAATCAAAAGATGCTGCCCGGAAAAGTAAATTGATCTTACTTGCAACCACAGAAAGTAAAACTGATGAAACTATATGCAAGCAACCAATTCAAGCACATACCATTTACCATGTCAATTAGGTATTATGTAAACAAGTGACTCCTTGCAAACACTCTATGAACAGTAATGCTCACAATCTCACGTTTTAAAACAATTTAGGACACTCACTCTTCTAGTCTAGCCAGATCTCTCAAGCTTGATCATTTGACCCATCGTCACAGCTTAAGTTGCATGAAATACCCCTGTCAAGAATAACCTCAATTATTTGGATGCAATGGGACTAAGGGATTGTATTTAGTATGACCCTACTGGGTGCTAAGCTCATCTTCATCTCATTGCAATTCAAGTACATGAGACACCAACTTACTGCTCTAAAACTCTGTACTGCAACCTCACTTGGGCTGATATATCATATGCATCTCATTTACAAATACCGTGGGGACTACCCACCTTTAATACAGAACTAAAACAAAGCCTTATAAAAAGAAAACAGAGCTTCACAGATCAATATTTATAATTAAGCTCTTAAGGCACAAACACAATCGTCCATCTGCAAATATAGACAGTGACCAGTACACGTGTAAAGCCTTTTTTAACTTCATTTTTCAAAACATTGCTCTTTTCACAACTTCACGCTTTCAAAATGTGTGGTCGTTTAGTTTCACCACTGTAGAGCATTCACCTAGGCAAGCAGATCATGTGTACTGGTGCAAAATTAATTGGATATAACTCCAAATTCTTCCCCAAACATGCAGGGAGCAGTATCAACCAAACTTTATGAACATCATGCACATTAAGGGTAGAAGAGAGGTAAAAACATAGGCCTTGGCTAATTTTACTGACTTAAGAACTGAACGGTCAAGGCTACAATTGGCTTACTAGGGGTCACTGTATCGGTAGGTTTAGAAATTCAAGCCAAAAGAGTTTACCCTAGACAGGTCTCCCGTCATCCAGTTATATAGCATGCAAAAACCATCTTGACAGTCAAATAGGCAAACAAGAGAGATCCCACCTCAACACAACATCCATGCAGGCTAAGAAAATATTTTAGTAGGCTGAGAAAAAAGGGTCACAAGCTTAAACAATACCTAACTGACAGGTACTTACCAAACCATAGCCATTAAGCAAGCATATAATTTATCTATTTTGCCTCTATGATGCTTATTTCAAATCAGAATTCCTTGCCGAGCAGAACAAACAACTGACTCACATGAACGACACAAATTAACAATTACATGGCATTTTAAAAAACTGTAGACTCCAAAAAAAGAGGAAAATAAAAATTAAAAAAAAAAGAAAAGAAAAAGAAAAAAGACAAAGGAACTAATTAAATACCCTCACACTTAAAGTGATGCTTGCCCTCAAGCATAAATCAAAATTAAAGCAAAGATATAAAAGATGGACAGAGCCATGAAAACATAAGACGGATAAAGAGAATCATGAAACACACATGACCAAAAACAAACTCAATGACAAAAACACAAAACACAGAGACATACATAGGGGAAAAAGGTGCTACCATCACTGCAGGGGGTCACCTTGGGCAAGCAGAGCCCATACATCTGGAGTTTCCACTCCCTTTTATATAGCAGGACCAGTAGATGGAGTAGGGCAATGATCACACTCATCTTTTTCAGTTGACCAACATTAGGGAACAAAGATGCCATAGCAATGAGGTTCATGATGTCTCATCTACATCTCAACATAGCGCTATTTCAATTGTTATAATTGATACCTTTTTATTTTAAAAAAAGACAAAAGATCAGTAATCAAACTCGACAAAACAAAGATTATAACTGATATGCTATACATCAAAAACCAAACGTGATCTTTTTTTTTCTTTTTAAATTTGCAATGCATTAGTAGCTAATTAAACTCAATACATCATAACATATAAACAATATATGATACCTAAAAACTAAATGCCACCTTGCACGGCTAACCAGTGCATCTGCTCAGTCTTCTCTTTTCTCCCACTCCACCATACCCCAGACAACGCAGGTAATAGTGGCTTTGGATGCTCGTAGTTTCCCTTACTTAAGGGTCTGAGTAGGTTTACACTTGTATAGGCTACATTTGCATTCTTGCATTTTGTATCACTAAGGTAAGGCTCATTACGTCCCCCTTAGTAATTTTTGCCATTTTGCCTTCTTAAATTTTTAATAAATGGTTACCATGCCCCCAAAGCCATTTAATCGGTTGTTACTTTAAAAATAATAATAAAAGAAAAGGACTAAATGTAATACTTTTTTTGTTTTACAAACAGGCAGCGGCTAATATCAATACATAAGATGTTACGTGGTACATCAAAAATTATACGAATAGACAATACTTCATACATACATACAATACTTTTGAGGAGGTTAAAATCAATATTTTTTAAAAATAATAAGAAAGTATCAAATGTTTAAAAAATTAAATATAAAAGTGAAAGCTTACGCCAGACTGTACAAGTTTTTGCAAAGATTAAAAGGTGCAATTCTCAGCATGTTTAAAGTAATTTGTAAAATCTAGGAAACCAACTCGTCCCTTAATTTGTATGGCCAAATGATCACTATATTACCCCCACAAATTATTGGAGAACGAAGTTGAATGTTGCGTAGACGATCGTGGCCGACTCTGTTTTAAATTAATTAATGTATATTATTTGACCGTTAATGGACTTGGTTCTTATCATTTATCCTCAAACAAATCAAGCAAACTCCATCAATGGAAGGATAGTGGCCACTTCAATTGTGCATAATTACCTACCACTTCCATTACACCATCAATGGCTTCTCTTCCCCCTATATATATACCTTTATCGCCATAGCTTTTAGTGCACAACCCACTCATTCTTTTTTCCTTCAAGAAACAACTTTTCAAAAAATGGGCTTGATGCACATTTTCACCTTCATGTGTGTGTTGATTAGTGTTGAGTTTTTGGCCATCTCTGCCACTTTGGACACTTATATTGTTCATGTTGAGTTCCCGGAATCCGTTGAAACTCAAATTTCCGACCAAGTTTCTGTTTCCGATGAAGATCTTGACCGTTGGTATCAATCATTCTTGCCGACCACCGTAGCCAGCTCCGATACTGAAGGGTCTCGAATGGTTTATTCTTACCATAATGTTTTTAGAGGTTTTGCGGCCAAGTTATCGGCAGAGGATGTGAAAGCCATGGAGAAAAAGCCTGGTTTTATCTCCGCCGCGCCGGAGAAGATACTCCCTCTCCACACCACCCATACTCCCAATTTCTTGGGATTGTTCCAAAACACGGGATTCTGGCCCGAAGATTCGAATTTTGGCAAGGGTGTCATCATTGGGCTTCTAGACACCGGAATCACGCCGGACCACCCGTCGTTTAACGACGACGGAATGCCTCCTCCGCCGGCTAAATGGAAGGGGAAGTGCGAATTCAACACCTCGGTGTGCAACAACAAATTGATCGGCGCGAGGTTTTTCGACAACGGAAATGGTTCCCCGATTGATGACAACGGCCACGGGACTCACACTTCGAGCACCGCGGCGGGTACCTATGTGAAGGGGGCCAATGTGTATGGCAATGCTAATGGCACGGCCGTAGGTATTGCTCCTCTCGCTCATTTATCGATGTACAAAGTGTGCGACATGGGGTGCTCCGAGAGCGCTATATTGGCCGCTATGGACATCGCCATTGTCGATGGGGTTGACATCCTTTCGCTCTCCCTCGGAGGAAGTTCGCTACCATTTTATGGTGACAATATTGCAATTGGTGCATATAGTGCTATGAAAAAGGGTATTTTCGTGAGCTGTTCAGCAGGTCAGTGGCGGAACTTGACTAATACTATTAAGGGGCAATAATAATAAACTACAAAGTCTATAACTAAATGTTTATATATATTTTTTTGCATAAATTATACCTATCTATTTAAAAATAAATAAATAAAATTTGCATTCTAGTACTATAAGTATCTTCGGCCCCTGCAGGTAACAATGGTCCAGATAGTAACTCACTATCAAACGAAGCGCCGTGGATTCTCACGGTTGGTGCAAGCACGATCAACAGGAAAATCAGGTCGACCGCGGTCCTCGGAAACAAAGAACAGCTCGACGGCGAGTCGCTTTACCAGCCTATAGATTTTCCAGCAACACAATTTCCCCTACATTTCCCTGGTTCTTGTGATTCTACACTAAGCATCAAAGAAGTCAAAGGCAAAATAGTAGTGTGCGAACTTGGTGACATAACATCAACAGAAAAAGGAATCAAAGCTGCCGGTGGAGTTGGTATGATCATCGTTAACCCTAAGGAATACGGCTACATCACCCGAGCCGACGCTCATGTTCTTCCGGCTACGCATATTTCTTACGCCGATAGCCAGAAATTAATCGCGTATTCTAACTCAAAGAATTCGCCAACGGCTGCCATCTTATTCAAAGGTACCATAATTGGAGATGATCATGCACCTGAAGTTTCTTCGTTTTCCTCCAGGGGTCCAAGCCTAGCCAGCCCTGGAATTTTGAAGCCTGATATAATTGGCCCTGGCGTAAACGTTCTCGCTGCCTGGCCGAAATCCGTTGAAAACAAAACAGACACAAAATCCACCTTCAATGTGATCTCAGGCACTTCAATGTCATGCCCTCACCTTAGCGGTATTGCTGCGCTATTGAAAAGCGCGCATCCTGATTGGTCTCCGGCTGCCATTAAGTCCGCCATAATGACCACGGCTGATCTTGTGAACATCGGGAAGAATCCCATCGAGGATGAAAGGCAGCTTCCGGCTAACATTTTTGCTTTGGGGTCAGGCCATGTCAACCCTTCCAAAGCAAACAATCCAGGCCTGATTTATGACATTAAGCCGAAAGATTACATCCCTTATCTGTGCGGTTTAAATTACACGGATAAACAGGTCGCCACAATCATACAACACAAGGTGAAATGCTCGAAAGATTCCAGCATTCCCGAATCGCAACTGAACTACCCCTCGTTCTCTGTTGTCTTTGGATCGACAGTTCAGAAGTATACAAGGACAGTTACCAATGTTGGGGAGGCTAATTCGGTTTACACTGTTAAAGTTGTTGCTCCCAAAGGCGTTGTTGTTACGGTGAGTCCAAGTACTCTGAGTTTCACAAAGGTAAATCAGAAGTTAACGTATAAAGTAACATTTAGCAAATCATCTTCTGCTTCCAAGGCTTCCATGTCTGAAGGATCTCTCACTTGGACTTCAACGAAGTACACAGTTAGAAGCCCAATTGCAGCAGTTTCTAGACATGGAAGGGTAAGAGGGATATAAGTTTCCAGGAGGAAGGGACTTGTATTTATGTTAAAATAACTACTCCAGCTTGCATTGAAAAGTCCACTTTTGTAATATTATTTTTTGGTATTATAAAGAGAACTTTTCTAATAAAACGAAGGGAATAGTTCTTAAGTTTGTGCCTGAAATGTATGTAGTAGCTAGGGGCATCAATACCAGATAATTTGAATAAAGGAGAAGCGGTGTGCACTCTGGATTTAATAGTTATTATTCCTTTCATTCCTCTAATACTTCTGATCCGATCCGTTCTATATAAATAGTCGTATTTTAAAGACTTGAAAATAAACTCTTTACATAGGAAGAAGGAAGTAAAAAATATTACCAAGAACAAATAAGTTTGAAAAGAAACAGAAATAGAACTACAGAATCATTTTTATCAAACGATTCATTAAAGACCAAAATGTTTTTAAAAAAAGTCTCTGACTCTGTTTTTACAAAAGCAGTGAAGACAATTTATATTGAAATACAAAAAAAAAAAAAAATTATATACATCGCACTTCGGGCTCTTGAAACATAATATATGTTTTAGAGACGTAACACTTCATCTGACATAAGAAAATTATTCTCTAAAATGATTGCATCCACATTTACAGTGCACCGGATTAATCAGAATTAAAATAAGTAATTATGACCTTTTATTTTTTTTTTCATGACAGTAAATAAAGATTTGATGAAAATTTTTAACGGAGTGGCCATAGTGACAACTTCTAATAGTTTAGTGGCCAAAAGTGGGCACGGGCCATAGTTTAGTGGTTAAAAGTAGACAAAAAATAGTTTAGTGGCCAAAAGTAGACACATGCAATAGTTTAGTGGCCAAAAGTATGCAAAAAATAGTTTAATGGCCAAAAGTGGGCACGGGCAATAGCTTAGTGGCCATTCATATAATTTTCCCTAAAAAGTAAGAACGCCGGCCAACCCAAAGTACCTAACCACAATTATCCCCTACTTAGAGCGGTGATTCTTAGCGGTGATTCTAGCTTATAGATTATTTTTTAATTTAAACAAAAACTTGAATTCAACCCGTCGTACCATCCAGTGATGCGCGTTTTTTTTCTTTTCTGAAGATACGTGCATCAAATTTAGCATCAAAAGTATCTCGTGTATATTATTAAACCATGCATATCTCATATAGCCTCCAGTGAATTGTTGATCACATGTACCATATGATGTATCATGAGTAGTGAAAACGAAATTATCAGTTTTTATAATTGAAATATCGCATATCGTGTATAGCATGTAATGTATCGTTTCTTTCTTTATTTTTAGAAAAATGTATTACTTGTGGTGGGAAAAAAAAACATTCGTATCGGAATTAAGCTATCACATGCTGAACGGTCAAACGATTCAAAAAGATACTACCTCTTTAATTTATGGTGATGCTAAACGCAGAACAAAAAAATGTTAAACGCAGAATAGAGATATAAGTATTTTGCATATATTTCCAATGTTACCCTCTCACTCGCCACGCCAGACCACCCACGCCGGAACCCACCGATGGGTGGGAGAATTTACATGAGAGGGATAATTTTAAAAAAGAAATGCAAAATACTATCTCTCTATCAAACGTTTATCATTTTATGTTCTGTGTTCAGCATCCCCTTAATCTATTATCTACCCACCTAATATGTGCGTTGCAGGGCCGGTCCTTCCACTTTTAACACTTATAAGGCCCCAGTGCAAAACAATAAAAAGATGCCCACTTTTATATTTATACTTTTCAATTTTTACATAAAAATTAATTTGGGCCTAAAATAAAATATTTTAAAAGTTAAATCTACTAATACATATTAGTATATTATAATAATTTTGGGCCCTTCAAAATTTTACGCCCAGGACGGTTGCACAGGTTGCACTACCCTTAGGGCCGGCCCTGGTGTGTTGTCATAGTCTCCATTAGGGCCGGCCTTAAGTTTCCTACTTCTCCGACCAATCTGAACATTTTACACAAAGTCGTTTAAGTGGCAGTAGTTCTTCTCAGTTATTACTGGCCCAATTTATCTGCAGATTTTAAGAATGTTTGGTTTGAAGGTTCGGCCTGTTTGAAAATGAGAATTTCTTTATCTCAAAAATAAATTACAAAAAAATATAAAAATGAGAGTTTCTGCTCAACAGTTAATCATGTTTTTATTTTTTTTTAGAAGATGGGGCACTTAATGGGTCTTGCCCCTAAATTTTCCTCATTTTTATCTTGGAAGGATCCGAACCCACAACTTCTACTATCGATTCATTTGTAATTAACCACTAAACTACTATTCGATTGCTCAAGCAATCATGCATGGTTAGGCTAGCATTGAATATCTCATTGAGTCTTCACAATCTTGCCCGACGAAAAATGAGTCAAAAATAGTTGGTCTTAATCATTACGATCATTGTTTGTGCAACTTTCACCACCAGAATGACAGTTTCTCTTTGTTTTAGTTTTTAAACAAATCACAATGTATGCTCACCGGAAAAGAAAGAAAAATAAAAAACCACTATATGAATGTGTGTTTTGCGTAGGGGTGATAACAAGCCGAGTCGAACCGAGTTTTGACGTGTTCATTTATTGTTTATTTATTTATTGAGTCTAAAATTTTGTTCATATTCGTTTATTTATTAATCGAGTCGAGCCGAGTTTGTTCGTGAACATTCGTACGATTTCTATCTCGTATTAACTAACCGAAAATTGTAATGTTTAGTTAATTTAATATACTATGTCAACTTATATAAAAATCAAAATTCAATTTAAACTCATATATTGATCTATGTACATATAAATATATATATATATATAAAAAGATTCAATTATTTGTATTATTTAAAATTGTAATGTTGTATATACCTATTTTATTTATATTATACAGTTAATATTTTAATTGAAAACGTTCATGAACGTTAACGAGCTTTCAACACCTTGTCCATATTCGTGTTCGTTTATTATCGAGCCTAAAAGTCATGTTCGTGATCGTTTTTATCGAGCCGAGCTCAAACTTGTTCGTGAATGTTCGTGTTCATTCTCAGCCCTAATTTTTGCGCTTACAGAATATGGGGTGAAACTTCCAACAATAAAATAATTATGTATCGAATTTTAATTGGCATGCCGCATGCATAAACTGATATGAAGTACGTAACTCGAAATGGACTGAAACCTCAACTTATGGCGCAAGAAGGCTTTTTATTTAATTTTGCCTTACTAGGAATTAATCCGGGTCAAAAAAATTATAATACATGAAGGGTCCTGTAAAAATCGGGAGTTCAGCTTTAAACTTTGCCCGTTTTCTATAAGGGGCATCTTATTTGCAGGAACATTATTACTATTCACAGGAACATTTTTCTGTAAAAGTCTAATTTGCCTTTTAGGTAAAAAAAAAAACATTCATTTTCACACTATAAAGGTTGCGGGAGTTTCTTTTCAACTTCTCAGCATTCCTGCTTCTTCTTTTCCATTTACACTCTTTCAATTTACAGTCATTCATTTTTCACTCACACGTGTATTCAAAAATGGCCTGTAGACACGAGGACGATCCATATTACACGGTAAGTAAACACTCAATACTTTTTTTAACGTGTAATTTGTTTGTTTTTAAAAAAAAATCCCTGTTTGCCCCCTGTGGGCAGGATTTTTGACTCGAATCTGCGATTATCCGGCCGATTTTGGCCGGGTCTGCAAAATTCCGGCCTAGGAGACGGTCTCCTAGGCCAGAATTGGAATGAACTGGCAGGATTTCCGGCGGAAATCCCGTCGGAGACCGGCGGAATTTCCATATGAAATCCCGCCACAAGACGGCGGGATTTTCGGCCTGTGGCGGGATATGGAGAACACCGCCGGGCTCCGGTGGTGTTTTGACCGAAAATACCGCCCGGAGAGGGGCAGTATTTCGCCTGAAAAATACCGCCCAGGCCGTATTTTGTCCAGCAAATACCGCCTAAAACATGTGGTATTTGCGTTCCGGCATAATACCGCCGGCGTCCAACGGTATTTTCGGGAGAAATACCACAGGCGGAATTTCTGCTGGAAAAAATCGCCTGACTCCGGCTTTTTCCGGCCGAAGGAGGTTTGTTTCCCGATTTTCCGCCCGAAATGGGCAAGATTTTCGAAATCTCCCTCCCCCCTATGCATAGAGAAAATTTGTCACAATCTCACCTTTCGGAGACAAGATTATTCTAAAATTTAATGGTTCCAGCTAAATTTTAGAGTTTAGAGCGTAAGGTTTTAGTGCGCTGACCCATCTTTTTGTATTAATAGGATATCCGGATTGAGAGGAATGACATATTTGCTTATCACAATGATGTATTTTAGACTGACTAATAGCTCAAAAGTAGGGAAGATTTGCTTGTATGGGTTAAAGCTAGAGCAGCTGAAAACAATATGACTACAAAAATTACTTTCTCTTCCAAAATATTGGGACTTTTCCTTACAAGAGAGAGAAAATGGTGAATTAAGATAGAGTGCGATAGATCAGAACAAGTTAGAGACAAGTTACCCCTACATGAAGGGAAAAGTAGGCGGAACAATACAAGCAGCAAGTTGACAAAATGTCCATTTCACCTTGTGGGACGAGAAATTGTTGGGGGAAATTAGAATTTAGAGGTCATAAACGGTAAGCACAATCATGAACTACAAGAAGTTCGAAATTGGCATTCAATGTACTCACGGTTAACAGAATCGGAGAAGAAGAAAATTGCAGAAATATCAAGTGTTAACATCATGCCTAAGCATATATTGGCCCAGTTGTGAGCGGATGATCCACAAAATGTCAGCCACATAAGACATGTGTACAATGAAACAGCAAAAGGTAGAAGGGAGGCGAGGGGAAATTTGACTAACATGCAGTATTTCTTCAAACTTTTGCATGATCACGAATACTTATATGCGCACGCAGTTGAAGAGGAGAGTAATGCAGTTGGGCACGTCTTCTTTGCACACAAGAAGGGGCCTTGTCTACTTGGTTTGTTTCCGTACGTTTTGTTTTTGGATACGACGTATAAGACAAACAGGTATGACAAGCCTGTACTCCAGATAGTGGCTCATGTACCCATATCTCAGTATATTCATATTGCTTTCGTTTTCATGATGGATGAGACTTTTTCGAACTATTTCAGGACCATGACTCAATTGAGAAATTTATTCAATGGCAACAAATATCCACATGTTGTCATGACTGATCGAGAGACTGCTTTAATGACTATTTTCCACATGCTAGCCAACTATTGTGCAGAAAACACATTGAAATGGATGTAAAGAAACATGTAGTAGAGGATGGGAACGACAAAACTACAATGGATGTGTTTCTATATCGTTGGGGGTAAGTGGTGAAAGCCTTGACATATGAACAGTTCACGGAAGCTGTGAATTTTATTGATACTAAATATGAAAATAAATCTAAATTCAGAAATGTGATTCTATACTTGAAAAAATATGGTTGGATCTGCACTCGAACAAGTTTGTGTCATGTTGGACGAAAAATATAAAGCATTATGGAGGGTGCACACGAACATGTAAGTTACTTATAGCTTTAATTTATAGTTTGTATACTGTATAATTACATGATACTTTATATAATGTTTTATGTGAAAATTTGATTTTCAATGTTAATTAGTTTTCAGGGTTGAGAGTGCACATGCACATTTGAATAATGCAGTTGGGACGGATAGAAAAGCTTTTCCAGGTATTTTTCAAAGAATTAATATTATGATAGATGAGCACTTTCATAAAATTCGAACTGCAATGGAGTCTTATCGTAGCAAAACATACCGAAAAAACGACTACTTATTGTATAGTAGGTTGAACGGTATACTGTCTTTCGCTGGTATTACAATGGTAGAATAAGAATATACAAAAAGAATTGGCCTTATCGGGAAAAATGGTGTACTGTGTAGTTGCTAACTCCGAACTAGTTGCGGGCTACCTTGTGCATGTGAGATACAACAGTTGGTGCGAGCATACCTTTCAATTGATCCTGTCGATGTGGACGCCTTCTGGAAGATGCTGCATTTGGGAGATAATGATATTCCGAAAACTGAGGAGGCGAGGCAGAGCGCTGAAGGGCGATTGCATGAAATGTTTGTTGATGTAATTATACGCCCAAGCGCTGAGATATACAAGGTGATGGATGCCGTGCATGGGACGCTGTATCCGAAAACTGTTGATCTAGCTGAGCCGGTAAGTAGGCCACACAGGGGATGGCCGAGACACAATCCGACCCAATGAGATCTATCAGGGTACTAGCATGCCGAAAGGAATGCAATACAACGAGGTATAAATATTACTTTTCATGTACAGTAGGCAACATGACCCTTAAAACTCCGTAACAACTCTGGATCTGAAGGTTCATCGTCAATCAGACTATCTAGAGGCCGGTATGCCTTCCACCCGACATACCTTCCGGACCCTGACACTGACCTACGTGAGGAGACCATTAAGCCTTTTCCACTCCTCCTTGGTTGTTTGGGTGCATTTGCCTATTTGTTTTCATCCTCCATACGCCCCGAATTACATTCCATGTACCCCTGCGACTGAGGCATTTCTCTCTTAACTCGTTCAGCATTTTCCCTAGCTTCCTTCTCCTCCACATCTCCAATGTATTACGGCACAAATTCAGTATCACCGTAATCAATGTTACTTGCAGCCGCTGCATTTGAAAACCAAGAAGAACCTTGCGCTCTTCCTAGCATCCTTCTCTGGAGCTCGGATGCAGTGGGAGGTATTCGGTCAACTATTTCTTCAGAGGAGGAGTTTGTTGCCTCATTGTCTTCAACAATTTGCAAATTGACATCCTTTTTGGTTCTAGATAATTTTAATTTTAATTTTTTAAATGTTTCTGCCATCTGCAATAATATAATGACACAATTATCAACGCGAAAATAATTGAAAATATATAAGGAATAAGAACACAATTAAAGCTTAAAAAATTTAAAATATTGTGCAAATTTCGGCCATTTCGGACGAAAAATGAAGGAAAAAATACCGCCGTCTGCCGGAAAATAACCGTCAGCGGTATTTTTTTTCCTGCAAAATACCGCCAGCGGGGAAAAATACCGCCCCTCTACGGGCGGTATTTTGGCACATAACACCGTCGGAGAACGGTGGTGTTCTGGCCTGCGGTATTTCCCTCCAGAATACCGCCGTTCTCCGGCAGGATTTCCATATTAAATCCCGCCGGTCTCCGGAGGGATTTCCTTGAAATTCCAGCCAAGGAGGCCGTCTCCTCGGCAGAAATTTTACAGACCCGGCCAAAAACGGCTGGATAATCGCAGATTCCGGCAAAAAAATAACAAATTCGGGGAAAAAAATTAACAAACTCGGATAAATTATAAACAAATTAATCAAAACAACAAACAAAATATGAACGAAACAAATATGAATTTTAGGCACTCACCTTTGAAGATCCGATTCGTCTCGACTTTTATCCGATTTGATCGATTTTGTACTTTCTTTTTTCTCCACAGAGCAGAGAACTTTGAGGAAATTATTTCTGCTTCCCTTTTCTTTGCAGGAGTATTTATAAAATTTTTATTTTTTAATTTTTTTTAAGTCTAAAGAGTATTTTAAACTTTTTAAAAAAAAATATTTATGTAAATAGTAAAATATTACTGCAGATAACATTTCCGTTCTATGATTGACGGGAGAATGTAATAGTTGACAAAGAAAAAAGTAGTTATTTATTTAAATTTTGAAACAGAAAATGATAGTACAAATAAATTTGGTGACGAATGTGACATCACATCTATCACACCAATTGTAGTAAAGAGAGGGGGAATCAGGTCTACATCATGCATGCAAGCAGACCATTCCAATTCGCTTTCGGCCACAAACATAAAAAAAATAATAAAGGAAGAAAAGAAAGAAAGAAAGATACCCTGTCCTGTTGAGAAATTAGTTAGTGCAACGATTATACTACGGAACATGGTATAACTTGAAATAATTAATAGTATACAAGTATAATTAACGTGTAATTTCATTAAAAAAATTACGGAATTGATATTTGCAGTAACGGTTTTGATATTTGCAGTAACATTTCCCTGTAGAAAGATAAAAATGTCCCTGGACAAAAAAAAAATAAAAACCAACTATGCAGCCCGTGAGGGTTGCAAAAAAAAAAAAATTTGAAAATATTGAAACTCACGGGCTCTGTTCTGTTTAATAATTCCTGCAAAGCAGAGGCGGGTGGAATCACAAAATCGGATAAAAATCGAGACGACTCGGATCAGAAAAAGGTTAGTGGCGAAAGTTAAAATGTTTTGCGGTATTATTTTAGATAGTTGGTTTGATTATTTTAGTTGTATTATGTCCGGATTTGTTAGTATTTTTGTCGAAAATGTGAATTTTTTACCGGATTGGCGAAGATCCGCACGGTGGTTACTGCAAATATCAAACTGAAGTAAGGACTGAGCAGGGGGGTGTACCATCGCCGGCGACCGGCGATGGTTTTGGCCTAAACCATCGCCGGTCGCCGGCGATGGTACACTTTTTTTTTTTTTTTTTTGAAGTGTTAGGGGTATTTTAAACTTTTCACAAGAAAATGTTATTGCAAATATCGAAACGGTTACTGCAAATATCATGCCCCAAAAATTAAAAGAAGCCAAAACTTTCTCATTATTGCTGCTTTTTGGCCTTAATGCATGCATTATCTTCTCTGTTATGGTTATCCATCCCATTTTAAATTAGTTTGATACTCCCTTCCTCCTATTCAAAGAGTCCACTTTCAAGAAAAATTTTGTTACGAGTTCACTTTGAATTTATTTATATTAGATACCCTTACTAATATAACAATGACTGGTTCACAATTAACCCTTACTTTTAAATTAACGAAATAAGTGAAAAATATGGTAGTAAATTATTTATTTTAGGTATTGTACCTCACAATCCATAATAAATTGTATACATTTTAAAGTAGACTTTTTGAGTGTGACGAAATAAGTATATTTTTTCAGTTATCATGTCACTCATGAATCATGATAACGCATTTCCACGCAAGTCTACAGCAAGCTTAGCCCACATCTCACATGCATGCCAGTTTCAGTCTTGGATATGCTAATTAATTTGATTTAACTTAATTATTACCAATACTCTTCACTTTATCAACAATTAATTAAGGACAAAAACTCAATAGTCGACGGGTCATATCGCCCGACCGAATGTGTATTAATTTTAACCTCAAAAGCTTCATTTATATATTATAAATTAAAATTACGTGTATTTATTTTAGTCTCTGATATATTATTAAGTTTAATTTTTGATATAGTGTTTAATTTAGTTGTTGATGTATCGCGGTTATGAATTTAATATCTGATATATTGCGTATTGAGTTTAACATTTAATATATTGCTTCTAACTGCTGATGTTTGGTCATTATGTCAAGTAACGCATGTATGGGAGAAAACACACTTGCCAATTTTAACTTTTAATGTATAATTTATTTACGAAAACACACGCAATCGATTTTAGAGTTGTCGTCGTCAAACCGTCAAATGTTCTGAGTCTAACACCCGGACTCCTCTTAATTAAGTGTTGATATTTCATAATGAACAAAAGGGCCACGGTGAAAGTACTGCAGAATTGGAAAAAGAACTGATGCAAGAAAATGGGAAAAGATCGATGAAAAAAAGTTGATTTAGTCCATATTAATTGCTTCTAGAAAATCAAGTTGCTCCAAATAAAATGACAGTATATATGGTTTCCAGAAGTCTTTGGTTTAAAGGTCAAAAAAAGAAAAAATTAAAAGCTTTATCGTGGTCCTATATTGCTATAATCCTAAAGAATCCCTGCTGAGGCTCATAATGTGTGTGAAAAAGATAGAATTTGGCTCTCTAATTCTCTTCATTTCTTTGATCTTATTAAACAGTTAGAAACTTGAACATGAGAACTAATACCATCCAGAACGAGAATCATGACCGGTCTGAAACGCATCTTTTTCAAATGAAAAATTTTACGATAACATTAAGAAACTATTTTGTCATTAAATTTAACCTTAAATGCGTGCATACATAACTACAAAAGTCAAGTTAAAAGGATTGAATAGTTTCTTCAAAGGGACTTCAATCTCACTCTTTTTTTTTTCCCAATAATAATGGGATTGGATACCCATTTTATTAATTGCAGAAAAATAAAATAATTCAATCTCACTCATATGTATGTACGTATATGTATAGAATAATTCAATTTTCAGATATACCACTATACAAGATTCACTTATGTTGATAGAATATTGATAAATATATGATCATTTCAAACCCACATATGAAATTTCTCGTTCTTATTTTATTCATGTACGTCGGATGCATCCAAGCGTTTCAAGTCAAAATACGAGACCTACTCCATGCTAGTTCTCATTTATGCATGTCAAATGCACTTTAAACGTTAATTTCTTGACTTGATATGAAATCTCTTCCATTCTAATTCATATTCATGCATACCAAACGCATGGCTGAATCATATTTCAGATCCTTTTTCATACTAGGATTTATAATCTTTAAATTAAATGTGAAAAATCCCAAAAAAAAAAAAAAAAAACAAGAGACGCCTATATTTGATATGCTGATCATATATGACAATATGCATATAAGGTATTCCTCTTCTCTATTCTCTACACTTTTGTGTATTGTTCGTTAGTACGTGTATATATATATATTAATTAATCAATTAAAAACTATTACATACTCCTCTAAAGCATCAATCCTCGGAATATCTAGTCAGATCTAGATGATCATACGTTAAGACTTTTTTCTTTCCTCGTCAAGCGTTAAGGACTCTAGACAAAATTTCTTTTTGTGGGACCTCTCCAATTTCCTGTTTCCATTTCCGTTTTATTTTTTTCTTGAATTGTAGATCTTTAGTGGGTAGGGTCTGTTCTTTTTCATCGTTTTTGAAAACAATTTTGAAAATAAGTTTTAAAAAATAATTTTATAATGTAAAAAGTGTATTACAAATGTAAAAAGTAGATACTGAATAGTAAAAAGTTGTATTAGAAATGATGAAATATGATTAAAATATATTAAATTTACTGTTGAAACCAAAACTGTTTTCAAAACAGAACAAAAAGAATAGGTCATCTCTGAGTTTGGTTTGTCTACTTTGAGCAAGATTTGAATTCTGCAATAGATTCGTTTGTTTGTGATTAACTGCTCAATCAATATTCGATTCCTAATTAGAACGAGTTTGATCATAGGAAAGGTGTTGGTTGATGAGTAGTGGTCCTAATAATAAAGGGCATCTAAAATGGGATTTGTTTGGTATAAGGTTAGTTAGAATTGAATATTGGTTGAAGAAGAATGTGGAGGGAAGACGAAAAGCATAAGTTGCAAACTTGCAAATATATTTTAATCTCATATAAAAAGCTAGCGTATTCAGTCCAAAAGAAGAATCCTGACCACATCCCACGCAACCTACTTGGCTGATCACTCAATTTATTGGCAATTCCTAAACTGCCCCACACATCTACAATTTGACATATAGTTATTCTCTAATTTATTTTATCTCATTCGAAAATTTTAGGAATTTAATTGTTTATACGTGGCACGATATAATTTTAGACAGAATTCTTTCATTTGAACATAAGGGTACGCATACCATATTGTTCAACCAAGTTACTCAAAATCACACAACAATTGTACTAGTGAAGCTCAAATGGTCAAAATTTTGTTGATGATGATTAAGACAATAGTGTAATAATTGTGTTTTATGTATCTATTTTAGAGTTTAATAATTTAAATCTCATTGGTAGTAAAATAAAGCAATCTCAACTGATCCCTTTTCTGACTCAAAAAAATAGGTACGTGTGAAGAGAGATTATTCGATGCATCTGTTGCACCACGTAAAATTGTATAGCCAAATAAATTCAGGGGAAAGAGTGCTATTTTGGAGGAAAACAGATATACACATGGGGGCTATGAATGAATAAAAATCATAATTATCGATTTATGATTTGTTGACTGTACTATTTTTAAGGATATATCTGATATACTCAATAATTTTTCTTGTGTGAGATAGTCCAACTTTTGCTAATTACTTGAAGGTCTCATGATTGACTTAGCATTAATTACCACTATCATGCTACATTAAAGATGAGATCTTATGTTTGATCGAGTAATGTCTTCCGTGTCTATTCTTTTACAATAGGCATATGATAGAGCTCACTTTTTCTTTATATGAGAGTGGACATGTAAGACAAAATTGAAACAGACACAAGATCTTAATGGCCTAAATTATATTATACTTCTATAGTATAATTTTCATCTCATAACCTAAGCAAAAGGCAATAGAGGAGCAAAATTCTCACCTATGAGTAATCAAAGGCAGAGTGAGAAAAAGCAAAGGGCAGTAGTGTCAAAAGAGCGAAGTGGGAAAAAAGAATTTAAAGCAAACCTAGTAATTAGCTCTCACTCCTCCCAAAAACTTTTCTTCCCACCACTCTCTCATGTTCTAACCTTTCCTTAACCACTAAGCCTTCCCTTCTTCTCCTCCTCCATCTTCTTCATCTTCTTCACATTTCTTCTGCAACATTAGCTATGTGTCCTTCAATGGCAGAGAGAGAGAACAATACCTACACTCCAAAACCCAAAAAATTAACCTCAGAAGAGTCAAGAAACCATGAAAATCCAAGTAAGTATTTCAATCAGTTTCTCTACAAAGCCATCATTGTTGCCATCTTCCTAGTCATAGTTCCCCTTCTTCCTTCCCAAACCCCTGAATTTTTTAACCAAAATCTTCAGTATTCAAGAAGCTGGGAACTCCTTCAGCTTATCTTTGTAGGTATAGCTGTTTCTTATGGCCTTTTCAGCAAGAGAAACGAAGAAAATGACAAGGAAAATAACAATTTCTCATCCTCAAAGTATGATAATGCACAATCCTACGTTGCTAAGCTTCTCCAGGTTTCGTCGGTTTTCGACGACGAAACCGAACAGCAAACTTCGGTTTCCGATGACAACAAGATTCAGACGTGGAATTCTCAGTACCACAGGGAAGAGCCGGTGGTGATGGTGGCCAAAAAAAGCCCTGTTCTTGAGAAACAGAACGCCACCGCCACAAGAATCGACGAAAAGCCTCTGCTTTTGCCTGTTAGAAGCTTGAAATCCAGAGTTTCCGAGCCTTCCGAGAGAGAAATCATTCGAGAAACCAGCACTGTCAAGAACACTTCCATCAGGAGTTCGAGTTCGAGTTCGAGTTCGAGTTCGAGCTCGAGCTCGAGCTCTGGTTCTAAGCGGCTAACCAGCAGCAATTCAGGGAAATCAAGAAACGGGGAATTTCCAGGGCTAACAAGTCCACTGAATGTCGATGAAAGCCCGGAGGCGAACGTCGTCCTTCGTTCGCCGATCCCATGGCGATCCAGATCAGGAAGGATGGAGATGAAGGAAGATGAAGATGGCCTCACTTCATACTCTCTTCCTCCATCAATGGAGGAATCCCCACGTTCTTTTAAATCTCAATCATTTCGTTCCTCTGTTTCCCCTGTTTCCAAAAGACTGTCTCCCTCACATTCTTTCTCATCTGAATCTCAAACAAAGAGTGTTGAAGATGCGTCAAGGAAAAAGTTCTACATCCAATCATCGCCTCCGCCAGCTCCACCGCCACCGCCGCCGTCATTTTACCGGAAATCCCAGCTCGGGAAATCGAATTCCAGCCTCATGGAAGAAACTCAGAAAAGAGAGCTGAAGCGGGCCGTTCAAAGCGTGCCGAATGATTTCATCGAGCCCGAACTGGAGGGCCTGCCGAGAAGAGCGAATTCAGGGCCGGAGTTGATCGGAAAATCAGTTCGAAAAATCCGATCAGGCGAACCGCCAGTTCGCGAGGTGGTGCCGAAATTCAGGAGGATGACTTCCACGGAGCTGCAGACGGCGGAGAAGGAAGATTACATGGAGAAAGTGCTGGTGGAAACCGATGAGAGCTCGGAAGCTGAAGAAAACGAAGATGATTATTTTGACGAAAGTGTGGGAAGTTCAGGGAATGATGAAGTTCCTGGAAATGTGGAGAATGTTGACAAGAAAGCTGATGAATTCATAGCTAAATTCAGAGAGCAAATAAGGCTTCAGAGAATAGAATCGATCAGGAAATCAACTGAGCAAACTTCCAAGAAACAATCCGGTAACAAATCCAAGAGTTGATGTGCTACGAAACTGAAAGCTTCTTTCTTCCCTTTGTTCTTCTTGTAGTTTAATTAATTAATTATCTTTAATAATATGTAATGCTTTCATTTCACTTCACATTTATTTCTATTTTTAATTTTTTTGGCCCGTTTTTTCCCCCTGAATTTCCCCATGTTTATTGTGGGTATCAAACTGCCAATATGGAGAATCCCAAATGATATATACATTCCCATATGCAACTGGAAAATTCGTGTTTGAGTTATAATTTGTAACTCATATATGGATGTTATTTCACTATTTCATTTTGAGTTATGCTGCGTAACTGGTATACAATTTACTTTATCACTTTTTGATGAGACGAGAATTCGTTGTGCACTTCAATTTTCTGTTAGGGATGAAGTGTTTATTTTCGCCTGCAACAAAAAAAACTGGTACAATTGGAATCCCTTTCAAAATTTTGAACCACTTGACAGTTATAATTTTATATCCCATCAATTTTGAATCTTTGGAGAAGAATTTACAGCTTATGACCAAGGTTTGTCTTTGTGCTTCTCATATTCATGCTGATGACCCCTAAAGATTTCCTTTATGGAGAGGGAAAAATGGGCTACTAGGCACAAGCACTTCAAACCGATGAGAGCTCGGAAGCTGAAGAAAACGAAGATGATTATTTTGACGAAAGTGTGGGAAGTTCAGGGAATGATGAAGTTCCTGGAAATGTGGAGAATGTTGACAAGAAAGCTGATGAATTCATAGCTAAATTCAGAGAGCAAATAAGGCTTCAGAGAATAGAATCGATCAGGAAATCAACTGAGCAAACTTCCAAGAAACAATCCCGGTAACAAATCCAAGAGTTGATGTGCTACGAAACTGAAAGCTTCTTTCTTCCCTTTGTTCTTCTTGTAGTTTAATTAATTAATTATCTTTAATAATATGTAATGCTTTCATTTCACTTCACATTTATTTCTATTTTTAATTTTTTTGGCCCGTTTTTTCCCCCTGAATTTCCCCCATGTTTATTGTGGGTATCAAACTGCCAATATGGAGAAATCCCAAATGATATATACATTCCCATATGCAACTGGAAAATTCGTGTTTTGAGTTATAATTTGTAACTCATATATGGATGTACTTTATCACTATTTCATTTTTGAGTTATGCTGCGTAACTGGTATACAATTTACTTTATCACTATTTTGATGAGACGAGAATTCGTTGTGCACTTCAATTTTCTGTTAGGGATGAAGTGTTTATTTTCGCCTGCAACAAAAAATAACTGGTACAATTGGAATCCCTTTCAAAATTTTGAACCACTTGACAGTTATAATTTTATATCCCATCAATTTTGAATCTTTGGAGAAGAATTTACAGCTTATGACCAAGTATTTGTCTTTGTGCTTCTCCATACTTCATGCTGATGACCCCTAAAGATTTCCTTTATGGAGAGGGAAAAATGGGCTACTAGGCACAAGCACTTCAAAGATGGAAACAAAGTAGAAAATATGTGCTTCTTGGACTAAGTTATTAGGTTAGTTTGAAAAAATAATTTTAGTTAGATTAAACCAACTTTTGAATCAAGCAAAAATTGAAATGATACTTTATCCGTCTAGCTTGAAAAGTCATATTTGTAATTTTGTATCAACATTGGAGCCTTACATAGTGAGACAGATGGAGTAATAATGACGGTTAGCCGTCATTGTGTAATCATGGTTGGCAGATCACTAATCGAATTCCAACCAAGTTTTAATGATTAATCATAATTTGGCTAGCCAATCTAAACCGAATACTTTTGACAACTACTAATTTGACCCACAAAACACAACTCTTATTTTACCATATTATTAAACGAGTAGAGTTGAGTCAGAGTCAGAAGTCATAACCATCAAATACACTATACATTGAATTCAACATATGGAGGGATCGAATCCAATCCGCCTATTTGTAACTAATGCTACTTGACCTATTTTGAATGATAATGGGATCGTTTCTTAAGAGTTAAGAAGGAATCTTTTGAATTTGTGAATGTGCATTATTAAATAACTGTCAATGAGAATCAGATTAGATGCTTTTATTCCAAAATCTTGGTAGTGGATTACTGGATATTGTCATATATTTTTGCCTGCGACTTAAGAATATGCTAACCGTGTACAAAAGGATGACTCCAAAAATTTTATGCTTTCCTTTACTCCTCTTCCTTTCACTTCTTTGTCTTTTTCTTTTTCCAATCACCAGGATCTTAAGCCCCTGCTGTGAAGAAAAACATTCTACTGACAACCATTTGCAAATAACATCCAATTGCATATCCTAAATGCTAAAATACTCACACACACATATATGACTCGCACACTACTATTGAACATGCACGTCACATATCAACACAGTACCACCTATGAATGGTTCAAAGATTCTTACGGTATTTCTTTTTAAAAAAACTCGTAAATCTTACTAGTGATGTGTTTGGAGTTATGACCGATGATCTGCGCACAAATCTTAGTCAAGTTTGAGCTATGGGAGAAATTATGAATTATAAAAGGTGTTACATGAAATGTTATTAGACAAGAGACAAAAGCCATATCTTTTGTTGTTGTTGTTGCATGTTCCTACTTATGTCTGTTCTGTCAATTTAAAGTACAATTTGGCAGAACCCTGCAAGCGACTCTTAATTTCTTCCTACTTATGTCTGTTCTGTCAACTTAAAGTACAGTTTGGCAGAACCCTGCAAGCGACTCTTAATTTCTTCCTACTTATGTCTGTTCTGTCAATTTAAAGTACAATTTGGCAGAACCCTGCAAGCGACTCTTAATTTCTTCCTACTTATGTCTGTTCTGTCAACTTAAAGTACAGTTTGGCAGAACCCTGCAAACGACTCTTAATTTCTTCCTACTTATGTCTGTTCTGTCAATTTAAAGTACAGTTTGGCAGAACCCTGCAAGTGACTCTTAGTTTCTTTCCTCCCCTTCTGCATCGCTCCTCTTATTTATGAAATGATATAATAGTGTCAACTTCCATTTCTTAAAAACAAAAACAAAAACAATTTTTTAAAAAAATGGTTAAATCCTTTGAAACACAATGGGAAAATGTAAAGCAAACCAATAAATACAAGAATTTAAGCTCTAATGAAACATTTAAAAAAAAAAATTTAAAAACCTCATTGATTTCCATTCTTATTAACCTTTCAGGGCCAAATGAATGGGAAGTTTACTTGTGAATTAGTGAAATAGTGGACACAGGAATTTTTGTATTTCACATGGAATTTTTCCAAGGCCTAGGCCCAGGCATAGAAAAACCTGTTGGGCTTAAATTGGAGTTGCAATTTTAGAGCAGATCAGTGTCATTTTCTGGGCTCTCTCATCCAAATGCAAGGCCCAAATAAGGAATAAGTTAGCTCAGTTCCCTACCAATAATAATGAGACCCTCTAGTTGGGTGTTGGTATTTGGAATCCCAAAAGTTAATACTCCCTACGTTCCATTAGAAGAGTTCATTTTAAAAAATAATTTTTGTTTCAATAGAAGAGTCTACTTTCAAATTTTTTACTCCTCGTAACCTTACTAATATAATCATGTGTGATCCATAATTAGTCCATACTTTATAAGTTAGGATAAAAATGAAATAAATAGTGTCAAAATAGTTATTATAGGTGTTGTATCTTGACACTCATAATAAGTTGTACATTGATCAAAGTGGATCATTCTAATGGAACAAAGGGAGTACTAGTACCCAACATGAGAAATCTTTATGCTAAAAATAAAGGTTACGTTACTCCATTAATCTCTTAATTTGGATATTGTTTAGCTTTAGTCTTTAAACTTGAAAATGTTTCATTTTCATCCATTAACTTTAAAATAGTTTTAAAATGGCCTCAAACTCAATTTTTTTTGCATAATTTGAGTTATTTTTTACTAGCACGTGAATTGTTTCAAGTTCAATTAAGGAGCAAACAATGTGATTTATATTTCATCATTTTCATTTGTTGTCCCAACTAATGTGCAAATCTCACGTGCTAGTAAAAAAATGGTTAAGATGTTGTCAAAAATTGAGTTAGGATACATTTTGCATCCCCTTTCCAAGAAGACGGTGTAGAATAAAACTCCTTGTGTAATACAATAAATATTAGTCAACACTGCCCGTCTTTCACGAAATCATTTATTGACAGAACCAAAATGTATTAGCCTTGCAATGACATTAATAAATACATAATATGTCATTAAGAATGAATAGTTCCTTGAAGGAACTCTAATATTTTCTTAAAATATATATATCTATATTGAAATCATATAATAAAACCTTGTAATAGATATTAAATCAAAGAAATCATTATCTCCCACTACTATATTTTGAAATAGTGTTATTTAATAATTTTATCTTGAAAGGATCCAATGTCATATGACTCATATCCTTTGTTATGTTATTTTCATTTGATAAATACACTAAAAGCATCCAAAGTGGTGAAGCTATGATTTTATCATACTGTTTCTTTTTCTCTTGGTTACGTACTACAATTGATTCTAGGCCACTCCATGCCAAAGCCCCTTTCGTAGTTAATTCTCAAGTAGTTTCCAACTTTTTCTATGACTTCTTGTTGTTCCCTTTTCCTCGTAAATGGAATAAAGTTATAGTGTTGGCTTGCATTTTGTGGTTGCTAAAGAGTAAAGTGCAATTTAAAGAAAGAATTTTTTTTTGAATCCTAAAAGCAAAAAAGGAGTAATTAATTTCTAGCTTGAAAGTTCACAAACATGTACATAATTAATCGAGGGATGTGCTAAACGCTGTACCAAAAAAAATGTTAAACGCATGACGGAAAGAAAATACTTTACACTTCATACCTATTTCAACCCTGCTTCCTTCCTTCTAGCAGCACTCAGTGACGAATCCAGAACAAAATGCCAGAGGGGGCGACCTTAAAGGCAAATTTGTTCTGCGTTCGCCGCTGGTAATGACAATTTTTTTTAAAATAAAATACATATCAATAAAGCATCAAAATAATCATAATAATATATGTCAAAAAAAAACATTAATAAGAAAAGTAAAATCAAAGAAATACTAGTAAAACAACTACTTTTTAATGCCTGAACCGCCAATACCGGACATGACTGTAAGCCGAGATAACTGTGTTCTGCGTGTTCTAATGCTTGATAATGTTGCAAAATTTCTTCATTTTCAATGCTAGCAAAAATCTCCTTCTCAATATACGATACCAAACAGTTATTCATCCATTCATCTCCCATTCTATTACGCAACTCTGTCTTGATAAGTTTCATCGAAGAGAAAACCCTCACAATCTTTTTGTTAGGTGACAAGAAGGGGAGCTATGGAGGTCTCAGGTAGCGGCGGGCGGCAGCGTCGCGGTGTTCTGCGTTTGCTGGGGAGGGGTGTTCTTTCGGGAGGCAAAAAGAAGCGGGAGTAAGTGATTGGGATTGAATTGGGTTGGGTTAATTGATTTAGGACTTTTAATTTGGGAAAGGCCCTTAAGTTTTTTTTTTTTTCTTAGTAAAACGACGTTGTTTTACTAAGCCCTTAGTAAAACGAAAGAGCCAAAAAAATAAAAAAACGAATTGCACAAGAAGACTTCGTCTTCTTCGCAAGAAAAGGGGTGCAGCTGAAACTAGTTCAGCTGCGCCTCCGCCGGTGGGGCGGAGCTAAAGGGTAGTAATACTACTACCCTTCGCTCCCGGAAGCAAGGAGAGGCTTGGGCACCCCCTCGCCCCTCCTTGTCTCCGTCGGCTGCCACCACACTGCGGACGCCAACTTATTTTCCTTTATTAATCATTTAATAAAGGAAAACAAGTTGTTTGATGCATTCACCTTCTTTAAGCTTCTTCCTTCATTACAATCAATTCTCTCTTTTTCTCTCTTCTTTCAAACAATAAAACTTAGTCTCCAATCTCTCTAATCATTTTCCTTAGGGAAAATTAGTTTTCTACTCGGGTTTATATTGTTTTGTATTTGATTCATTTTTACTTTCCTTGTCCAAGTTTTTTTACTCTATTATAATAAAAGTTAATGTTTATTGAAATAAGTGATAGTTTTTTCTCGACATAAATTAAATGAATCATTATTTTCACTTGAATATTTAGTTAGGCAAAGGCTATCATAAAATGTTTAGTGACAACTCTAAAATTAGGTTTCATGAATTTGGTACAAAATTCCACTTAATCGATATAAATTATTGCGTAAAACTACAGTTCTATCATAAAACCATTCAATCGTGGATAATAGTCTATACAATGACATTACTACATTTAAAGCCATAATTCAATAATTATAATTGAGTAATTCTACAATCGGACTATTGTATTTTTTAGTATTTATTTAGACTGTTTAGGTTGGAGTTAGTTGATTAACAATTGTTTACCATTAATATTACATCAAATTATTCAATTATATTAAACTTTTTTTTAGGAAGGAAACATGATCAACTTGATAATAAAAAAAACAATAGTAAAGGAAAATGCTTTGCTTGCATGCTTAAGGAATGAACATGTACTAAATAATTGACTACCTTAATTGCATTTAAGATATAGAAAAAGTAGAACACAACTAAGGAATATAATTTGACAACTCTTTACATTTCAAAGTCCTCTCCACACTCATTAAAATGATTGAGGAAAAGGAAATTAGTACACTAATCTAATAAGTCAATAACTAGTTTGTAAATAAGATCAGCATAAAATGAGGGTCAAAAATAACAAAACCCATCTTAGACCCACAATATCCACCTCTCCAACTACCATATCTTAAGACCTCTCATAGTTGGCACATCCAAAAACCCTACTATTTCTTCTAGATGCAAATGCTAATAATATTTGACAAACTCCCCATCCCACATGGATTCTTGACTCTTCCACAGTTTTCAAGTTTGACCAATGAGTAACACAATCACGATCACGATCGGCTGTGCAAGGCGTCGAACGGCCTGTGGTGTGGCATGGGAGCCGCGGCCCACGGGTTGAATGGGATAGGGCGGGCGTGTGCCGGAACCATGGCGATCGGGCGGTGGTGATGATCCACGGGTGCAGCGGTGGCAGCCGATGGCGGCGCGGGTGGGACGGCAACCCGCTCGCAGGAAGGGCACATGGTGAGGGTGGTCGGAGGGGTCATTTGCATGTAGAACTGCGGTGATAATTTGAGTGCCCGGAGTTCTTGGACCTCTTTCTGCAGCCTCCGGTTCTCCTCCGTCAAGCTCTCGCAACACCTTTTTAAGTACTCACAGTCCACTTCCGTTTGCTTCAACTTTGTCCTGTGACAACCAAATCGAATCGAATTCAATACAGTACAAAACGTTAAAAGTGACACGTTAACTCATATACATGATCGAATAATCAAGGTGTCTACCATTTAAGCTACCAAAAGTAAGCTGAATATCATCATAATCAGATTACGTGCTCCATTTAGTCTAATTGCCGTTGATTTTTTTATTTCCTAGTATGAAACAAGAGTGCTTCTGATTATTAAAACGTTTACTTTTGATTTAGATTCACATCGTCCGTGCGTGGACTGCACGCGCTTTCAAATCAACGTTAAAATCATTGGGGACACCTGATGATGACGATGAAGATAAGATTTGTCGCTACGCTAGGGGTTCCTTTTCCGACATTCATCATCCACCACAGAACAATAGTAGTACTATAGTTAAAGCCAAAAAGACGGAAATGCCCTCCAGAAATGGGAGGAATTTCTCACCTTGCCCTTCGGTTCTGGAACCACACCTCCACTTGGCGCGGCCTTAGCCCAAGTCTCTTGGCCAGAGCCAGCTTTTGTTTCTGCAAATCGTAAAAAGAAATCGTAAATTTCTTGCTAAAGTGCCGAACATAGATGTAGCGGTTGTATGGAATAATCGCGGCGGTTTTGAATACTTACCGGGTTAAGAGTGTTGTGTTCTTTGAAGCTGTCTTCAAGAATGGCGGATTGATCTTTGGAGAGGCGGAGCTTTTTTCTGGAGTTGTCGCCGTCTTCTTCGTCGCTGATCCCACCTCTGGAAGAGGCCCTCTCCAGATCGAGATCTTCTCCGGTGGCTTCTCTTTCGCTTCTTTTACCGCTTATGCTGGACAGAGTACTGTTCGGAGACGAAACTCCGGCCTCCTCTTCGGCGTCGGCAGTGGCCGCCGGAAGCCGGTTCACGTCAATCCCTTTTAAAAAAGTCCTCGTTTCAACTCTGCATCCCTCCAAATTCCGATCTGCATAAAAAGAAAGATCATCAAAATCCCAACTCAAAAAAAGCTTCTTTTGCCAAAAAGAACAGAGGATCCCTTCTAAAAACAGGGGATCTTGATTCTTGAAGATTAACAAACCTGATGAGGAATGAAACGCGTCACTCCATGGAGTTTTCTGCTGAAGAAGATGAGAAAAAGGCGACGGCGAAGAAGTAGGCATGAGATTCAACTGTATCGCAGAACTGGGATTGGCCATCGTTCTTGCAGTGGACTCTTTCTCAGGGAAACTCAAACTTAAACTCAAACCCAAATCTTGATCTCTTTCCACCATCATTTTTCCTTTCTCAGAGAAACAAACTACAGCTTTCTCCCCAACTCGATTCTTGAGAAATAATCTTCGGGGTTCTTCCTACAACACTCTAAAGATTCAATCTTTATGAAGAGGAAGGGGAGGAAATCCAGGCTTTGCAGAGAGCGTGCGCAGAGGAAATCTTTGACTATTGAAGAGAGGAAAAAGCAGCTTTACAGAACGGTGTGTTCACGGTGCAATGGAAGGGGGGTTATATAGAAAGAATAGAATGGGCAGATCATAATTTTTTGATTTTTGGAGGGTTAGAGAGAGAACGTAAAAAAAGAAGTAGAGAGAGAAAGAGAGAGAGAGAGAGAGTTGAGTCAATGATGACAAGGTGGTGTCAGGCGGAGGGTACCAATTATCAAATCATGGCTTTTGCCTCCCCCAAAAATATTACCAATACTTGAGTTGAGTGAGGCTGTTTTTCTTTTGTCGTTTCTCCTCATCATTTCTCTCATTTGTTTTTGTTCAATCATGTCTCTTTTTTTTCTTTTTTCTTTTTCTTAACCCAATGGTAATGGTAATTCTTAGACTCTGTTTGGTATCAAGATTTAAACCTTATTTTATAATAATTTTTTATTAATCATAATAAGTTTTTTTATATTTTTAAAATATTTTTTTACATTTTTAATTCACCTTTTTACATTCTTAATTTAATTTTAATATTTTAAAATCATAATATAAATTAATGTTTGGATCAAGTCTTGATACCAAACGGGGCTTAAGATAATAAAAATTATTGCATATATCCGAGGCACAAAATTGAGTTATCTAGTTTGAATAAAAATAGTGGCATAGGTGTAAATTATTTGGAAACATTTGGGCAAATAGGAGAGTCATGTTTAGTAATTATCTCATTAGATTGATTTGCTACTAAAATTATAGATGCAACACATGGATAAAATAAAATTTCCAGCCATAAAGACCTACCATTGCATTTATCGAGTTTAGGTTTTCTTTATTAAAACTAGCACATTATGAAAACACGCGTATCGATTTTTTACGATAATTTATTGCAAATCAAGGTTAGCATGTGATGTACTTATTTATATGATGTATCGCTTATCGAGTTTAATTTTTGATATATCATGTATTGATGAAAAACACTCATATCACCCCTAATATATTGAGCGCGTAACCTTCTGACTGACGACTCTCTCTGAATATAATCCACTTTGTAAAATGTACTATTTCTATCTCAATAGAAAAAATTCGTTTGGAGTTGCATCTTGTGACTGACAATCAGTCGTACCTTTCCACTCTTCCATATATATAGAGAAAGAAAAATTATTTCAAGAATTTGAAGGTATTACATTTTTTAACGAGATGACCAATATTATTTTTCACCTTTCATATGTTTTTTTTTTTTTAGATAGAAGTAATAATATACGCATTGAAAATTTATAGTAAATTATCAACTTGTCTAATGTAATATTTACTTAGTAACAAATTATGGATATTTAAAATTAAAAATATCAATACGTAACTATAATATAATATCATATCAATTACAAATTTATCCTAATCATTTATTTTTAGATAAATTAAAATTAATCCACATCTCTGTTCTTTTTCATCGTTTTGAAAACGATTTTGAAAACAAGTTTTGGAAAATAGTTTTATAATGTAAAAAGTGTATTGAAAATGTAAAAAGTAGATGCTTAATATTAAAAAGTTGTATTGGAAATGATGGAATATGATTAAAATATATTAAATTTACTGTTAAAATCAAAACCGTTTTCAAAACAGAACAAAAAGAACATACCCTAAGTTGATTTGTTTATTGTTGGGTTATGGCTTTGATGTTAGCTAGCTAAGCGGCTTGGAATCATTTGGCTCATAGTATTCACCATGCTTAATTGCCACAACCTACAAAAATTATTAATTAGTACTATTTCTTTGACTTTTGTGATTTTTTATTTTTTATATTTATACTTTGTAGCTTCTAAATGAAGTAAATTAAAAGTCAAAAATACTCTAGAACTAATAGCTGATAAAAATACCTTTGTTTTTCTCTTGGTGTGTGTCAGCATGCACTCAGCTAGCATTAATATTATTTACAGTTTGTAAATATCACATTTTTATGCTTTTATTTAAAAACTAGAATAAATATATCTATATATTACAAATTAAAAAAAAAAGTTAATTGTAAAACAAATAATAAAATGAGTGTTCATATATACAAATTTTTAAAGTTATAATCATGTAATGTTTTTTTTTTCACTTTAGCTTGTTTATTACATAATTAATATTTTCTTTTAATTCTTTACAAAATTTTGTTTCCAACTTTTTTTATCTCAATAAAATAGCTTTGTTTCAAAATTTTAACTTTTATATTATTGATAATATAATTATATAAAATTTATTATTAATTTACCTTTAAAGTGAAAAGAACAAATTGCTTATTTAAAACATTATATTTGACAAATACTCACATCCAAAAAAAAATTTTAAAAATCTTATAATGGGACAAATGGAGTAAATATATATATATATATATATATATATATAAGTGTAGATTATAGTACAATTTTTATTTTTAAATTGCATAACCCATTTCAATCAAGAAATTTTAATTATCAGGAGTTGAATTGATTAGTGATGTTACGGGACCGTCTGTCGCTATTTGTACCTGCATGAAAATGAAATTGAACCTAGGAGTTGCCAGGATTCGAAACCCTAGTCTCCCCATTGTCAAAGGGTTTAATATCTCTTGAATGTACCGTTAGGCCAAACCCTTGGGTATTCATTTTGGTTTGTTATTTTTACGGTTTCACCATTTCAAATATAGTTTTTATTATATATTTTTATATTTTTAAAACAAATTTTGTACTAATTTTTTTTTATAAAAAAAATGGTGTCAAAACGAAAAAGTGGCCAAGTAATATTATATCAATATCAATCAAATCAGGTAAAGCAAATGTCAAACGACTCCTCCAATCGAGACAAAAAGTATTAACCTTAATATACGCCTTATTGTTTAATGATTCCAATTTTGCAAACATTATCAATCCTTTTCTATGTAATATTTCCACTTTCACCTGATAATGATTCCAGTTCATTTATCACCTTACACTATTATTATTTAATTTTTTTTTTTACGAATTACTTTCTTAACAAGTGTCACTTAACAATCCATCAATTTAGCAAAGCCAATAAAATCGCTAGGAATTAATCTTGGAAAAACTGGCGTCAAATAAGACTATAAGGCTCTGTTCTCTTGTGGCTTTGGTAAAAAAATTTTATTAGAGGGAAGTTTTTTTTTTAGGGAAGTTTTTTTTGGGAAATTGTGTAGGTGAGAGATAAAAAAGTGTAATGATTGTGTTTTTTTTGAATTTATGTGAGTAGGTATTTAGAGGGAATTTTAAAATTTTAATTTTAAATTGTTGAAAAAGTAAAATTGTTTCTTTGTGTAAAGTTTTGGAAAAAAAAAAGTGATGATTCTTTACCAAAGCCACAAGAGAACAGAGCCTAAGAGCATTGAAATTCGTCCAACAATAAAAGAGATAAATACGTAAGATCTAATCGTATATATTACACTACTTCATGAAATGGCTGAATTCATCCCATGCCATCAAAGAATACTAGTTTGGAATAGTCTATAATGAAAAAGTAAATCCCGCGTAAACATGACAAAAAGTTAACATAAATCAAATATGAAAAGACTAACGTTATCAAAGACTCAAAGAAACTTCAAAGTTAACATAAATCAAATATGAAAAGACTAACGTTATCAAAGACTCAAAGAAACTTCAATTCAGTAAGCAAGTGAAATATTATCGGATCATTGATTATTTAACTATACTATAGTTTGTTAATCTCTTATAAAAAGAATATCAACCGTATTTCTAATATTGAAAATAGAATTACAAAAACGCATCATTTGTCCAATTGTTTAGGGTTCGAATCGCATGGAATATGTAGTTCATGTGTGCCCGGACCCCTGGGGAAGCAAGATCATGTGAAGGCGGCATGGTGGAATTGCAGTGCACAAGTCAAGTGGGACGTATCACCAACTGAAATCCCTGAGAGTATCCAAAGAGACGTGGACCACACATTACCCATTACCCAACCAGATGCCACATATGTCCCTATACATTATGATTAGTTATCGATTTCTTACACAATATGAAAATACGACACACTAAAAGTATCGCTTGTAATTTGTGTTGTGTCTAGAGAAATAAGATCGGATGTTGGATTTCTATGTTGGCACTTTTCAACTCTAATTTTACTCAAAATTAAACCCTAATTGACTCGTTTATATTGTGTCTAAATTGTTTCGTGTTGTAATACTAGAATTTACTTTTGTATGTCCTCATGTATAGGTTCAGGTTAACGGGTTCACGTATCCACATCTTCAAAACTCTAATTTTACCCGTTTAATTATTCGTATCGTTTCGTTTAACCGGTGTGAAATCATCATTACTAAACTTTAACCCGTTTATATATCGTGATGTATTTTCGTGTCGCATTAAAAATTATCTGCTCTAGTTAAAAGTGTCTTGTCAATTCATTAACAACTCGAATAGTCAATCTTCAGAAAATTGATTGCAATTTCTAACATAATACATGAATATTACACAATAAAAATGACTCGTTAACTCATACACGGATAAAATAAGATCCATCATCAACCTGAGGGTGAGATGAAAAATCCCCCCACCAAACGCCCAATCAATTGGAGCTGGGTGAGGAAAGAGCAACCAATAATGGTGGGTGGGATCCCTCCCAAACACATGTAGAACTGGGCAGTTGGGGTCCCCCAAACCCCAAATACAACCGGAGTTAGGCCTACATATCAATCAAATCATCACTTATGCCTACTATCATTGGAACACACGGATATAACCCATCGGAGAACCACCATTCCCCATTCACCTGACCCCACATATCATATCCCAATCCACACTTCACTTGCCAAATCAAAATCTTTCCACGCGATTCGCACGATAAAGATTATTCGGTGCATCTATCTGTTGTATTACGTTAAATGATGCATTCATAAAAAAATGAAGTGTTACTTTAGGAGAAAAGTGTCAAATACATGTGAATGTAAGGCATGATTTATGAATAAATATAAATTTGAATTCTTGATTTATGATTAATTGTTACGCTATTTTTAAAAGTATATCGGATAGGTCTAATAGTTTCCTTTTACCTCTTGTTCTCAGTGTGTCTTGCTGTCTTTCTTGATATTTGTGTCTATTTAAGTAATTTTACGTTTTTCAGCCAGACAATTTTTTCTTTCCTTAATTTCTACGCTTCATGTTGGTTTCAATGCATCATTTCGATCCTAATCTTCATCCATTTGGGGACAATGAGACAATATAAGTGGGTATGTATCATTTGTGAGGTAATTACTTAATCATTGAACCAACTTCATTGCTGGATATAGTTATGTCAAAATTTGACCCGACCTGAACCCGAAACAATATAAACCGTTTTTTACTTTGGAGTTGAATTTTAACGAGTTATCAAACTAAAAGAATTACTGCGAATGACACGAATAAATAAACGATTAGTGTTTAAATATTGACACGTGAAATCGTCAATCAGAATCAGTAAAACAAACACGAGTCATTTTTAATATGACACGGTAAAAAGACACGAACATAATGTATACAGATGGATTAGGCTTGAGCCTTAAATTGTTTGGGTATTAAATGGTCAGACATGAAAAACAAGAATATTAACTAAATCAGTAAAACTAAAGTTCAAAAGTGTTCACACTTAAGGCTTGTAAATCCGACATGTAAATCACGCTCATACTTAATTTGCTCGTCATTCTCAATACTATAGAGTATTATTTTAATGACATTTAAAGACAAAAATGACATCATTATGAAAACAACATACGGTTAATGCATCTTAGCTATATATTACTTACAACAAATGATGTGAACTCACTCGGTGGAGGCGTGGTGGGCGGTAAAGGAAGGGATAAGAAAGACGTATAGTTTGAGCAACTTTGTCACTTTCTTTCTTTTCAGCTGTTGCTGATGATCTTCATGTTCTTTTTTTCCTTTTCTTTTTTTATTTTCATCAGCCGAATAAGTGGTCGGGAGGAAACGTAACGACCCTATCTCTATTGTACACGTGCAAAATCCAAATGCGGCTATCTGAAATTGAAAATACAACAAAGAAATCACGAATCCGTAACTCTTCAAAAACTAGAAACAGAAAACCTATCTAACCGAGCCAGACCAGGAACCGGGCCCGGAATTTTTATTTATTTATTTTTCTTCTTTCTTTTACGAGAAGAGCATGCACTTTGATGCATAATGGCCATTCTTGAAGTTGAAAACTAATTACCCCCTTTGCATCAGAACATTATAAAGGCGCATTAAAGCAACGTTGGTTGAGGTCACACACACTGAAAAAACAACACTTCCTGCAGATCGAGAAGGAGCTTTCAAGCCATATATAAAATCTTCTTTTTGGGGGGAGGTTTCAATATATATTTTTCAACCCACTACTTTTACTTTTTCACTTCTGAGAAATTTAAAGAGAGAAAGTTACTTGGGGCATAGTTGAAGAATCTAAATATATTGACTTTTTAACAAAATGGTAGGCGATCCGAACTTTTTGTACCACTGGTGTATCATAATTTTAACTTGAGTATAATTAAAATGTATGGACGTTGGTTTGAGGGTTTGAGAATCAGATAAATGAAATAATTTCAAAAGTCATTGTTTAGGTTATGGATTTGATAACGAAAAATCATGAAATGAATCATATTCGCATAATTGAGAATGAATCAAACATGTCAAAGGAAAGTAAGTTTTAATTAAAGTCTCATTCATTCTAATTATACTATCAAAGTTATACACATTCTCATTCCAGCCATTCAAATCGAACGTCGTCTTAATAGTAGACCAAATATGAGACTGAGGATCAAACTCATGTATCCTCCAAATCTACTACATGAATTATGTTTGTATTATCGTTGAATCACTAAATACTACCCTAGTTTGTTACTAGGTTAGTTTTGTAATTTGACCAAGAATGAAAAAAATAAACAAAAATAGTGGATCGATGGAGTAGTTTTGGCGGGGGGGCACCAATAATTGTGTAAGTGACTGGAGGACCAAATGACAGTTACGGAAGCAATTGGGTGTGTCTACAAAAGTCATTGTCAAAATAATTATATTCTCTACCTGTACTAGTACGGTAGAAGTTGACAAGCCTTTCTTTTTAGTCCGATGGCTTAATGAGAGTTGGAATTGAATTTTTATCTCAAAATATATAGTGCTCCACTCTCTTTCACAGGGGATACCCTTGATGTTATGTAGATTTTACTATTTCTAGATTTTTATGATGATGAACGATTGTAATACATAGATGGTTATTTAAAAGTCAAATATTTGATTTATACATTTGTTAATTTTATCTATTTAGTGTGCAAGTTGGTATGACTTTGTAAGAAATTTCCCAACTTTGATCTTCCGCTCCTCACACTCCTTGTCTCTTATGTAATAGTATCGAATTAAAAAAGAGAATTTTGTGATATAATTCTATTATCTTCCCATTTTCTTTTTTTGTTAGTGAATCTTTTTCTTTTTTTTTTTTGTAGTTTTTTGTGTCTTGTTCTTCCACCCACGAAAAGAAAAAAAATCATCAGAAATATTTTCTTAGTATGTGGGCATTTTGGAATCTAGTTAACTAATTTGGAAAAACCACAACCATCAAATTGTGTGGATTGAAGAGAAAGAAATACTACATAGGTTATCTTGAAAATGTGTTGTAAAAATAAAATTTTAAATGTAAAAATTATATTACAAATGTGACAAGTTGTATTGAGAATGATACAAATTATTTATTTTTATGTTTCATTAGAAGAGAGTTGTTTCTAAATTTCTTTTGTTTAAATAGAAGAGTCTTGCTTTTATTTTTTTAAAATATTTTACATTCATCATAATATAATTATACGTAGTTCACAATCATATATTTTTGAAAAGTAAGATATAAGTGGGAAAGAAACGAAAGTTTACTTATTTTAAGTATTGCAGTTTAAAACATGACTTTTCTAATAAAAGAGAAAATATAAATTAAAGAATCCACTTTTCTTTTTACCGTTGTAACTCACAAGATTCGAATAAGATGAAGAAACCTGAATTGAAACCTTAGCATATTCGTTAATAGATGATTTTGAAAAATAAAATTTTAATATAAAAAAATGTAGTAAAATAGTAAAAATTTATATGAAAAATGATTTTAAAAAATTGTAACATATTAAATTTATTATAGAAACAAAAAACAAACCTTAATTATGTTTTTAGGAAGCAAATAATTGAGCAAACTATCGGCTAGGGCTGCATAATAAAAGCAGCTAGGTGAAGCCGGGCCGGGCCGAGCCGAGCCGAGCCAGATGATACCACCAAAGTCAAGCTGATATAATAATATAAATAAAAAGAAAAGAAAGAAAAAGGTGATGAAATGACATAAGTAAAGTAAGAAAAGAAAGGGAGGGACCGAATGAAGACACAGGAGAATGGAGTTCACGTGGGAAGAAGAGAAACGGAAGGAGGAGAAGATGTGCCCCGCTGTCCTTTTACCATCAACTCACGTGGCCCTATCCCAACATCTCTCCTTCTTACACACGTGGTCGAGACACACACTCACACCATCCCCCCCCTTCCCAAATATTCATTCTCTAGCTACCATATATTCCTTCGTTCTAATTCTAATTATGTTACTAACGTATACTCTTTTAGTGAAACGGATTATGAAATAATTTTTTTATAAAAATAGAACAGTGTCACACCGGTCATAACGTTATTAATTGTCGATTTGAATAATGAGAGATATTTAACTAATTCATCATAACTTTAGTATAACAACTCATGTGAAATGTGTTAATTATTATTTTTTTGTAATTAATGTTTGAGATGTCTATAATTATTTATAGTGTAACTTATTATCACAATGTTATTTCTGATGTGGTTATTATTAATTCATTTAAATATTAATAAATAATTAGGTTTTTCATGAAGTACTATTAAATAAATTAATAATGAATTTCTTTTATTAAGTCATTAATAATTACTACAACAATAATAATTGAAATTATTTGCCACACACGTATTGTTACTCTTACTTCTAATAACACCATTTTTACCATTTCTCTCTTTATTTTTTTATATTTAATAATTTATCTCCTTTGGTCATTGATTTATATAGGGAAAAAAACGAAAGCAACCTACGAGCCTTTCTAATTAGTCTACTTTTTTTAAATTGCAATCAAAGATTTTCAGGTGTTGGTTTTCAAGTAAAAGGAGTAAATTATAAAATGAATACTTGAATAGTAAATAGAGATAAAATGTAATTTTGAGAAAATAAATAAAAAATAAAGGGAAGGACTAAGGAGTAAATTTGCAAGAAGTAGAGTAATGGAGTGGTTGTGGAGTGGTGGGTGGGGGACCCACAGCTCCTCCTGAAGGGTGAAGCCGTGCGTGTCATATTGTCGCTTATTGACCCGACAAGACCCTTCTCCACAATCATTTGAACTCTTTCGCTTCCTTCTCCCACTCTCCTCCCTTTCCGCGTTTACTTTCAACTCCCCTCCTTTTCTTTCATAATTTCATATTCCCAAACAATTTTCTAAGGTGAATTATGGCCGTAAGGCTATAGTTACTTCACGGGAATCGTTCGCCGTGCATGACATCAACAACATAGTTAGGGTTCAAATGATTGTAACACGCGACAGGTTACTTAAAAGTCAAAATTTTGATTTTGAAATTTGTCTATCATGCCCCAACTTCTTTTTTCCCCTTCCCTTAAGTCTCTGCCATCTATGTAATGGAGAAATAGAAACATTATAATAATTAAGATGCTAAAATAAATTTAAGAAAAAAATTTAAGATGCTAAGATCCACCCCAAGTTTAAAGTTTAATGGAAAGATATCCTAAGTGGGAATGACCTAATGATTAGTGTTCATTTGCTAACAAATAGTTGTCTAATATATACACACACCACAAATTAATAATTTAGAAGTAAGAACCATGCGTGTGCTTTCTCTTGAGCTTATTAATATATGTGTGTAGTGGCGGAATAAGTGAAAAATTTCTGAAGGTTTTAACACATGAACAAATTTTTTGTTTTTTTACAGTCAAATACATATATAATTTCTTTTTATAGGTAAATATATACGACTAATAATGGTAAAAGAGAGGGTTTGGAGGTTCGGAGACCACCCCACCTTCCTTAGTGTCGCCCTTGTAATTAACAAACCTTAATTATATCTTATTACACACTTAGGCTATGTTCTTTTCCACTCCATTTCACAAAAATTATCACTTTTTCTTCTAAAATTTTACATAAAGAAACAATATCATTTTCTACTAAATTCAAAATTTAAAATTTCCTCTAAATATCCACTCATAAAAATTCAAAAAAATAACATAACCATTACACTTTCTCTTCTCTTTCATACACAAACCTCCAAAAGAAATTTCCTCCAAAAAATTTGCATTCTCCAAAACAAAAATTTTCCAATTCAGTCACGAAGAGAAAGGAGATGTGTAATTGTAGACTTTTCTCAGTTTGAGATTAAAAAGGGCATGCAAAAAATGGAAAGGGGGTGGGGGGGTTGTAGCTCCGTGCTCATACCTGCATATTTCCATAGTTGTTAAAATTAGAATACTTATTAGCTTCGAGAGTAATAACGTAACTCTTTTTCTTAAAATACTTATTAAAATACTCTTTTTCTTGAGGACATTTAAAAAAAATAATAACTTTATTGTTCTGAAAGTTAATAAGTGCTCTAGAAAAGAAGAAGGAAAAAAAGTTAATGAGTGCTCTTGCATTAAAACGCCCTATTTTCATAAAGATTGAAAGTATTGCAAACTCTAGCCAACTTACTTTTTGTTCCTTAATTGTGAAAAAATTGTCCCAAACACACTTTAAACAACGTATCATCATCAATATTAGTCCTAGACTAGTTGGTAGAGCATTCATAATAAGGGCAGCCAAATTCCTCTTTAGTGTTCTTAAAAAAGGAAAAACAATTAAGTTACATAGTATGGTGAATCAACTGTTTTTTTTTTTTTTTTTTTTCTTCTTCTTTCTTCTTAAACTTCTTTAATCTACACCCTTTTTTTTCTACACAATTTCAGAGAGTCTCGGACTTACTAGGTCCATCGTACCCTTAGCTTGCAGACTAAAATTCACTCTAAATATTAAAAAATTTATTTTCTGAAAATATTGATACATAAAAGGGCAAATTATATGAATGGCCACTAAATTATTGCCCGTGCCCACTTTTGGCCATTAAACTATTTTTTGCATACTTTTGGCCACTAAACTATTGCATGTGTCTACTTTTGGCCACTAAACTATTTTTTGCCTACTTTTAATCACTAAACTATGGCCAGTGTCCACTTTTGGCCACTAAACTATTAGAAGTTGTCACTATGGCCACTCCGTTAAGAATTTTCATCAAATCTTTATTTACTTTCATTTTTTAAATTTGTTATTTAAAAATTGCATTTTTTTATTCACATCTTTATTTTAATTTCGACGGCCAACTTTATTCATTAATATTATATCATTTTGTAGTGACATTTAGAATTCTCATATCATTTTATAAATTTTCAAGATCTAACATAATTCCAAAAATAAATATCCTACGTTAGAAAACGAATACGAAAAATTAAAGTTAAAGACAATAACGTTCGATGAGTCAAAGAATAATTTATCATATGTTTATAAATACAAATAAAGATATCGAGAAAACAAAAAAAATACAAGTAATTATTGTTTGTGAGTGATTGATGTTAAAAAACATTGATGCATATATATAGGCAGTTTAAAGATTATTAGGATTTTGGGAACATTAAAGATTAAGGAGTAAATAAAGATTTGATGGTAACTTCTAACGGAGTGGTCATTAATGGCAACTTCTAATAGTTTAGTGGCCATAAGTAGGGGTGATAACGAGCCGAGCCGAGCCCGAGCTTTGACTTGTTCATTTTTTGTTCATTTATTTATCGAGCTTAAAATCTTGTTCATGTTCGTTTATTTATTAATCGAGCCGAGCCGAGCTTGTTCATGTTCGTTCTCAGCCCTAAGTGTCATGCTCATCTATTTATAAGGAATTTTCCTCCCAAATCTTCTCTCATTTCCGATGTGAGATTGGGTGAAATTCACCTCAAAATTGTTCATTTCCGATGTGAGATTGGGTGAAATTCACCTCAAAATTGTTCATTTTCGATGTGAGATTAGGTGAAATTCACCTCAAAATTGTGAAATAAAATAAATTTGGCCTTGTGAAGATTCGAACCCTAGTTTCCTTGTTTCTTATTTTGATGTCTTACCACTGCACCAAATTTATTTTCATGTTATATGTATGAATGATAAATTATATATGTATTTTATCCTTCTTAAAAATTGTTTTTTCTTATCGAGCTGTTCACGAACGTAATCGAGTCAAGCTCCCTTTTGTTCATTTATTGTTCGTTTATTAATCGAGCCTAAAATTTTGTTCGTGTTCGTTTATTAATAAATAAACGATCTCGAACCGAGCTTTTAACGAGTCGATCCCGAACTTGTTCGTGAACGTTCGTGTTCGTTCTCAACCCTAGCCATAAGTGAGCGAAAAATTATTTAGTGAGCAAAAGAGGATAGAAGCAATAGTTTAGTAGCCAAGTATGGTCAGATGCAATAGTTTAGTGGCCAAAAGTAGGCAAAAAATAGTTTAGTGGTCAAAAGTGATCATGAACAATAGTTTAGTGGTCATTCATATAATTTGCCCTACATAAAAAGAAAAGAAAGATTGTAATTATTACTAAAGAAAATAATGAAAATAATTTAGATAATGACATGTTGGTTAGGCTTTCCTGTAGAAAACATATATACTTTAATATTCCACCAATTTAATTAGAAGAGTTAAATTTTAAGAATATACTTCTTTTTTTTTTTTGGGTTGCACTACATACAATATTTAAAATAAATAAACTGTCATCATTTTTTCTTACTAATTTCCTAATTTATCAGAGGTAGGTTAGTTGTGAATTACACATAATTTCTATTACTAAAATAAAAATATGAGAAATAAATTTTTTATAAAAAATAAAAAATAAACCCTTTTAATGAAACAAAATATTTTAAAAATTAAACTCTTGATGAAACCAAGAAAATAATATTTAATTTTATTTGGTATACAACCAAACAAATAAAAGAAAGTGTATATCAATTATCAAAGAGAAAGGGCGGACCATTTGGACCCTTCAATGTGGTAACAAGTCTAATCAAAACTTGTGCAATAACTAGAAGACCACAAATGGTAAACTATGAGGTCCATGACATTGGTTAATTACTTAATTATTAGGGAAATAGATAATGGACCGAATGCTCAAGGCGCCAAGAGTTCCTGAAATACTGTTCAATGGGCCCCAATATTTTGTGTTCCGCTTTTGACCTTCTCTCCTCCTCTTCTCTCTCTCTCTCTCTCTCTCTCTCTCTTTTGTCTTCCTCTCTTGCTTCCGTTTCTTCTCCCCCCATCTTTTCTTTCCCATGCTTTCCTCTCCCTCTCTCCAAGACTCCAACCAAACATGAGGGCGGAGGCAATCAATGAAGCAATCGGACAGAAGTATTCTCTTGAGCGACGTTTCGAGCCATAGCAGCGAGCAGAGTGATCCCATGCTCTGCGGCAGCCACAGTATTAGCCGTGGGAACATTCGCCACAAGGCACCCATGTTCCGTGGCGGCAGCCAGATCCACATTATCAATCCCAACTCCCGCCCGTCCAACGACCTTAAGCCGCCCACCGGAGGACTCAAATACCTCCCTCTCGTCCGATGACCTTGTAATTCAGATTGCTTAAATCTAGATTTTAGATTTGTTTAGATCTGGATTAAATCGATCTTCTCTGTATTTAGATTTGTTTTGAGGTTATGTATGATTTGCTGGCAAAATAAATTGTGGGTTAATGATAATTGATGGCCTTTGGCCTGTGGTGACGACGATGGTGCACGGTGGTGGCGTCGAAGATGGTGGAGGTGCACGACGGGTCTAGAGTGATGTGATAAAAAAGACTGAATCCTTGAAGCAAATGAGCCATTTACGACTTATGAGTGATGCTCTGTTTCTGTTGAGCTCTGTTCTCTTGTAGTAATTTTTCAAGAATCATCCTCTTTTTTTTTCAAAATTTTACACAAAGAAACAACTTCACTTTTTCAACAATTTAAAATTAAAATTTTAAAATTATCTCTAAATAGCTATTCACATAAATTTAAAAAATAACACAATCATTACACTTTTTTATCTTTCACTTACACAATTTCCCAAAAAAAACTTCCCTTCAAAAAATTTTTAACAAAAAACTTCCCTCCAATAAAATTTCTCCTACACAAGCCACAAGAGAACAGAGCCTTAGTGACAAAAAATTGTTTGTTGTATTTGTTTATATTGTGGTTGTTGTTCTCATATATTAGATAGCATGCCCAATTCAAGAGGTGGGAGGGGGAGAAAAAAATATCCTCAGTACAAGTAGGAAAAAATTTCAATCAAATATTTGATACATTATAAAAAAATGATACATTTAAAGTAAATATTTGATACAAAGTCTATATTAAAATGATATATTTAAAACAAACATCATAAACAAACATTTGATACAATGTTCATATTAAAATGGTACACTATAGCAAACATTTGATACAATAGAGAAGAGACATACAATCAATACAAATGTAGGAGAAAATAGTATATTGTTTATATTATTTTTTGTTTTATAGAAAAGACTGGGGCCTGTTCTTTAATTTAGATTTCAAACTAAGTTTGAAACTTAGTTTTGAAAAAATAATTTTATAATATAAAAGTGTATTGAAAATATAAAAAGGTGTAGGTGAATAATAAAAAGTTATATTGAAAATGATGAAAACTGATTATAAAATTATTTTTCCAAAATTAAGTTTCAAACTTGGTTTGAAACTTAAATTGAAGAACATGCCTTGTATTTTTTTTATTATGTACCGTTTTACAATAATCATTATACTGATTTTAAACTGTTATGTACTGTTTTATCATAAAGAATGTACTATTTGAAAAGAAATTAAAACAGTAAAAAAAATTTGAAAAAACTCAATTATCTTCATCAAGGGCATTTCGTCTTTTCGACCGAGGTGCGCCAGTGGACGCGCTCTGGCAAATCTCGGTCCTGGACCTATTATGTCCAGAAAATGGCTCTCTAATTATTATGCCAAAAAGGAGGGTTTTCTCCATGTGGTTTGCCAAATCCTTTCAAAACACTTCCAATGAAAAGACAAGTCTTTGATGACATTTATGGTGACCAAACATTTCTTGGCCAAACGACAAGTATGGTTACCTACTATTTTCACCCCAACTTTAATGACTATCCCCATTACTTTTATGTTTCTAGTATGATTAATGTTACACTTTGCAAATATATCCTAGCTCAATTGGTAAACTATTACCAAATGGGAAAATAAAAAATAATATATATATATATATGTATGTATAAGTATGTATCGAATGTTTGGATAAACATCAAAAAGCCTAGTATTATTCAGAAGAAGAAGACGAATCTTTTTATTTCTTTCGGGCTGTTCTTTTTTATTGTTTGAAAATGGTTATGAAAATCTATTTTTAAAAAATAGTTTTATAATATTAAAAGTGTATTAGAAATATAAAAATGTATAGTTAAATAGTAAAAAATTATATTAAAAATGAAAAAAAAAATATAATTATAATATATTAAATTTACCAAAACCAAAACCAAAACGAAAACGAAAAGAACATGCTTTCGTTTTTCTTAAAAGGAATTGAAGGGGAAAAAAAAGGAAAAAGAAAAGAAAAGAAAGAAAAGGATGTTTTTCCACTACAACAAAACTGGTCAATAGATAGAAGATTTTTGTGATGGCCAATAAAGGTTTCACAAATTTTGTTACACTACATAGTGTCACTAAATTTGCTAGAGTTAGAGTAATTAGTGATTCAAATTGCACATCAAAAGAATATCACTAATTAATTTATATTACACTTACAAACGTTATACAATTTGCTCTACCTAAAAATATCATGAAAAGATAATGATAATTTTAAATGTCACTATAATAATAACACTTCTAAATATTTTTGTAACATGTATATTTATTACGCTTTAATCGACCATCACAACCTTATATCTCTTAAACAACTGAAATCACGCCCAAAATCCCAAAACACTCTAATTCCCTTTTTGCCCTTTCTCTTGCACCCAACCAAGACTAAAATTAGCCATCACGGGCAACTATTCCTGCCCTCCCCCCTCCCTCAAAATTTATTATTATTCTTTCCTAAATTTTCCATTGAACACAATTTTTTAAATTAGAAAAAGTTTATTTTGTAATGCTGATAACAATATTAAAAAATAGATTTTTCTAATGGAACGAAGAGAGTCTAATATACTAATAAGAAATAATTGTATATTTAGTTATGTAACTACATCATTTGCCGTGATACTTACTCTTAAGTGAAAAGCAACAACACCAATTGAAGTGATACCATTAATTAACCTTGTTATCAATCATATGAGGAACATACCATTATTTGGAGTGAGATTTATGAGTTATGATTAAGCACCTATCCTTTTCTTTCTCCCACACCTTCCCCCACTCCCCCTGCTCCTTTCCTTAACTATGCTCCTTAAAATACATGCATGCACGTAATGCAATTATGAAAGGGAAAATGACTTGACACCAACACCATCAAACACTATGAAGGCAATGACAAATGTGGAAGATACTTCAAATTAATCATTTAAGTGACAACTAATTTTGAGTCATTTCTTCATGGTGAAAGATGGAAATGTTACTCTCTCGTCTCATATAAAAAAAATTATATTTCTGAAATGTACAACTTTCTTTGGTAGGTGACGTACATAACAAAGCAATTATACGCTGTTACTTTTTAAATGTGAACTAGTTGTAAACCACAAATCATCATATTAGTAAGCGTTTAGATTGTAAACATGCTATTGGAAGAAAAAAGTTTAAAAAACGAAAGTCTTTTAATGAGACGGAGAACCTTTTTTTTATGCTTGATTCGGGCAAAGAGCTGCAAATGAGATTATGCATTTTACAGTTAGTGAAGTTCAAAACCCTAAAATGAAGAAGGCATAATATTTCTTATTCCATCTGTTTCATTATAAGAATACAGAGTGATAAAGAAAATAGCTGTGAAACGTGCTCATCAAAGTGTAGGTTGCACTGTATTGAATGAGATGATCCCATTTCAACCCACTATCTTTTTTAAAGCATATAGTTCATAGTGCTTATTATAGAGATATTAGAAAAGACAACTCATGTTTCCACTCTATTTTCATTACGAAGAAGTATCACGTCAGGATCCGTTGCTCAAACCGAATCACGCCACATTATGGAAGTTCCTGGATCGTGTAAAATAATAGTAGTACCAAAGGCAGCACCTTCTATCAAAAATGAAGAACTAACTTTATAATACTGAAAATTATATTATATAGTGGATTATTCTAACGAAAGATTGAGTAAATTTTTAGTTAGACAACAACTAATAAAGGTCTAGGTTTGAGTTAGAAAAACAAATGTGTCAATTATTGAAGCTTACTAGTGGTATTAAGGAGTTGCTATCGAGGGCCATAACTAGTCCAATAGAGTCAATCCACATCCTACTATTAAATGACTCCATTTATTAATTAAACATTAGATTATATTAGATTAGATAGGAGGTTGGTCAACACAAATTACTCTAAAAAATCATTCGCATGACACTCCAACTCCTCTACACAATTAGTTAATTACCCTTTTATTTTTTTTTCTGTTTTTATTCAATATAATTTAGTTACCCTATTCAATATAATTATTAAAAAAAAATACTCATTCCATTCTCTTTCAAGTGTCCCAAGACTCCCAACATCCTTTTTTTTTTTTTTCCTCCTTCAAATGAGTCATTTTACGAGCTTCAACTTTTAATATAAAAAATTTACTCCATCTCTTTCATATAAAGAGTCATTTTTATCAAAGATACAACTTTTTATAAATTCTAAGTAAAAAAAATAAAACACGAGTCATTTGTTATTATTATTATTATTATTATTTTATAAACATAACTTTTTTCAGAGAGCTAATAAAATTTCAAATTTAGGAATTTTTTTTTTCCATTTTTTTTCATATATGATAGCATTAATTAAACTTTTTCATTTTTCTAGACATAAATTTAGTAATTTATTCATTTTTTGAAAAAAAAAAATTACCTTGTCAATTTTAATTGGGACATTCAAGAAAAAGATATGGGAAATAATTCGTTAAAATATGATACATTGAAAAAAAAAAAAATTGTAGTAATATATGACAGGGATTTTGTTGTTTGCGAAGTTTGCAAAATCCCTATCCGAATTGTAAGACTTACGATTCTACGATCAAAAATATCAAATCGATCTTAGTTCCGATTCTATCTGATCTCAAAAGAATTTACCAAAATAGCTTAAGTAAGTATAGTTTTTATAACTTATCTTTAATGTTATATATGCATATTTTGTATAGTATCTTACGATCCGATCATATCGATTTTAATCTTACACCCAAATCGATCTCACGTAACACTCCGAAATTACAAACTATGGTTGTGTGTGTGAATTATGAGTACTTCTTTCTAATCATTACCACTTCACTTGAGATGATTGGAGTTGGTGCTGCACCGCTCGTGTGGAGAAAGTGGTGGCGCGTGCGACGAAACCCTTGTAGAAAAATAATGATGGTCATCATAATACAGATTCAACATATTATTAAATTATTAGGGGCATGATATTTGCAGCGACGGAATCGATATTTGCAGCGATATTTTCTTGTGAAAAGACTTAAATGCCCTTGGGGCATAAAAAATTTAAAAAAAAGTTTTTTTGATTATTTTATTTGTATTATGTCCGAATTTATTAGTAGTTTTGTAAAAATTGCGAAATTTTTTACCGAAATGGGAAAGATCTGCCCGGTGGTTACTGCAAATAAAAAAGTTAGTTGGTGGGGGGAAAGTGTCGCCTGGCGCCAGCTTTTTTGCAAAAGTGTCGCCGTCGCCCAGCGACACTTTTTGCCAAAAGTGTCGCCGTCGCCAGGCGACACTTTGGTTTTTTTTTTTTTTAAATTTTTTTTAATGTAGTTTTACTAATTATTTTACTTGTATTATGTCCGAATTTATTAGTAGTTTTGTCAAAATTGTACAATTTTTTACCGAAATGGGGAAGATCCTCCCGGTGGTCGCTGCAAATATCAAAAATCTAAAGGTAAGGGGGGGAAGGTGTACCATCGCCGGAAACCGGCGATGGTTTTGGCCTAAACCATCGCCGGTCTCCGGCGATGGTTCCGGAAAAAAAAAATTTTTTTTTATAAATTTATTCCAACAGATTAAAAATTTTAAATTTTTAAAATTTTTTTTTTACCCCAAGGGCATTTCGGTCTTTTCACGAAAAATGTCGCTGCAAATATCGATTCCGTCGCTGCAAATATCAATTCCGAATTAGTATTACATGGGCCCCACACCAGCCCAGTAGAATTATACACGTAATAATGATATAATAATTAAATAAATGATGATTGGGGAAGGTGGTGTGGTCCGACACGATGTCGGGTGAGGGATCGCGTGGTCTCCACGGGTGCGTGATAGCTGTCCCACGTGTCCCCCTAGCCCCCAATTATGGATCGGCTCTCGCGTCCCGACAACATCCTGGGTCCGTACGAGGCTCCCACCCCACCTGCCCATGTGCTTCGCACGTGAACACCATGGCCCTCTTTATCTCTAATTACGAAAATGCCATTAGGCGAGACGTCTCCTCCTTTCTTTCATTTTCATTTCATTTCAATTCTAATATTATTTCTTTCTTTATGATGAAAACGAAATCGGAAATCTGGAGATTTTTTTTGGTACTGAGTGGAATGATTTGATCATCATCATCGCCACTTGTCTACTTTTTAAAGGTTGCAAAAACAATTATTTTTTTTTAAATTTACCATTATCAAATAATATTTTTGATGAAGCGCGGTTTGTCGGGGAGGGTATCCATTTTGGACTTGCTTTAATTCATCATCTTTGGTATCTGTACTAGTGGGGGAAGTTTCCTGATTAAACTCTGATATGAAATGTAGTATTTAGATAAAAAGAGCATTTAGTATGGCTGGAGAGAAAATTAGTAAAAGAGAGCTTACCTTATGGAGATGAGTTTACTATTTTATAGAGGTAGGAGTACGTTGCTCGGATCGGTGGTCCTTCCATGTTACCCCCAGCAAAGCAAAGTATGGGATTGTCCACTGGTCATTTGCGTTCTTATCTACCTTTTGTTTGGGTATATATGATCCTCCGACGGTATGCCAACTTGGACCTCATCGGAAGTCTAATAATTGAGTTTTGAATTGGATCGAAGGACAAACCGAGTACATTAACTTTTAACTTCACATCATGAATTGGAGAGTAGTTTTTCTTTATCATTTAAAAGGATTTCTGATTAAGCGTGAAAGATTCACAAAGGTTATTTATGTTGGATCAGAGGAGAAATACTATTTTCATTATAATTTCATAATGCAATACATAAAATAAAGTATTATCTTGTTTTGAAACATGAACTTTATATATATATATATATATAATTTTGTCGAACTGAAGTTTCAATAATGAAGCAAATTTCTCATAAATTTGAAATAATGAGTATAAACCCTAAAATGATAGCGATTCCTTATCATGCATTCCTTAATTATTTCACAAATACAAACAAGAATTGATGATTTGGTGAATCTTTTGCTGTTGTGTGAACTGTTCTAAGCAAAATTGGTTCCCAAAGCTCCTAAATGTTATTTCTCGTTTCAGTAAAAAAATCTAGTGATACAATTGTTTATGAATCACAAGTTACAATTTTAAAGTGAAGTCGAACATACTGGTAATTAGATAGCTGGTGTTCCCGGTTTGTCCTTCAGCCCAACCCGAGGCCCAATTACTAAACCTACGATCTGTCCAAAGTCGGCCCACTAATGGGAAACTATTTCCATCTGGACGAACGAATGAGACGAAGGTAACAAACCAGTGGACACTTTCACGCCTTGACTTGACAGGCGACACGGAAGGACCGAGGGACAATCCCACGCTCCATCCTATAGAGTGACATGGAAGGACCGGTGGTCCGAACCACGCACCCGATCTCCTATAAAATGGTGAAGTAGTAACTTCACCCAATTTACAAAGGACCTCTTTCTCTTTTACTACTTTCTCTCGAGTTTCATTATATTTCCTCTACATCCAAATACTGACTTTGGCATCAGAGCTTAATCAGGGGAAGTCCCCGATTAGTACATGTATCAGAATTGACGAATCAGAGCAAGTCCAACCTGAAGACCTTCACCGGCAAACTTGGCTTCATCAATAGCCATATATTCTCAAGTCAAAATCACACCTATATGCCATATGATTTACAGGAAAATCCAACTAGGGTTTTAGTTACTTTTGTTTATGTTATGTCGTCAAAATATGAAGAGCCCATGTGTACTAACGTTACAAAATGTTACGGATCAAGCTTCCCACGCTTTTCTCGTAGTTCTAGTGACACCCACAAGATTCTTAGTGGGCATTGCTTGCCACACGAATAGTTCGTTGATATGATTCAAAATAATGGCTCGTGACAAAAAATCACACATACACAAACACAGACACACAGATAGATAATATACTCTTTTTTTCTATCCTGTTTTTCTGGTCATAAATGATACCCATTTTCAACATTTTGTAACTTCCTTATTATCTTTTGGAATCAATTTTGTGACAAACACACCCGCAAATGCCTCACAAGTCAGATTTGGCTTTCTTTTCGCCATCCCTTCTAGAAAAGAATAATTATTTTTTGGAAAAAAACGCAAGAAGTAGAGAAACCTAGGTATTCCCTATCGGAAAGTTACCCTTTGATTAATTATTCTATTTTTTATTCCTGCTTTACTTCAATTTTTTTATCTCTTTTTTTTTTCAAAAAAAAAAAAAAACTTTCGAATTTGATAAAAGAAAAAAAAACAAAAAATAATAAAAACGAAAGAATATATGCTCATTCCATTTAATGCATGTGTGCTCACTGCAAAACCCTGTTAGGTGAGTTTCCATTATGAATTAGCGAAGCCTTCAAGAATATTATATAATCGATTAGCTCATTATGATGATGATGATATTTATATATAAAATCAAGTGGGAGAGACAGGGAATGATGAACCATGATTAATAATCCATACTTAATATGCGTTAAACCACATGACTTGACAGACCATTCTTTCAAATTCTTTTTTGTATTTTTATTATGCATTGGTTTTTTTGACCTTTATAAAGCTCGAATTTTCGTAGGCACTAGCTACTATTCTAGTCTACAATATTGGGTGGCAATCAAGACATGTCACTTTTAACGTGTTGAATTTGTGTTATATTGTCGTGTCAGATATTATCAAAAATGGTGAATTACATTTACCTCTATGAACTTCGAGTATAACTATGAAGGGTGAAATGCACCAAATACCACTTAACTATTGGTTTTTGCAAAAAACACTACTTTCTTTTAAAAACTGCCACAATAAGCACTTTACTTTCAAAACGTGCGCTCAATACCACTCTGTTAGTTAATTCCGTTAAGTGACTAACAGTCAAAAAAAGACAGGGGCAAAATCGTCATTTCACACGTTGTGGCACTGTTTATCGTCTTCCCCAAAAATTTTCCGGCACTGTTCACCGGAATTTACTGTTCATCGGCATTTTTATTTTTTTTCCTTCTTCTTCTTCCGATTATAATTCCTGCTTAGGCGTCAAACAGCCACCGTAGATTGTGATGGCTCTTTTTCCATCTTTTGTAGTAATATTGACAACACTTCCATCCAATGCTTGCACGGAAAGGTTTCGGTTTCAAAAGTCGGCTCCATGAAGCGGCTGTCAGCTGAAGCTTGGGCTATGTTATTGTCTAAGGTGCAGTTTCTGCATTATGTTGTCCTTTATTTAAGTAAAGAAATGGTGGTGCTGTGGAGCAAGAGGCCTCCAATGTCATTTTACTCCCTGATATTTTATATCATTGATGTAGGAAACTTATTTTGTAGATGAGATGGAAAAAGAGCCATCACAATCTACAGCGTCAATATTATGCCTAAGCAGGAATTATAATCGGAAGAAGAAGAATAAGAAAAAGAAAAAAAAAATGCCGATGAACAGTAGATTCCGATGAACAGTGCAGGAAATTTTTGGGGAAGACGATGAACAGTGCCGCAACGTGTGAAATGACAATTTTGCCCTTTTTTTTTTTTTTGACTGTTAGTCACTTAACGGAATTGACTAACAGAGTGGTACTGGACGCACGTTTTGAAAGTAAAGTGCTTGTTGTTGCAGTTTTTAAAGAAAAGTGGTGTTTTTTGCAAAAGCCGATAGTTAAGTGGTATTTGGTGCATTTCACCCAACTATGAATTCATCCCTGATGTTTCAAAAAATTCAAATAACTCTCATGACTCACCGAACGACAAAATCAAAACCGTAAAAGTTTTAAAAGACCAAAAAACTAAAAGAATTTCTTGAAAGTATTTTAGAAAAAATCAAAACAGTGGGTAGTTATTTGTATTTTACCGATTTTGACTTTGTTGTATGCTAAGTTCAAGGAATTATTTGTATTTTTCAAAACAGTAGACATTCGTACTTATACCCAAAATTCAAGGAGATAAATATAAATCGACTTATGAAAAAAAATTCTCTTCAAAATGACAATTCAATCGGAATGTTTATGAGTTGATGAGTGACAATTTGATTTCTTATCGTGTCAGAAGTCGCCAGCCTTCTACACACTCAACATAATCAAAGGTTGCAATTATAAGTACATTATTAATTCGATTCTCATATAGAGAGAGAGAGAGAGAGAGAGAGAGAGAGAGAGAAAGAGAGAGAGAGAGAGAGAGAGAGAGAGTGAGGTAGAGAGTTCCAAGCTTCTCATCATTCTCGAGTTGGCAATTATATTATATAATGTGGAATCGACACAATCCCTCAAGTAGGCTAATCTTTTGCTAACACACAACATCATTGTGGGAACCATTTAGGTTTCCTAAAGCAAAAACATTTAGAATATAAAGGCGTTAGGCATGCATGCAAACATGCATGAGGAGTGAGAGAGATCATCACTAAACACTGAGAAGTGAAACCCCATTATCTCAACAATTAATATAAACTATAAAAAGTAGAATTGACCAGCCTCAAAGTGATAATTAAGTTCTCATCATCATCATCATGCTTTCTCCTTTCCTCTAATCTCTATTTAGGCTCAAATAAATGGTTAAAAATACAAGGAAACAAGGGACTTAAAGGCCTGACCTCTTTTAAAGCAAAAGAATACAGAAAACCCTTTGTAAAAAAATGGTTTGCCTTCGTATTACATCCAATGGATGTTAAGGTTTTTGGCTTTCGACAATTCAGGGTTCGAATCGTGGCAACTCCTGAGTGCAGTGTCACCATTTTCATGTAGGTATAAGCGGTAGCAGCAAGTAGGTAGTCCTCCCCGATTCAACTTTTCTCCTCCCCAGTAACGTTGCAATTGTTGTTCTATCAAGAGTGAGGCATATTAATCGTAGTTGGACGAATTCCAACATCACTCCTTCAAAAAAAATAAATACAGAAACCCCCTTCCCCTAATATAATAGCTAGCTTTAAAAAAATCAAAGACATGAGTGGATCGAATAAATTAAAACATATTTTTTATTTAAATATTTATACCTAATTATAACTCATAAAATTATAAACATGAGTGGTGCTGGATAATGGATTAATGCCGAAGTCAATATCAGTTGACCTCGGCTTTGGCCGACCTCAAGCACAAATTCAAGAATGCGCGACAGATGGCATATGCACCAGGTGTCATAGAAAGAAGAAATGTGACACTTGTTAAAGCTTAAGAGTGACACAACATCTTGAAAATTTGACTTACTTGCCTCCTTTCTCACTATAAATATCAATTCCTCCCTTTATTTAAAAGATATTGAATTCTTATTTAGCCAATCTTATATTAATAGCTCTTTATTCTAACTTAAGCATCGAAGTAAAATTTGGGATTCATTCCCAAAAGCAGGAAATAAGAAGGGAATGCCGACGTCTAGTAAGCTCCGCTCTAAGCAGGGATTGAACAAGTGGTGTGTAAATTTTGTTTTATTATTATTTTTTTTAAAGTTAAGAGTTTAATTGAGTTTTTTGCCAAAATAACACATTTTGGCAAACTAATTACCAAAATAACACAAACTCAAAACTAATTACCTAAATAATATTTTTTTTGTCCAGTCAGCTTTTAAATGCCCAGTCAGCTTCTTCTTCCTTCCTCTCTTTCTTCTTCTCACCCACCGCCGCCCACCACCGCCCACCGCCGCCCACCGCCGCCCACCGCCGCCGCCGCCGCCACCAACAAACTCTCATCTTCTTCTTCCTTCTTCTTATCCTCCTTCTCTCCCACTATCTTCAAGCGCGTGCGCCCCACCCTCACCTCCACAGTCCACTCACCATAGCTAATTTATGGAAAGAAAAAAGAAGAAGAAAAAGAAAAGCAATCCCTTTCCCGTTCATGGACCCAAATTCCTTCTTCTTCCTCTTCTTCTTCTCCTTCTTCTTATCCTCCTTCTCCTCCTCCTTCCTCTTCCTAAATATTTTTCTTTGGGCAAAATTTTTTTTTTTGGGCAAAATCCTTTCCCCTTTCACCATTTCTCCACGCCGCCACTTCCAATCCATCACTTCCGGCTCCGGAGAAGAAGAGGAGAAAGAAGAAGAGGGAGAGGGAGAAGAAGAAGGAAGGGGAAAAAGAAAAGAAGGAAGAAGATGAGACATGGGTTTGAAGATGAAGAAGAAGAAGAAGGAAGGAGAAGAAGGAAGAGGAAGAAGAAGAAGGAAGAAGAAGAAGATGAGTCGTTGGCGACGGCGGCGGTGGGTGGTGGTGGGCGGCGGAGGTGGGTGGCGGTGGGAGAGAAGAAGAAGGAGAAGAGGAGAGATGAAGAAGAAGAGGAAGAAGGAAGAACAAGAAAGGAGAAGAAGAAGGAAGAACAAGAAGGAGAAGAAGAAGGAAGAAGAAGGAGAAGAAGATGGAAGAAGATGAGAGTGATGAAGATGATGAAGAAGGAGGAGGAGGAGGAGGAGAAGAAGGAGGAGAGGAAGGAAGGAGAAGAAGAAGGAGAAGAAGGAAGAGGAAGAAGAAGAAGAAGATGAGAGTTTGTTGGTGGCGGCGGCGGCGGTGGGCGGTGGTGGGCGGCGGTGGGTGAGAAGAAGAAAGAGAGGAAGGAAGAAGAAGCTGACTGGGCATTTAAAAGCTGACTGGACAAAAAAAATATTATTTAGGTAATTAGTTTTGAGTTTGTGTTATTGTGGTAATTAGTTTGCCAAAATGTGTTATTTTGGCAAAAAAACTCAGTTTAATTAGGGTTTACACATTTGTAGAGAAGGGCAAGGCATGGAATGTTTCATCCTAAGTTGCAAATTGAATATCAGCAAAATTCATGTGCATCCTACGTGGCAGTAACACACCAGCATTCCCCCACAATTCCAGCCTTAACAGCAGTGCACACACATGGTAACGTACGTGTACCCACCCACACGTGCACCAACGGTCAAAGTAACTTTTGTCTTTGCTGGATCTAGTCAAACATCCCTCATCAAGTGGCCTTAATCATTTCATCATTACCTTTAATCATTATTTTAATCCTCTCCTAATTACAACTAATTAACTACTACTCCCCAATAATAACTCAAATTATTGCATGCATTCGCTGCACACACACACACAATTTTAATTCAGCAGACCAACATGGGAAATATCGCATTTCTAATCACTTTTGTTTAAGATCGTTTACGATTTTAACCATTTTTATTTAAGTCGTTGCAAAAAAACCAAAAAAAAATCATTTTTATATACTTTTAATCATTTTCAATTGTCAACGTTCCAGTCAACATTCACGACCGCAAACAAAAGTAGCCAAAAGTAAATAATCCCTAAAATATGACCTTTTTATTTGCCCCCATTGTTTAAAAAAAAAAAAAAAAAACCTACACCCGTATCACTACTTTTATACAAGATACATAACTTAATTTGTGTGCAGCACACGCATGGAATAATTTCTCATAATTTTTATGAGTGGCAATTCGTGTTGTGTTCGGATTATTGGGTTTGGGTTGGCGGGTTCCCGTGTCGACACCCCTCAACCTTAACTTTACCCGTTTAATTATTCGTGTCGAGCCATTTAACCCAAGAACATTCCGAGCCGTGTCGTGTTTTTGTGTTGGGTCGGGTTGACAGGTTCACATGTCGATATTTTCAACCATAACTTTACTTGTTTAATTATTTGTGTTATTCAAGTTAACCCATATAACCCGCAAACCAGTTAAAACTCAACCCTAAACCATTTATATCGTGTTGGATTCGTGTCGTGTCAGAAATTACTAGCTCCCACAATTCACACTATCAAATTCTCAAAAAATCAACAACGATTCTCCCTTTCCTCCCACTTTCGTTTTTCTATTTTAATTTTTAATTTGCGCTGGTTCTGGTGTTGTGGTCGGTTCACTCAATCAGGGCCGTCCATCAATATTTAGTTAATCAAGATGAGAGTGATTAGTGAATACCCTCCGTTGATTAAGGGATACCCACACGTGCAACCGTGCATGTGCAACTATTACCAAGAAATCCAAAGTGTTTGGTGCCAGATGGAAGGAGGGAGAGCCAGCTCTATTTTAGCTTTGATACTCGAGTCGTGTGAAATATGTCAGCCCACATGTGAACCGCCTTTGCTTATCTGGTTATCATGTGGAGATTAAGATTTTAACTGTTTTAAGAGGATCCTTAATTAATCATTAATAAACTTCATTAGTACAATCAAATCTTTTTTCTTTTCTTTTTTTTTTTTCTTGATTTTTATAGTTTGAAGCTACCAACTTTTAATTCGTAGGTCCAGCTCTAAAAATACTGTTAATATTTTGAGTGATCTTTGTTGTTCGTTGAGTATCTTGACAAATAATTCTGTATCAATAATGTATCAAATAATTCTGCTTTTGTATTCTCCTGTTTTACTTCTAGTGTGTCATTTGGGTATACTATCATTTTCTGTTTTTCATTAAGAAAGAATTGTATCGTTTTGTTTAACGTGAAAGGTCGCTTTAATATATTTCAATTTAAAATGACGTTATTTTGATTTCCTTAGTGATTGAAATTTGACAGCACAATAGATATCAAAACATTCTTGAATTTGTTTACAATTGTAACCCGTCACTTATGTATCACATTCAAAATAATATTTTCTTGATTCTTTCATTGAAACAGAAGTTATATCATTTTATTTATCATTAGAAGTCGGTTTTTTGCTATATTTTAGTCCAAATTGTGTTCTTTCAAAGCCTAATAATAGTGAGGAAACATTCTTAAACTTGTTTACATGATTTTAATAATTTATGGGATGCTTTTGGTATAAAAACAATACAAGCCATTGCTCAACCAGCCAAGCAAAGAGTATTAGCATTTTGGCAAAAGATGGCTAATTATTGTTAAAGAACCAAATCTTGGGAAGGGTAATGAGGTAATTTTGAGGTAGACAAACAAATTTGGCCATGTAAGAGTTGCTAATTAAGTATGGAAGCTTAGGTTAATAGCTATAGGTTGTGTCTATGATTAGGAATGACAAAGTACTAAAGTGATAGTTTAATTTATTAGTTTGTGGGCTTAACTAGTACAATTATTTGAGGAGATTGTAAGGATGTATTTGCTAAGCAACTAATCATTTTGTTGCTTCCAATGATGAGAATCTATCTCTAATCTTAATTATTCATTTTAATTTTTCATTAAAAAAACATAAATTAATTAAAATTTTGTTTATTGGGTTTGGTTTCCACTTTTTCTAGACAATATTTTCATTTCTCATTATTGGCATGTGTGGTGGGCCTAAGTCACTCTAGTTCGAATTGGATCCATAATTCTTTTATTTTATTTAAGCCCAAAGTAAACAATAGAAAATACGCAAATAACTAATAAGTTATGGGCCCATCCGGTCCAGTTAATCATTTTTTCATTCTCATGCATATCTACATAAATTATTAGGTAACCTTTAGATTATAGTTTCATAAATGACATTATGATAAAAGAGTCAACAAGTCAATAGTATTTCTATAAAGGGAAAAAAAAATTCTATTCATTATTTAAAAAAGGTTCTTTTATATTTGTTTTAAGAGTTCTATTTTTATCACTAAGTCTTTACATTTTATAGTTTCACTACTATAGTTATGTGTATTTAACAATTGATATGTAGTCGAAAATTAATGTTACACAAATAATAATATTTCTTTCATGTCATTAGAATAGTCTACTTTTAAAAATATTTTTTGTTCTAATAGAATAGTTTATTTTTATTTTTTACCTCTACCTTTACTAATATAATTATGTGTAATCCACAATTAGCACATACTAAAAGAGAAAAGACATAAATAGAACAAATTGTGTCAAACTAATTATTTTAAGTGTTATACTTTAACCTTCATAAAAAATTATACATTTATGAAACTGATCTCTTATAGTAAAATGGAGGGAGTAATTTAGTTTGCAGTTTGTGAATAGGTACTGAAAAAAATTATTTTTGTGTTTTTTCACTGCAAATGAAATATTCATACTTGAGTAATGATACACATATCAATTAATTCATCATAACTTTTTGATAGCAAGAGATGTGGCCTAGATACATTGGCTACATTTTTATAAAATAATTATTAATTACATCATTGACCAATGAATGAATGCCACATCATTTGCTATTAAAAGGTTGGGAAGATTAGTTAATATGCATATCATTAATATCACATTATTGATTAATGAATGCATGACATGTCACTTGCTATAAAAAGTTGAGATGCATATTGTTCCTCTTACATGATTCATGATTTGTACGAACCTGTGTTTCAGCAATTGTAACACATAGAGGGATACGTAGAGATCGAACCCTCGACTTCTGTCAGTATTCTCCAGAGTGCAGACTCATAAGATTTTACAAGTAGCTTTCTAGCTTCGTTATTCTCCTTCCCACAACCATTGCCTTCAGTGTAATAGAATCATGATGATGATGTAATAGTGCTGAATTAAAATATATACGTATATAAAAAAAGAACCAATTCTGTTTTATACGGTAAATGGCCGGCCCAATTGTTTTTGGGCTGCTCGTTATTTAAAATGTGAGATAATATATAACTGGTGGGCTTTAACATGGGCCTGAAATTAAGATGAAGTTTTGGGCTGACTCTACATTAATCAATCCACAATTCCACATTTTAGCAGCAGCCGCAGCAACCTTGAGACTCTGAAGCTGAAGAACTCGCAATTCGCAAATCTCAGCTCAGTTCGCGGCAGCCTCCTCGCAATCAAGCCGCACCGCCGCTTGCTTGCCGCCTGCCGCCTGCCGCAACCTCAAAAGTTCATATCTTCTTTCGTTTTCCTATTTTAGTTTATGATATCATATAGTTTCTGCCTTTGTAGTTGTTCCGTTGAATTGTTTAGTTTGAAGTTTATACCAGTATATTAAGAAAGAAAACAGACCGGCATGAAATGCAGCAGTGGAATCTGTTTTGTAACCTTGTTGCTTGCAATGGAATGGATTGATAGAAATTCGAAGTTTATCTCTAATAGATTGAAGTTTGAACTTTTTATGTATATAGATACGTTAATTGAATGGATTGGATTCTAATAATAATAGGCTAATAAATTAGTTTCTGTTAAGGAAAATAATTTCAAGTGTTAGGAAATTATAAATTTTAAGCATATTTGAGTTATAAAAATATATATTGGTGATTGGGGATTGGGGATTTGTATGAAAAGCAACAAAATGGTAGCTTGTGTTACCTTTTAGTTTTGTGGCTTTGCTAGAATGAATACTTATTTTGGCTGATGAAGTTTAGGATTCACTTACTAAAAGCAGGACTGTGGAGTACGTAGATGTTTATGATGTTTTATCTGTTAGTCACTGTAGAATGGTGTTAATTGATCTTGAGTATATATGTGCTAAGTTGTTCTTGGCGAATCTTTATGCTTGTTGCTTTTTGTTTTTAACATTTGTCATTGTTCATCAAGTTTGACCTTTTCTTTTTTCAGGGAAGAATTATGGCTAAGTTGAAGGATAGAAGGAAAAAATTGAAAAACTTTTCTGGTGACACAAATAAGACGGATGAGACTCATGAAGTCGATCAGTCCGATATCAAAGGTAGTGTATTTTCAGCATGTGGAGATCTTGGTGTTTGCTGCTTGTGTGCTTCAAAGTAAATTCATTTGTCTTTGTAAGTTTGTTCATTAATAAATACCCTTCTTTGGTTTTTGACAGAAAAATCACAAGAAAATGAAGAGAACCATGAGAGAAAGAAGTTGAGGAAAAAGAAAAGAAAGAGCTTCCAGACAACTGAATTAGAAAGTATCAAGAGGGACACGAATACCGACGGTGTAGAAAATGGCCTTGATGAAGAGGATGGAACAGTTAACGAAGTGGAAGAAAGCACAAAAGGAAAACCAAAGAAAAAGAAAAGTAAGAAGGACAAAAAATCTATAGTAGATAAAGTTGATGCTGAGGCTGAAAATTACCCCAAGAAAGGAAATGGTTTATCGAGAGGTGGTTTTCTTCTCTCTTCTTGTCTCTCTGTCTTGGTGATCCCATGCTTTTACATGTCTGTAAATTTCTATAGAAGATTTTGGCTGCAGCATATATATAGTTCTGCATTTAGACATTTGAATGAGTTCTTATCCTTTACTTAGTATGCCTATCATTTCCAGCTACTAGATTACACATATTCGTACAAGTGACAAATAATGATTAGCTGGAGATGGAGTTCGAATTTGGCCAAAACAAGCTGGGCTAGTTGCTGGATGCTAGCTTAGGTATTATGCAAATTTTGAAACCCTGCTTTTGTGTTGATATTTCTTTCTTTGCACATTGAAGACACTCATTTCTTGATGACCATCATGGTAATCTGTTAACTCCATTGAAAACAGTTGCAGCCATGAATGACTTCCTGAAGTATTAGAAACATGACTCTTTTAATGAGACGGATTTTTAACTAAGCTCTTATTTGTGTATTCTTTTCATGGAGTTCAAAGTGGGTACTGTTAATTTTTGAAGTCCAAGAAAAGTTTCCTGATACCATTACTCTCAACTGCTCATGTATACTTGTGTTCAGTGCTTGTGTCCTTAATACCGGATTTTCCTTTTGTCTTTAAGTAGGATTGCACATAAAAGCTACTAATGTTCTCCCTCAGATGTCATAAGCTGCAGAGCCCGTTATTACTAATTAACTCATCTCTTCTCCAAAATTTCACTGAATTGCTGGAGATTAGATTTGTAGCTTTTCTAACCTGGACTTTTCATTTCCTATAGGTGAACCAAGAAAAGCAAAGCAAAAGAAGAATAATCAATTACAAACAGAAGCGGAGAACAGATTGAAGAAGAGAGATCGTGAAGAAGATGAGGTACATCAGATTTCTTCTGGGGATGAAGACTGCTCGAAAGGAATGAGAAGTATGGATTAATTCAGATAGAAATACCTTATCTGGCCTTAAGTTTGATTTTGTTCCTTTCGAGTGAGAAACTTACTTGTAAGAGTCCCTTATCCTAAAAAGCCCACTGATATTTGTTGTTTTGATACCAGAATGGATTATGGAATACCATCAGCAAAGACCACCACTGAAAGTGTTACAAGAAAGAATTGATGACTTTATCACAGCTCAAGAGGCAAAGGAGGAGCAGGTGCTTTCCCGTTCTACATTTGTCTATTTATATTGCTCACAAATATTGGAAGAGCTCTAGTATTGTTGGTTCAATATGGAAATGGAAGCCAAAAATCTATGAAACTCATGTATTTCAATTCTATATTTGTAGTTTTTAGTAGGTTGCACACCATATCTTGATGTCATTGTTTAAATACAGCAATCAGTGCATGCATCTTAGAATATTTGTAACTAGGACATTCCTATTTCATTTTCCATCCATTCCTTGTGTCTGATATCACATTCTGTTTGTTATGGCCTTCACAGGAAAGACAAGAAAGAGAAGCCCATGCTTCTGAGGATGGGTGGACTGTTGTTACTCACCACAAGGGTCGGAAAAAAACAACAGAAGCTGAAACTGGAGTTGTTGTTGGTTCTGTTACTCAGGCTGCGGTCATTGATAAAATGGGTAAAAAGAAGAGTAAAGGTGTGGGCCTAGATTTCTATCGGTTTCAGAGAAGAGAAGCACAGAAAAATGGTATGTGGTCTTTAAGAAATCTGCTTCTAGAACTTTTTGCTTGACATATGTTGAGGAAACTTGTATATAATGGAGTCACATGGTAAAGAATTCACAATGCAAGTTATATTGCTTTACTTTGATAACTTTTTAAATAATTTATTTGTTGGCGTTTATCGCTCTTTTAATGTTATACAAAATTGTTTGTTGACCTACCTAGTTACTTGACCTGCTTTTTGTTCGATTATTTACCGCAAAATAAATAATCTTGGGTGAAAGAACATACTTCTTCTTCCTAAAGATGAAGAGGCCAATATTTGATCTTTTGAACTGTTTGAGTGAAATAAAACTTGTTAGTGTTTACGGGAGCCAGATATATGCTGGAAGTAGAAAGATTAATAGTGCTCAGATAATACAGCTAGCTGTTTCGTATACTATTCTGTCAGATTCTTGTTTACAGTTACTGCTTTTCCATACCACCCCTTCTGTTTCTGGATACTGGTTTCAGATACCATCTGTTCTGGCTCCCGCCAAAGGTGTTTTACTGCATTCTCGGTACTTTCTAATTGTAGTATATTTGTTATTTGCAGAGATTTTGATGTTGCAGAGCAAGTTTGAGCAGGATAAAAAACGAATACAGCAATTAAGAGCAGCAAGAAAATTTCGGCCTTACTAATTATGGAAACTGCGGCAAAAGATTGACAGAATCAGAGCCCTACTACAGAAAGGTTCTTTTTTTGGGTTTTAGCCGTACCGCTGTGTTTGGGAGAGAGCGCAAATTGCGAATTATAGATGTCTAATTTTCTACTTCAACTTACTGGTATGGTAGTCTGTGCTGCTGACGTTTTTGTTCTTTCTATTGATTTCTTTGTTCTACGTAACTTATCGGTACATTGTATCCACTATTAGGTAAGATTGCGTATATCAGGCCTTAACGGCTCAGCCCTTCTTTGCGAGAGGGTCTGTGCACCGGGCTGCCATTTTAAGAGATAAACATGTTTGCTTTTTGCCTGGGATTGTTTAATCTAACGGCAGAAGACGGTATATCTGTTATCCTATCGCGGATATAATTGGATTAACCTAAAAAAGTTAGATAAAAGAATAAGCATATGCTTTTGTGGTTTTGATTGATTAAAGAGTTTCAGGATCAACTGGGAGAAAGATTAGGATTTTGCCTTGATATTATTGTTGCGAAAAATCGCTCTCAGAACTGAATTTCACTTTTGGTTCCGGGTTGTGAATTTTGTATGTATATGCGTGTTTTCATCAATGTGCGAGAAACTCTCGGATCTACTGTGTTTTGAGTAGCTAGAATTCAAGTGATCATTTTCTTTCGATATTTTTTGCATTCTATCGTTAAAAGTATTGCTGATTTTCGTACTCTTATTTACAGTAAAGCTTTCACAAATTAATACTCTTTAAAATAATAATTTTTTATTAATATGAATGTGAACCAATTCAAAAATTTGCAAATTTTAATAAAATAATAAGATAATAAGTTTACAAATGCCTCATTATACATATAGTCTTACCACTATCATAAATTAATAATCCTTAAAAATTACGGATATAATTGGGATTGTTTATTAAAATATAAATATATTGTTATTTGTCTTTTATTTTTAAATTTAATCTAGGAAAATTTTATCAATAACTTATTAATTGCATTTGAAAGTTTTGGTGTCAAAATTTACAGACTGTGACAACAAATTCTAGAGAGTTATTGTTGTTTTGAAGGTTTCTTTCACTTGATTGATTTCAGTGTATTGAATCACATACAACTTCATCATCAACATTAACAATGGCCAAATTTTTTTCTAAACTTTGAAACCTTTATAAATATTTATAATTTTAACGGGGCAATTCAATAAGTTATTAACATCCATAGTATTGTTATAATCAAGATCTTTCATTATATTCTCAAACTCATAAATGCCCTCTTATAATTGTATGTTTGTGGAAATCAAAAAACACTCTTTAAATTAAGAAATTATTAGTTTGTTAATTAAATAATACATATCTAAATTAATAAAATTTCACGATCCCATTTAAAGACAATGGTATAAAAAGCTAATAAATTGAAAATTTGGATAGTGAATAAAAAATTGTTATAGTTGGCAATGTTTTACACAACACAAATTTGACATGCAAAAGTGACTCGTCAACTCATATCTAGCCCAAAAGTGTTACTTCCAACAAATAAATTCCTACAACTTGAAACGTTAATAATAACTCATCAACCTATTTATAACCATCATTACGAGTTGAGGTCCGTTGTCCCAATTACAGTGTCCCCTCCTGTGTTTCCTCTCACATATGTGCAGGGTCCATTGGTGGTCCACTAGTGGGCCCGCCACATATGTGAGAGGAGACACAACAGGGAACACTGTAATTGATACATATGATTTCATGCCCAGCAACACCATCCTCATAACATATTCTAATGGAAAGTTAGTCTTAAAAAAATTAAATTCCCATAATTATTTAAAAAGAATAGGAGCAAGCTAGTGTTCTAGCGATTTTGACACATAGTGAGTCACCCAGAGGTCGGGAGTTCAATTCCTACCTCTGTTAGTTCTGCCTATTTAGAGCGCGGGCTGACAGGACTATGCATGCGGCTTCCCAACATCGTTCTTCCCCTCTTTACGCCCCTGCTTTCAATATAATAGATTATAGGACTTTTAAATAGTGCGAACTAAAAAAAAAAAATCTAAAAAGAAGGTGCTAAATTATAACACTTTAGTTTAAAATTTCAAAAAATGTGCCACAAAATAAAATAATTTTGTTTAATGTAAACGAACTGAAAAAAATAAATGTAATGTGATAGAATAAGCTTAAAAATACATTTAGGACTGATAAAATTAAAAAAAGTTTAATGTCTGACGATAGGATGACGATGCTCGATGCGCTTGTTTTCATTATTACACTGGAAAAATCATATTTTTGGCCCCTCTTCTATATCCTTATTGCACTTTTGTTCCCTCTTCTATGTCTCGTTGCACTTGTGGTCCCAGTTCTTTCATATTTCGGCACTTTTGGTCCCCTTTACCGACAGTCGCATGTTTTACCAATCATCTGGGGTGAGATTACAATATTTTACAAATTGGGACTAAAAGTGCAATTTTCTCTCGAATTCCGCCTTGTTCCTTCCATCCATTTTTCTCAACCATCCTTCCTTTTTCTTCCTTCCTCTCGTCACCGACGACCAGTTCATTTCACACTTGCCGACGGCCACTTTCTCCCAAATTCCTCCCTTTCGCATTTTCAATCTTTGTTTGCTCTTTTCAAATTCCTCGTTCCCCTTTCATTTTTCAATTTATGCATCATCAAATTAATCCCACTGAATCCGACCCCGCCTACGATGTTCACAAATCCTATGAACTTTCGATTGGGCTTTTCCCCAAATTGAATTCGGGGTTATTGTTGGATCCCACCTCTAGCCAGTTCCATTTCTAGGTGGCCATTTCTCCTTGCGACGCCAAAAAGGTTTGGCGATTCAAATTGGCTCCTCGCAGCCGCTTAAAGTTTCAGGCTTTCTAACTTGCGCCATTGTTTCAGATTTCTTCGTATTATTATGGTGGTGAGTGCAGTGAAGTGCAGACATTAGATACCTGACATTTTTTAATTTTTTTTTTTGTTACAAATTAACTTTTCCAAGATCCGATGTGAAGAGAGGAAGAGACCTGCGGGATTTGGTTCGCTCGACTGAAACAGCGGCAACCCATAATTGGAAGGCTGAAATATATCTGGTTATAGTGATGTATGGGCTTTGCAGAGGCTGTGGCAACGACGCTAGTGAGAAGGGGCTCGATTGCAAGCGGCAGATTGGCGGTGGCAACAACAGCAACCCATAATTCCAAGATCCTCCTTTTCGCATTTTCAATCTTTGTTTGCTCTTTTCAAATTCCTCGTCCCCCTTCATTTTCCAATTCATGCATCATCAAATTAATCCCACTGAACCCGACCCTGTCTGCTCTGCCCCGGTCTACGATGTTCTCAAATCTTATGAACTTTCGATTGGGCTTTTCCCCAAATCGATTTCGGGGTTATCGGTGGATCCCACCTCTAGCCGGTTCCATTTCTAGGTAGCCATTTCTCCCTGCGACGCCAAAAAAGTTTGGCGATTCAAATTGGCTCGACACATCCGCTTAAAGTTTCAGGTTTTCTAACTTGCGCCATTGTTTCAGCTTTCTTCGTATTATTATGGTGGTGAGTACAATGAAGTGTAGACATTAGATACATGACATTTTTTTTTTTTTTTTTCCAGTTACAAATTAACCTTTCCAAGATCCTATCTGAAGAGAGGAAGAGACCTGCGAGATTTGGTTCGCTCGACTGAAACAACAGCAACCCATAATTGGAAGGCTAAAATAGATCTGGTTATTGTGATGTATAGGCTTTGCGGAGGCGGTGGCAACGACGCTAGTGAGAGGGGGCTCGATTGCAAGTGGCAGACTGGCGGGGGCAGCAGCGTGAAGGGGGGCGGGGGGGTGTGAGGGGTTAGGATATTGGGTAGAGGGAGTGATTATTTTGGCAAAAGTTTGTTTAATTATTTTATGACCCAATTTTTTTTTTTATTTTTTCAAAACAGTCTATTTTACCATTGACTCCGTGATTTGGTCAACGAAAAACATGCAACTGCCGGTAATGGAAACCAAAAGTGACTAAAAAGAACTGGGACCACAATTACAACAAGCATGGAAGATGGACAAAAAATGTAACGAGAGTATAGAAGAGAGACCAATGTACGATTTTCCCTTAATACATTAGAAGTTTAATTCATTACGTGATACATGCAGCTATATACAATACGAGACCCGATACATAAGATTAGATTCAATACACGATACATCAGATGACAAATACAATATGTCATGTTTGAGCAACTGACTCATAATAACTATACATTTGAGATATACACGAGCATCATACAGTTAGGCTCGTCAAATACAAGTTATGGAAAATAAAAAATTAAAAAGAAGGAAAGAAGAACATTTTTTTTGTTAATTTGTCGGTCTGATCCACACGTAATCACCGCAAAGTTCTAATGAACGCAAACTCAAATTAAACCCCTAATTTTCATCCTCTTCACCCTATAAATAAAATCTTCTCGTCCTCCATAACCTCCTCCTCCGACGTACACACACTCACCACACACAGTGAAAAAGAAACCACAGATTTTTACAGTTTTCATAGAAATTCTGCTTTCTTTGTCTTCAAGGAAGAAAGAATATAATCAAATCCTTTCTTTCTTCTTCACAGAATCACTGTAGACCATAATCATCATCATCGTCGTCGGTCCTTTTGGTTTTTAGTTTTACTGCCACCATTGCTGTTGTGTAGTTCAATGGCAACTGTCATCAAACTCAAATCGCAACCGCTTCACAATTTCTCTCTGCCCCACCTGAGATGGGCCCACAAGAACCACCACTCCCCTCATTCCACCGCCGGGCACCACTCCGATTCTGATGATTCTCCCGGAGGGCAGCCACAGGGAAGCGACGACCGCGTCGCGAGAGAGTCACCGCAACCCGCCGCCGTGATGCCTCCTCCTCCTTCCTCCTCCTCCCGTACCTCGCGCCAACCGGTTTCCTCAACTGCGTCCCCGTGTGAACATCAGAAGACGACCAAGAATGAGGGAGGGGAAGACGGTGAGGGCGAAGAGGAGAAGCCGTGGAATTTGAGGCCGAGGAGAGTGGTGACTACGTCGTTGCTGGATTCTAAGAATGGGGGCGATGGTGGTTCGAGTTATGGACATTTAAACAAGTCCACGAGGCTGAGAGGAACGGCATGTCAAGTCGGTGCGGTGGGCTCCGGCGGACATGGGTCGGAAAGGAAGAGGAAGATGGCGGAGGAGAAGAGGAAGCTGTGGATCTCGCTCTCCAAAGAAGAAATTGAGGAAGACGTGTATGCTTTGACTGGTTCCAGACCACGCAAGCCCAAGAAACGCCCCAGGAATGTTCAGAAGCAAGTCGATGTATGGCATACTAAATTCAATTTGATTTAATTTTAATTATTCCTCAATTGCTTTCCCGTTTGCTGCCTTATGGATTATCTGTGGGCAAAATGTTTGGTTGCAGAATGTTTTTCCAGCGTTGTATTTGGTGGGGATGAGTGCTGAATCCTATCGTGCTTATGATACTGTGGTACGCTACGCCCTGAATTGTTGTTTTTTGTCTCGCATTACAGAGAGTTTTTGTGTGCATGTCATAATTGATGAATACTTATCACTTTAGTTTGCTTTGTTTTGGATAGTTGCAGCAGAGGTAGATTGGATTTTGGCTGGGAATGCCAAATCCTTGATATTCTAGGAAGGTTTGTGTTTCTCAATTCTCTGTCAAAACTTTTGCGTGGTTGTGGGAAAGCTGAATTGAGCATTCATGGCATTTCTTTTCTTGCAGATGTAATATTTACAAAGAAGTAGTGGAATGTTGGAAAAGATGGGACTTTTGCAGTGTTGATGCCTCATCTGGAGGTATATAATCTGCTTAGTTACAAGAGAGAAAGGTTTAAAATGGGATGAGAACTAAAGTTATGTAGTACAGTAGCAACTTGAATCTTTTGGTTTTCCTTTCCTTTCCTTCCCTTGTTCTGCGGACGGCTTATAATGTAAATGAATGGAAGTTTAAGGTTTGGATTAAACAGTAATGGTTCTTATTCGCAATGCATGCTATATCATAGGCTTTTTTCTTGGAGAAATTGTCATTTTCTTGACAAAAGTTCATCGTAATTAGTTCCAAAATGAATTTAGTTGAAGAATCTCTAAAGGGGATCCATCCAGCTCTGTTTGCTTTCTCTTGAGTATGTTGACACTGCATAATTTCTCTTGAACCAGAAGCAGTGAAAAATGATTTCTCTTCAAATACATTATTGTGTTTTGGAGTCTCTTTATGTGACTGTTATTGTTATGGATTTTACCTTCATTTGATGCATGCTTCACATGGAGCTTTCTTGTCAACATCTCAAAGAACTTTTTTCATTGAATGAATCCTCTGAAAATGTGGCAGAGGGCTTAGGCAATGCTTCATTGTAACAGAGAATTGGCTTTGTCTTCTACTTATGGTTGCTTTACTAAAATTTGTTAAAACGTAAATCGTCTCACTGAAATAGTCAGGTTTCTAATACTGAAAATAATACTAGAAACCGGGTTTCTTTAATGGGATAGAGAGACCCTTTGTGTTTGTATTGTTGGTTCCGAGCACACCATTAGAATCTACTTCTTGCTTGTGCTTCCATTTTCTTTAAAAAAATAAGTTTATATGTGTTGCATGTTCCTTCTTGTGGGATGGGATCTTAATCCCGTGTGGACTTTTTGGCCATGACCTGCCGTAGGGTTAGAAAAAAGATCCTGGACTTAAGAGGAAAAATGGCGTTTACCAGTATGGTAGAGGGGGGTCATGAAGAACAATAGAGTTTGAAGAGTCTGAAAGTCTTCTTCTTCTTCTTCTTTGGGGCATTTTTGTGGCTGCTCATTAGTCATTGCCTATCAACTATCATATCCATATATTTCCAATCCTAGTTTGAAATGGTCGCATTGCATGCATCATATGAAAGAACACGTATGCAATTTCCATGTTTTTAAATAGCATGTTGGAAAAATCTTCACGAAGTGAAAAAAGCCAGATTCAAAAAGTGAGTGCTATGCTCTTATCATAAAAAAAATTGTTACCTAATGTTTTTGTTTTGTATATGTTGTTTTATTACCTTAAACATAAAGAATGGTATGGTCATAGAATTTGGCTAATTGTTATCTAAATGCACATCTCTAAACATATAGTATTAGATTAATAAGCTTATAGATGTCTAGAGATTACGATCTTAGCCCTTACATGAGCTTGCTTCATTCATTATGTGGATCTTAATCTTAATCTCCCTTGGTATTTAGATGTAAACAAGAAGTTTTATTTTTCAACTAGTGGATATGTTTTCCTTCTTTGTCTGTCATGGGACGCTTTTTTGAATTACCAAAATGAGCACGTGGTGGCAAGCAATGCCCACTCGACTCAACCAAGATGTGTCCATACATGATTCTGTTGCGCTGTGCTGGTCCAAAGCACCGTGCGACGCATGGTGCGAATTCGCACGTAGCATGACTTTCTCGAATCTCAAGCTGCAACACCCCATTTGGGGACCGTGTAGGCATCAGTAGGGTTGCGGGGTAAGCGTGAGAACCGTGTAGGCATTAGTAGGGTTGCGGGGTAAGCGTGAAACCTAGATGAATCTGGTAATCAACCTATCAATTTCCTTAGATGAACAACTCGATTGATAGTTTATCCAAATTAATGTGTTGCCCAAATTAAGCCATATATGAATTTAGTAACCACGCTAACCTTAAAATTGTTGTGTCGGATGTTTCCAGGAAGAGAAGAGTGTTACCATCAAACATTAGATGGGAAATTGTAACATGAACTCCCAAACCAATTCCTTTATGTTCCTCTTGTTCAAGAAGTGAGATGAACACTTGTTCAATAGACCATATCATATGCCTTGCTTATATCTAATTTAATTGCCATAAGCATTTTTTTCCCATTTTGGTCGCTTTTTAATACAGTAATCTCATTTTCAGTAAAACATTATCAGAATTTGTCTTCCTACAACAAATCATTATGATATTGAGAAATAAGTTATGTCAAGACATACATAAGTCGATTTGAAAGTAATTTTGCAATGATTTTGTTGAAAACGTTCGTCAGTAATATCATCACGCATCTCGAAATTATATGCGGTTGCAATACGAAACCAAATACAACGAGTAGTAGGGTCCTGAGTTAAGCCTTGACTAAAATTTGAAAATCTTAATGTCATAATACCTTACAAATCCTCCTAGATGGCTTAATTGGGCATTGTTTCCTCGGAATCAAAACAAGTTTTGTTTGATTCCATGTTGGTTCCATAATCAATGTCCTGAAGAATTTTCGAACACAGTGGCTTTTGTTGTACATCCTACATCTACAGTTATAGGGCCATGATCCGATTGTAAAATTGTCAAATTCAGTAGCTTAATTTGCCCCTGGGAACAAAGATAGCCACTCATCGTTTGCAAACGCCTTATTCAACCTCTCATATACGCAAGCATAATTTTTCCTACCATTTGTTTATTTGTTAAACTTTTATAAAATAATTATTAATATTATATTATTGACCAATGGATAGCTGACACCTCATTTGCTATATGAGATAGTTGAGTAGATTAATTGAGTTGTGTATCATTACTCTTTGTTGCGTATTATTACTCTTAAAAAGACGAAAAAACACTTCCATCCATTCTTGTCCATTAATTTCTATTAATTATTTGCCTCTTTGGGTAATGAGTGGAGCTGAAAATTGACCAAACGGAACAGCAGGCGGCGCAGCCGCATGGTCGTATACCTTGGTCGGGGTCGCAACTTATGAATTCGTCTTCATCGCGAGGCAGCTTCAAGGCGCAAAATGCTATAAAAATAAGGGCATTAATGGTATCGACTATCACGTCTCAAAATGTATTTTGGAATATGAATTGAATTATTATATGGTATCACATTATTACTAATACTCGTAAACAATATTATTCTCTAGTAGGGGTGGTCAAAAAACCCCGCGGGTCGACCCGGAAAAACCCGACCCGCGGGTTGGGTTTTTTCCGGTTCGGTTCCGGGTCAAACCCGCGGGTCGGGTTGGTTCCTTCTCAATTTTTTTTTTTCATAATTGCTGGTCCGATCGTGGGTCGGGTTTTTTTTTTTGGTCGGTTCCGGGTCGAATTCGTGGGTCCGGTTCGGTTTTCCATCTAATTTTGGGTTTTCTAAATTTAAAACATGTAAAATTATAATGCTCATTTGCATAAGTCAGGATTCAAAAACACAACCTAAGGTTGGTAAACCAATCTTAAGGAAAGTTGATTAACCACTCCAGCAACTCTTTGTTTTGTTATTTTTTCTTCTTATTAATATATTATACAACATTAAACTATAAATGATTTAATATCTTTTTCAATTATATACATGATTTAATATCTTTTTTAATTATATTAATGATTTAAATTACATCACACATGTATTTCACAATCTAAACAAAATTAATTTTTATACAAAAAAATAAATAATATTTTATGCCATAAATTTATATATTATTTCAAATTTAAATACTATGCTTATAAATTGAAAATTGACATCTTAAATAAGTAATATTATACTCTATTATTTTTTTATTACAGTATTTTTTTTAAAATAGTAATATAAATGTGCAAACAGTAAAAAGAAAAATAACACGAAATGTAACTTTTACCATTAGTTTATATAGTATTATAATGTATATTGTTTTTTAAAAAATTAATTATAATATATATAGTATAAAAAATTCATATATGAAATTAATATATAAATAAACATATAATATAATAAAGATAATAAGATAATATAACAAAACAAAAAGTAAAAGGAGTGGTTAATTAGCATACCTTAAAGATAATTATTGAACTTAAGTCATGTGTTTAAATATCATCTTAAGCAGAAATAATATAATTTTGAAACTTTTTCATTAGGAGCAAAAAAAAAAAACTGGCCCAGACCCGACCCGGCCAGACCCAACCCGAAACCGACAGATCGGGTCGGGTCGGGTATCACATTTGCTCACCCCTCTAGTATCAGTTTTTTTTTTCTTTTTCTTTTCCTCCTCCTTAAAGTGAAACTTGAACAAAAACATTACCATTGACCCTGTTTACGAATAACAACTTTTAATAATTATATTTTTTTTCATTAGTGATATCTTAAAAAGTATTATTAATATTCACTAGTACTATTCACGAGTAGCGGTTTCTTCCTTTTTTTTCCCTTTCTTAAAGTGATACTTGAACAAAAATAGTACATGTGGCCCTGTTCACATAGTAACAAATTTTTTTTATTATTTAAAAAAATATAAAAAATTTATTCATTCGTAAAGTGATACTTGTAAAAAAAATATTACTAATATTCGTAAATACCCAATGTTCATATATATTACTGTTCTGAAATGTGGCTTTGAGCCTATTTTGAAAGACATCTCAAAATATTCCATTCTATTATTTTCCATACATGGCTAGTTTGGGCTTAGGGCCCATTATTTTTCTCCCCAAATTCATTCCAACAGTGGGTTCCATAGCTTTCCAGTCGCATTCACGATGCCTTTAGAGGGATTCTCCTCTCACATGATCTGACATATGATATATGATAGGATAAACTCGTTACATTTGTATTCTGCACGTGGTATATGTGTTTTAATGTATCGTGATATCTTAAGAGTTAAATTTAATACTCTAGAAACTAAATTCACTATAACATTATGAGAAACATCATAAATTAAACTTAATACGCTATATTTCGGCAGTTAAATTTGAGACATTAAAATAAATCAAGTACAATGCCCCTACGTCTATACTCGGTACATCAAAGACTCACTTATTTTTATAACGTAATCATTTATTTATATATCATATTATTAAATGCATTATAAAATGAACCTAAACAAAAGAGCAGAACTGTTAAGACAATGAAATGTTCCAAAATATAATTAAACGTTTTATTGAAACGAGAGGAATAACATGTATATTTGCTCTACACAAAATGATACTTTCTACTATTTCAAGTATTAAGAACTTAAGGCCATGACGATTCAAACTCTGATTTAAATTAGGGATTTTTTTTTTCTTCCTAATATATCAAAATAAAGTAGAATAGGGGTTTTATATATTTTTATATTTTATATCCTAACTAACATAATTGTGTATAATGTATAACTATTAAATTTAAAAACTTAAAATATGTAAAATTATCTCAATTTTAAAAGTTGAAATATCACATGTTTAAAAAATATGGCCGATATAAAGAAAAAGTATTATCTATTTATCAGGAAAGAAAAATCCGCATCGGACTGTCCGATAAGTCTGACGGGAGATACTATTATAGGAGTTATATTATGTTTAAAAAATAAAAAAAATTACGAACCGTGAAAAAATTGAAAGGAAGGAGGAAAAAAAAAGAAAAAAGGGAAATATAATAAACTGCATTTATTTATTTATTGAAACATAAAAAAAAAACTGGAATTGGAATTTGGGATTATTAAAAAAATGGGAAGACCTCCAAAACCCCAACCCCAACCCCAACCCACACGATCCCGCTCTGCTCCAACTCCAAGTGTTTCAAAAACCCTCCTTCCTTCTCACGCACTGAATCTCCCCCAATTTGGCTTTTGCTCTGCTCCATTCTCTGTAGTTTTAATCAAACCACGACTTGTACTCCTAATTTAGCTCGATTTCCAGCTTCCCATCTGAAAAATCTGTACAGATTGAGCTTAATACTGAATGGCGCAGAAGAGTTTCAGCAACGGCGGCGCCACCGTTTCCGCCAGAGCTCCAGTTCCGCCCCGTCAACCTAATTACTCTTGCGACAGAGTACAGGTATTGATATTAACCTATATTGAGATGTGGGCTGGCAGCGAGTGATGTAATGCTGGCGGGACTATTTTTTTGTTACTCAGCTTTTTTTCTCATTGATTCATTCAACCTATATATATCTTGGAATAACCCTCTTGAAATGTGAGTTGATAATGGGATTAATTGTGAAAAGTTCTGTCATTTTGTTCATTCAATTTTGGCCTAAAGGCACTGGTGGGTTGGGAGGATTAGGGTTCTGAGTTGGAGTTAAAAGCATGACCTTTTTTTATTTTTTTTATTTTCAATTTCTGGTTAAGATTGATTTTCAAGGATGAAGGTATGTGCTCATTTGTAATTTTCAGATTCCAGCGGGGGTTAATAGTAATGAACTTATAGAACAAGGGGATGGGGAGTGACCTAGATGATTTCTTATTCATGCGATTGAATATGGTTTTGAAGTGAAGTTATAGGTTTTGTGTTTATAGATGTATGATTAAATATAGTGTTTAAGGCTTAAGATATGATTAGTAGGATTAATAATGAAGTCGGCCTGAAAAATAGTTGATTGACAATTGGATATATAGTGAAATGCTCTTGAGGAACTTGGGAATGAGGAGCAAGCTAGATGGATATTCCATTCATATTTCTCAGTTCTTATCCATATCTTTTTTTTTTTCTTTCATTTGGATCATGCATGTCTCTCTGATGGTTACATTTATGGCAGGAAGCATTATATCACCTGGCTTCAGTTGATCCTATTGAGTTGTGTAATGAAGCTAAAGTTGAGCACTGTAGGGCAACTAGAGATTTAAGAAGCTGTGGACGATGTGTAGAGAGTGTTTTGAACTCGTGTGGCCATGCCTCCTTATGTGAGGAATGTAGTCAGCGTTGTGATGTTTGCCCAATCTGTAGAATTCCTTTACCTAAGGATGGGAATAGACTTCATCTTCGTCTTTATTATAAGTGCATAGAAGCTGGTCTTATCTCCAAAAGATGTGATGACAGACTACAAGACAAGGAGGATGGCGAGAAAGAACTTATTGCCGATGTTCAGCGTTTGTTCTCTCTGTTTGATGTTGCTTTGGAGAATAACTTGAGCTCACTAATATGCCACTGTATCCTTATATAATTTTACTTTTTTCAATTGACAATACCTTCTTGTCTTCATGGGGGAGGAATATTTTCCTACGCTAATTTAGTTGAAAATCTTTGGTTTCTTATTGTTTACCATTTGTTGTTTTTGATTGCTTCTCTGAATAGTAAACTGAAATCAAAAAAGTTTTGGATAAGTAGATTAATAATTGATGTCTATCCATTTGGCCTTGTTAGACTAGAAAAAATCGCAGGAAATCATTTGCTCATTATCGGTATTCCAGCTATATTGGTTCCCTTTTCTTAACAGAGAGATCACAGATGTTACAGATGTCTGCATGGATGAAAGTGCTGTGTCCAGTGATCCTGTAATTGCCTTCTTACTGGATGAGAAGGTCGTAAAAGATTGGTGTAAGCGGACATATAAGATTATTGTGGAGGAGCTTCAAGTGATATGTATCCTGATATAAACATCTCTTTGCAAATTTCAAATATCATTGTTATTAATTTAAAAATGAGTAGGCTTTGTATTCTTTAACATGCTTAATAGATAAGCTAACGGTAGATGAGTTGAAAGATACTTTGAGTTCTCTGCTCAAATTTTCTTTTAAGTTAGCTGGTTTGGCCAGTGTTCTAGATGTTCTGGAATCATCATTTAAAGGTTCTACGTCAGCAAAGCTTCATGATCTTTACCATCTTCGGGAAAATATTTTGAAGACAAAGCAGGTGAATTTGCTTAAGCTTGATTCATCAATTTGAGATTTTCCAGCTTTTAGATTTGTGTAGGCAGGTTTGAAATGATACATGGTTCTGCAGTTTTTACTGCCTTTATTACTTTGATAGGTTGTGTAGAATAGTGTTTATTGGGAAAAGGCTATATAATCAATGTTTGAAAGTTACTAACCTGGGCTTTCAATTGTCAAATAAAAGTTAGCATTTTTTTGTCTTTGTTTTCTGGTTATGAGGATTTCAGATGTTACCAATTGGTGGAGTACATGTTTTGTATCTTGCCAATAAACATTGGATTAACGTATTTTCTATTTTATTCTGTATTTTAATATTTTCAGCACATGGATGTTATAATTTGGTGCACAAGACATCATTTTTTCGAAAAAGTGAGGGCTCGTCATGATAATATTGTATTATGGCGTTCTCATGTTAGAGAGAGAAAATCATCTGCTACCAAGCGTGCATGGCCCGATTTAGTTATAAGAAATGCTGCTGAGTCTATTGGAGGAGAAAATTCCACTCTTTTTATTGAAGAAGCACTTCAAAATCTTGATATGGAGTTGGGATATACAGATGATCATGGAGAAGAACTACAAATTGCACTCCTGCAGAAGGATGGGGGATCTTTATTTTTCAGGTCCAAATTGGAAGGTTTAGCAGGGTTGTACCCATTTGAAAATTTGAGAGCTGCTATTGATGTGCTCTTCTTGCGAGGAAGTTCAGATATGGTGGTTGCAAAGCAAGCAATTGTATCCTTTTGGATTGTGTAAAATGATAATGTGGTATTTGATGTTAGCTTCTTTGCTTTGTTCTTGACATTTGATCAGTTTTTGTACTACCTATTTGATCGCCATTGGACCATGCCTGAAGACAAATGGAGAGACTTGGTTGATGACTTTGCAGCCACTTTCTGTATAACTAGGCATTCCTTACTGGAATCTTTTGTCTTTTATCTTTTGGATGACCATACCGATGAAGCTCTCCAGGTAATTCCACCCTGTGGCTGCATTAGAATGTCTCTAGTCTCTTGGAAACTGGAAATTTACTGATTTAGAGGTTTGAAAAGGATTTTTTTTTTCCCTTAAAAATTTACTTGAACTGTCTACTTTTTTCCATACAATGCTGTGTAGTATAAGTTAATGTGAATCTGTAGTGATATAATATCATATTACCATGTCTGAATATGGCTCTATGTTTGAAAAGGATTCTTTTTCTTAAAGAAATTACTTGAACTGTCCACATTTTTCCATACAATAGTGTGTAGTATGAGATAATGTGAATCTGTAGCAATATAGTGTCATATTAACACGTCTGATTACTATGTGAACTATTACTTTTGGCTTTTATCATTTTAATGTGTTCAGTGAAAATTATTCACTTGTTGAAACTGAAGCTAAAATTATCATGTTAGGTGAAAATTTACTCAATATATGTACTTTCCCTGGCTGCATGCAAAATCTGGTTACACAAGCAAGGAATTGTTATCCATTCGCTGAACTGTTCATTGAATAAAGTAACTTTATGATGTGATGTGCGCTAACGGATGATTTCATTTTCAAACAAGTAGTACCTACTTCTGTCACTTTTACAAAGGTGGAAAAATGGTACTTTTTATCCCTTCTGGTGTGAATTAATAATTCACTTCCTTAGAAATATAAATTTGGCTGAAACTTATTAAAAGATATTTCATCCACTAAGACCTGCAATCCAAAAACTACAGGAAGCTTGTCGTCTTCTCCCCGAAATTTCGGGCCCCACAATTCATCCCAAGGTGGCCCAGGTTTTACTAGAAAGGCAGAATCCTGATGCGGCTCTGATGGTTTTGAGGTGGTCTGGTCGAGATGAAGCACGGTTGGTTTCACTTGAGGCGGCTGTCACCACTGTTCGTGTGCGTGTGGAGTGTGGACTTCTTACTGAAGCTTTTATGTATCAGAGATCTGTCTGCATGAAGGTCAAAGAGCATAATTTGAGTGACGAATCTTTTCAGAAAGTTACTGGTGAAACTAGATATGAGGGTTGGACTTGGTCACAGTGGGTGGAGGCTTTGGTGACAGAAATATGCTGTCTTTGTATTCGAAGGAATTTGGTAGATCGGATGATAGAGTTTCCATGGAACTTTGAAGAGGAGAAACATCTCCACAAATGTTTGTTGGATTATGCTACAGAGGACCCTTCATCTGCTATAGGAAGTCTTCTCGTAGTATTTTATTTACAGGTATATTTCTCATCAATGAGAATGCGTTCTCCTTGTTTCCTTCTGATCTGTTTATGGATATCATTGTTCCTTTTTTCCAGCGTTATCGGTACATAGAAGCCTATGAAGTTAACCGTAAGCTTATCAGCATGGAGCAGAGCATTTTTTCAGAAAATACCTACAGTGAACAAATCTTAATGAGGATGAGATCCAGAAGTCATTGGAGATCAGGATTGGTTGTAAGTGAATCATACTTTTTAATTGTTTTTACTTTAGGTTTCTTTTGTTTTGAATCTATTGAGTTCTTGATTCACCAGGTTCTTAAATAGTTGAGAAGTAAACAGTGTTTATGAGTTCAAATCCCTGATGGGGATATGCAAAGCTCATGATAGAACTTTAATGCAAGGGGAGTAACATTTTGTCTGTTCAACAGTAGAAGAAGCTGAAAGAACCCTTAACAAATATAGTTTTCCTACACCACCAACCTCAGGGTGGTCTTGTACCAGGGTCCCAACACCTCTTTTTGGAGGTTAAAAAGTAAATTCAATGGAGAGTTGAGAATTATGTCGCTAATGGGGGTCAGGGGTTGTGAGTGTTTTTGATATCCTGGGTGTACCCCCAATTAGGTGTGCAATTATACTGAGTTTCTTCTTTTAGTTCACCTGTCGCCACTCTGAGTTGAAGCATTGTATCCTTTTTCAGTTTTCTGATCTGAATATTATGATTTTGCAGGAAAAGAGCTTAGAGTTATTGCCTGAGGTCCTGCAGCAGCAATTGAAAAGTGGAAAGCTGACCGAAGCTGCTGTATTTCCTATTAGTGAAGACAGTTTTCCAGCAAAATCCAATGATACAATGGTGAAGGAACCTATTTTAACCACTTTATTGGTTCCTCCTGTTGATTCTTCCTTTGGTAATGGGATAGATAATGCAATGTTCAAGTCATCATCAAAAGTGGGTGGATCTATTTTAAATCATATGAACGAATATGGTAACTTGGATGCATCTGTCCCGCGTGCAGTCTTCTTTGGTGAAGCAGAAAAGAGTTGGAGACCTGACAGTAGTTTAAGGAGAAACTTTAACTTTGACGACACTGGTTCTACTGCTCGCCGGGCTAGTTCTTTAGTTACTTCTCCAATCAGGGAGTTGAACAGCTCTTCATCAAAGAAGGGCCAGAGTATGCACTTGCAGAATGGATCACTTAAGAAGTTTCATGGTCAAGGTTCTTATTCCCATAGGGCTGCTGCTAATCCTGTAACTCCCGTTAACCATGGTTTGTTTGCAGATTCTGCTCAAGACTCAGCTGCGCTTGGCAAACTTACATCCTCAAGAAAACCTGAATCAGCTCAGATTCCTTTGTCAAATGATTCCATGGATATATCTTGGAGGTAAAAGTTATTATCTTTTTTATTTTTTGCATCAGCACTGTTTTTCTGACTTTGCTAATAGAGAAGATATACCGAAATATGCTCATGTTTCACTTGTCTTCCTGTTGACTTTCTCAGCCAAGCGGAGGATGACATGGCTGCCCCAAAAGCAAATTCAAATGGTGGGCCCAGATGGCGCTCTGACGACTCTAGCGACGATGATGAACGTGGAGCCCCAGTTGCAGCAGCAACTAAGTCAATGAACAGAAGAAGAAGCAGACTTGCTAAAAGATGATACATATTAGGTTTTGTAGGTTGTAGAAATTATAGTCCTTATATCACAATGCAAAACCGAGTAAGAGAGCTAGCATAGCAACAAAGAGACAACACAGATTGAAGATGTCTGAGAGGTTAATTGCCTTGTGAGGAGAACGTCGCCAAGTTCTTTCACAACGCAGCCTGCTCTTCCTCGGAAGTTTCATCATCAAACTCGGGTAATGGCAGACTACGCCTTCCTTGTTTTTCCGATTCATCGTATGATTATTGCACCGGGTTTTTGTCTAGGCAGGCGATGCGACATTTTTGGGGCCTAATCTTTGAATATTTCCACCATGAGATGTACATAGACAGGCAATGTGACATTCAGATTGGCTATGCTTCTTATTAAGTTTCAATTACCCTACATTTTCACTATGTTAGTGTTTCAAAATTCAAAGTAATGTGTGTTTTTTGATGGAGTTATCGTGTTATAAGGAGTAAAAATAGGAGATGGAAATGTGGATATGCATGGAAGTGGACACTTCCACTAGCCGTTTTAACCGCTACATTCAAATTTGGACACAAAGGGTACTACGTGGTTAACTTAAATGGAACATTTTTATTTTATTTTTTGAAAAAAGATTGCTCGATAGATAAGTAGAAATATCGCAAAAAAAAAAAACACAATTCTGCTACAATATACGCAAGTTGTGAATCAAAAAGTTAGCTTTACGACCATGGTAAGAAACAGAGTGGTGGAAGGAGAGATCAAGAAAGGGCCATGGACTTGTGAGGAAGATGAAATCCTGATGAACTTCGTCAGGGAAAATGGCCCTAGAGACTGGAGCTCCATCCGATCAAAAGGGCTCTTGCCAAGAACTGGAAAGTCTTGTCGCCTAAGATGGGTCAATAAGCTTCAACCCAACTTGAAAAGGTAAGACTCTTTCCCCTCCAAAAAACTACAATCCAGTTAAGATATCATTCAGTTATCGAATTTGGCTGTTTTTTCATGCATATTCAACACTTCTTTTATTTGTTTTTGAACTTGCATTTTGCGAACGGAAGAGGATGCAAATTTTCGGCGGAGGAAGAGAGGTTGGTGTTGGAGTTGCAGGCTGCGATCGGGAACAAGTGGGCTGCGATAGCAACTTATTTACCAGGAAGAACAGATAATGACGTGAAGAATTTTTGGAATATTAGGCAAAAGAGGCTGGCCAGGATTTTGCGTTCTTCATCGCAGCCAAACAGGAGGAGCATTAAGAAAAGAGGAACAACCGCTGTTGTGGATCATGAAGCTTCTTCTTCTTCCTCTTTCCAAGTAAGCACTTGTACACTCTTGTTATGCAAATTTCGTTTCCATTTTTCAATGGTTTAAACATGCACGTAAAAATCGTTAGATGCCCCAGTACGGGAGTAGGCAACAGAGAAATATGAACTAATATTAAAAGGGAAAGGCGTAAGTTTTAGAATTGAAAACCCATGTTCTAGTTAAATATATATGAAATCATGCATCTTAACTGTGCACGATAGCGGGATGCATGTGATCTATATAACTGACTATATAGCGAGATAAATATTTAGTTGTTGTAATTGTTTTTCTTCTAAATGGGAATCATGTTGGTTAATTTAAAAGCCAAAACACATCAATAGAAAGAATGATGCATGCTACTATTTGTGTATGTTATTGTTTATGCTTCACTGTTGGTGATGAGTTAAATTAATAGTGGCGGAGTCACATATTAGGCTGGTGGAGCAATTGTACCACTTCATTTTTTTGAAAGTACGCGTAGTACTATGTAAAAGGTATAAAATCAGATAGTTTTTTACCCCATAAAAATTAATAAAAATATAGACAATGTAAGGATAAATTAAAGGAATTTTTGTTTAGGAAAATTTTGAATATCTTACCCACCGTGTATTAGCGCTCTGGCTCCACCACTGATTATATATATTATGTCAGTGATGATGATCATGATGAATATAATACTACAATTTGTTTAAATCTAACATGATCTTTTGTATACTTGAAATTTGTGACACTTTTCAGGATTCTAGGTTCAGCACCAACCAGTTCAAATCAGCATCACTAAACTATGACATTTGCTCCTGTCTTTGCTCAGAAAACAACTCCAATGGTGTCAATAATTTGGCTTTGACATCACCATATTGCGTTACCCCATATGTAGTTGATGTTAACATGAGCCAACCTTCCATGGTAGATTTCCATACAAATCCAAATGATAATCTGCAAAATGCAACATTGAATGAGAATGATCATCTTCCCCTTTTGCAAGAAAATCTTGACTTTGGGATGGAATTTGGAGAGAAAAACTTCATGGATTTGGAGGGTTTTGCTCATCAAGAAGCATTTGAAGTTGGAAATATGTCACAACAGCTCAACTTGGGAGTGTTAATGGAGCAATTGGATCATTACAGAGATAATAATAATAATAGTGGGATCCCAATGCCTGATAATGTATTTGGTGATTTCTCAGAAGACATGCTTGATAATCATCTGCAGATAGTTCCAAGAGCATCATCATCCTCATGAATGTTTGTGTGTACTAGAAAAGTCTTTTACTTTGGGGTAATTTTATTTGACGTTGTAATGATTAGATTAGATCGCATGTACTTATTAATGTGTAATTTGTGTGTGTTATAATAGCAACACATCATTATTATAGTACACGATGAGTAGAAATATTAACTGGTACACATTATTCTATCGATGTAATAAATTAATAATATGATATTATGTTTGTAATAGTTAAGAAATACTTTTTAGTTTTGGAAAACAAAACTTCTAAGGGAAAAAAATAATAATGTAGGATAATTTTTTGTCTTTTCTTTCTTCCAGATTTTTGCCATAAAGTACTGTCACCCAAACTTAATAAAATAGTGCTCCTCTCTCGTTTAATTAAAAGAATTAAATTTCTATTTTCGTTGTTCTATTAGAAGAGTCCAATTTCAAAAGTTGTGCCTCGAGCCGCGCAAATAACCTTATTTCAGCGGCGCATGCAACCAAGAGAAACCCTCCTCTCTTCTCCAGCAAATTTCCATCATCAAACGAATAAAAAAGGGGCATGATATTTACAGTAACCGTTTCGATATTTGCAGTAACATTTTCTTGTGAAAAGTCTAAAATACCCCTAACACTTAAAAAAAAAAAAAAACCAAAATATTGCCAGTCGCCGGCGACATTTCCCCCCCCCCCCCCCCCCCCCCCCCCCCTTCAATTTGATATTTGCAGTAACCACCGGGCGGATCTTCGTCAATCCGGTAAAAAATTCACATTTTCGACAAAAATACTAACACATCCGGACATAATACAACTAAATTAATCAAACCAACTATCTAAAATAATACCGCAAAACATTTTTACTTTAGCCACTAATCTTTTTCCGATCCGAGTCGTCTCGATTTTTATCCGATTTTGTGATTCCACCCGGCTCTGCTTTGCAGGAATTATTAAACGGAATAGAGCCCGTGAGTTGCTTTTTCAATTTTTTTTTTCAGCCTGCACGGGCTGCATAGTTGGTTTGTAATTTTTTTTTTTGCCCGTGGGTATTTTTGTCTTTTTATAGGGGAATATTACTGCAAATATCGAAACCATTACTGCGAATATCAATTCTGATAAAATAAACCAAACAACTCCATTTTTCTCTTTTTGTTTCCTGAAAAAATTATTTAAATAATATAGTACTGGTTTAGAAAGCGGGAAGCAGCTGCTCACAACCAGCCAGTTTTTATCTTCTGGACCAAAGAGAAAGCATGGAGAATTCAAGTGGTCTTCAACTTCCGGTGATCGACCTAAGTTCCTCCGATCGCATGTCCACCGCACAATCCATTCAGAAGGTCCCTTCTCATGGAACCCTCTTTACTACTTTCATTAATTTACAATGTGCATTCTTATAGTTTCGAGCTTCTACTATAGTAGTGGATAATTTCAGCCTTAGCTTCAGTTTATTTGTTTTTTTTGTTTCCCAATTGTAATTTGAGGAAAAATAAAAGGGTTCATTGTTTGAAGCTTGAGGGATAAAGGTTTTATGATCACAAGTCACAAATGGAGTGCAAAATAGAAAAGGATCCTTATGAGTTTAACTAGTAACTAGAAAAGTTTGTATTTGCTTTAATAAACACAGAAATGTGAAAGAATTGTCCCAAATACACCACTTTTGCTGTTAAAGATTGTTCTTGAATTTAACGATTGAGACTGTGTAAAGAAGCAATCCTGTGTGTGCTGAAAGAATGGGATTTTAAATGGGTTACAATTTGTATGATTCCTGCTTTATTAAATTGCTCTGAATTGTTCGATTTAGGCATGCGTGGAGTTTGGTTTCTTTTACCTAATAAACCACGGGGTAGAGGAAGAACTGTTTGAAAGAGTCTTTGAAGAGAGCAAAAAGTTTTTCATGCTCCCCCTTGAAGAGAAAATGAAACTGCTTCGGAAGAATCATAGAGGCTATTCGCCCCTTTACGATGACAATCTTGACCCCTCTTCAAGTTCCAAAGGTTCATTCACATCCTCCTTATGTAATTGCTTTTCTGATACATTATGTTGTTAAAATGTTGGTTTTAATACACTGCTTATGAGTTGCTTTTTAAAACATGTTATTGAAGAAGATTTTTTTAATGTAGAAAGTGTATTGAAAATGTAAAAAAAAAATATAGTTGAATTGTAAAAAGTTGTATTAAAAACGATGAAATGGTATTATAATATATTAAATTTACTGTACAAACCAAAAACAAAACCAAAACACAGACAAAAACAATAAAAATGAACAGGGATTTAGTTGTTGAGAGACTAGTTTTTTCAGTCAGACCTTTTGTTGGAGTTTGGATTTGAGGTTGAGAAACTTTTTAGGATGTTGGGATTGGAAAATAGTTGGTTTCTTTCATCTGTATCTCTATAACCAAGAGCTTCCTTTGACCCATTGCATTTGTTTGATTAGGTGACTCGACAGAATGTTTTTATATTGGTCCTCAGGAGGACACAACAGTTACTAATAAATTGAATCAGTGGCCTCCAGCAGGTACCATTGCATCTTCAGATCTGCTTTGTGTTCAAATTCTAGATATCATGAGAATTGGCGTATCATATTAGTCCCTTATTTAATTCTTTGTCATCCAGAAATGCTTCCACATTGGCGATCTACAATGGAAGAATACCATAAAAGCATCTTGTAAGTATCAAATTAAGTTTGTTTAATAAGTCTGCTTGAGCATGCTTTAAGTTTGGACTTATTGTTGTTTCTGGACATGGAAAATATTTGGCTTTCAGCTTCTGTTGTTCTAGACATATGAAGTTCCGTATATTCATTTCAGCAAAGTTTTTCAGTATGCCTAAACATTAGTGAAGAGTTGAAGCTTCTTTTTGAGTGTAAATCTGTCTGTATGGTTAACATTAGTAAATTGTTTATGCCTCTGCTCAAGTGCAAATACCCATTTGCTCTCTCTATCCATCAATATAGAATTGACCCGGTTGCATAGTTTTAAGCTAAATTTTTTGTTTCACTTTTCAGAAAGGTGGGAATGAAACTGATTTCATTAGTTGCTCTGGCACTAAACTTGGATGAAGATTATTTTGAGAAAGTTGGGGCTGTTGAGAAGCCTGATCCTGTAGTCCGCCTGTTACATTATCCAGGTGGTTTATAGGAATTTTTTGTCTTTGTTTATTCCCTCTCTCTTTTCCACACGGGCAATTGAAATTCAATTGCTTTCACAATGTCTGACCTTTAACCTTGTCAGTGGTTAAGAAGCATTATGCAGTAATTTGGCATTTCATCATGTTCTATAACTCAATACCTAGTGTGAACCTGGTTCGCAATGATATTATTTGAGAATAAGTTGCTTTCTTGGAAACTTTGGAGCTTTAAGTTACTGAATGATAGGTCCTTTAGAAGATGAGTCATTTAATGCAAATGTTTTGCAGGGGAATTAGAAAGCTCTGATCAACAAATATATGGTGCTTCTGCTCATTCAGACTATGGAATGATCACTCTTCTAGCAGCTGAGGATATCAGTGGCCTTCAGGCATGTAATTTGTTGGACAGGAATGCTTTTGAATACCAGTGATCCAGTGACATCTGGCGCCAAGATTTTCATTTATATTGTTTTCTCAATGTTGACAGGTTTGTAGGGAGAAGTATGTGCAACCTCGGGTCTGGGAGAATGTTCAGCATTTGAGCGGGTTGGTGTCTGATTGCCTGTCCTTTCTGTTGTTTTCTGGGCTTTAAAACCTCAGTGTGTTCATTCCATGAAGTAAGATATCCATAAGAACCTTAAAATTTCGTCCTACAGGACTTTCGTAGTTAATATTGGGGATATGACGGAGAGATGGACAAATTGTTTATTCAGGTAACACCATTCTCCATTTCATGCAAAACAAAATTTTCTTTCATCTTCTTCCGAAATTTGAAGATTTCTGGTTATATTTGTACCCCTGATACCGCCATTCCACTTGTAGGTCAACATTACACAGAGTGCTGCTTACAGGAAGAGAGCGCTACTCGGTAGTTAAATTTCACTTATTGTGACTTCTTCCTCTACTGTAAACCCCCCCTGGTTTCCTAATATATCTCATTGCTTTTATTGTCAGAGAATGCATGTGCTGGTTTTTAGATATTGTTATGCTTTATACTTATTAGGGAAGAATCTTTGCTTTTCATGCATGCTCTAATGATGGTCTAACCTCCTTGTTCTTGGTTCCTACCATGATTAGGGCGCTTGTCATGTGCTATTCCACCAAATAGGAAGGACCTAATTGTGGATTACAATTAACCATTCTCCATTAAATTGTCAATGGTATTAGTTAAGCTATACGGTTGTTCGGCACACGCTAACAAATTTTGTGGGCTGCATCCAGGTAGCTTATTTTTTGAATCCCAACCCAGATTGCGTAGTGGAATGCTTAAGGAGTTGCTGCAGTGATTCCTGCCCTCCTAGGTAGGGATTATGTCCATTATCAATACTTTTCTTTTTGCTTCTTGAAGCTTTGCAGTGTTTACAGTTTACACTGCACTCAATCAAACTTACATTTCTTTAATTAGTTCTAAGTGAGTTTTTTCTTTTTCTTTTTCTATCATACGAGTATCTGTTAAAGATCCTGATACATTTGTAGAAGAAACATCCCCGAACCAGAAGTGACAGCAACTAGCCGAAAAAAAGCATGGAATACACATAGAAATCATGACCTTCTTTAAAAAAATCCATATGAAAAGCTTTAACCATTTATGCTTGCTTGAAGACTCTTCTTTCTGAGGTCTATGGTAAGTGTAGAACCGATCATACTATTTTCTGCAAATTTTTTGCAAGCTGGCTATCAGTAGAACAGCCTAACCTTTAGAAAAAAATCCACATATTTTTGCTGTTGACCTTCTGTTTTTTTGTGTGTATAGTTGGGGTTCAGAAAAATCTTTCTTGGAAGTTAATTGAAAGCTGTTTCTTATGTTTTTTACTTACATGTTCTCTCTTTTCTTCTCTATTTTCTTCCCACTTCTCCTCAGCTTTTCTTTTATCAGATTTCGAATTGTTGAAATTGTGGTTTTTTGTGAGATTCACAGGTATCCTCCAATACGCAGTAAAGACTACCTGGAGGCGCGCTTCAGACTTACATTTGCTTCATAGTTTGTTTAGAACTTGGAAAAGATGAAATGGAAGGAAATGAACAAGAAATTAGGGTGAAACATTCTTGTGGTTTGCCTAGACTTTTTCCAACTTTAAGATGGTCTTTTCTTGTACTTATTTTGCCTTGAAAATCTCCGAATCCAGACCATTTGAGTTTGTACATGATGGTGGAATATTGTCCAACTAGTGCAAATCGATGATGTATTGATGTGTTTTGATTGTACACGAAGTCACCGAAAAACAAGGTATCAGTGTAATCTACACCTTCAATCTGATTGAAGCCCTTTGTCACTAACCTAGTTTTATATTTATCAACTGTGTCATTTGACTTCATTTTAACCTTATACACCCACCTGGATCCAATAGGTTTTTTTTTACGGCTTGAGATCTCTTGATTCCAAATTTTTTGGGATTAGAGTGTCTCCTGCCACTTATGGAAAAATTCAGGAGTGATAGTGGTGGTATATATATATTGATGATCATGATGAATATTACACTACAAATTATTGAAATTCAACATGATCCATCTTTATGCTTGAAATTTGTGACATTGTTCAAGATTCCAAGTTGAACAACAACCATTTCAAATCATCATCACTAAACTGTTACATTTGCTCCTGTCTTTGTTCAGAAAACAACTTCAATGATGTCAATAATTTGGCATCATCTCCATATTGCATTTCCCATATGTAGCTGATGTTAACATGAGCCAACCCTCCATGGTAGATATTCATACAAATCCAAATGACAATCTGCAAAATGCAACACTGAATGAGAATGATCTTCCCCTTTTGCAAGAAAATCTTGATTTTGGGATGGAATTTGAAGAGAAAAACTTCATGGATTTGGAGGGTTTTGCTCATCAAGAAGCATTTCAAGTTGGAAATATGTCACAACAGCTCGATTTGGGAGTGTTAATGGAGCAATTGGATCATTACTGAGATAATAATAATAATAATAATGGAATTACAATACCTGATAATTGATAATGTATTTGGTGATTTTTTAGATGACATGCTTGATATTCCAAGATCATCCTCCTCCTCATGAATGTTTGTGTGTACTAGAAAAGTCTTTGGCTTTATGATAGTTTTATTTGACTTTGTAATGATCGGGTCAGATCACACGTACTTATTAGTAACATGTAATTAGCATGTGTTACAATAGCAGTACATCACTATTGTGGTACACGATGAGTACATATTAACTAGTACATTTAATTTCAAGATATTCAATGATATTATATTATACATGTAAGAGTTAAGAAGTACTTTTAGTTTGAAAAACGATACTTCTAAGCAAATAACAACTCTTCAATAATTGAATAAAGGTCTACCTCCAAATCAATCATTACTCTTTTTTTTATTACTTAGGTGTAAAAAATAATAGAAGAATCGTTTTGGTTTTTTTTTTTTTTTTCCAAATTTTTTCAATAAAATACTATCACCCAAACTTAACAAAATAGTACATAATTAAAAAATAGAATGAAAGAAAGAAAGTGGGGAAAAAATTGTCATCAAACAAATAAAATAGTCAAAAATTAGTATGGCGCGAAATATGTGTATACATGCAATCATTATTCATGTGTATACATATAATAACCATTATTTACGTCAACGGTAATTACTTTTTTTTTCAATCCTTTAGCCGTAAAACTGATTCACAAACAAAAGCAAACTAATACTCGAGAATAGTATAAGTAATTCTCTCATCAAATATCCATTTGTAGATTTTTTTTAAAAAATGATACTTTTCAAAGAATTAACTAATGCTTGAAATTCTCTTGAAGAAATATGAATTAGTTCTTCAATATCTAACTGATTATCCTTCCACATTGAATTGCTACCCAAATTTTAATTTTGCACCCAAAAAAAAAATTATGCGGCCCTTGCACGGAATTGTTATTTGCAGTAACCAATTTACTATTTGCAGTAACATTTTTCTGTAAAATGTCTAAAATGCCCCTTAGGTTTTTAAAAAAAAAACAATCTATACATTATTCATATTCTTTTCTTCTCTTCTCAAATTCTAACATTTTCAACGTGGTATCAAAGGCAACTTAATTCAATTACAACTTAAATCTGGAGATGGAATTTTTTTTATAAGAAAATACCACCCAAAGTCTGTGGTATTTTGGGTCAAATACCGCCAAATTGACCTATTTTGCATCAAAATACCGCCCGGGCGGTATTTTGGAAGATCTCGCCCCGGAATTTTTTTAGAAGAAATACCGCCCAAAAGGGCGGTATTTTGGGTCAAAATACCGCCAAATTGGGCGGTATTTTGACATATTTTGGTATTTTGGAAGTGGGCGGTATTTTCAACAATGTTACTGCAAATAGGGGGCGGAATTCTAGAAAAATCTCGTTTATTTTGTGGTTTTTTGGGCAAAATTTCGGGCCATACATGGTTTTTTTTTTTTTTTAACAAACAAACTTTATGTAAAAAAATATATACATACATGTGTGAGTGAAAAACAAATGAGTGTAAATAGGTAGAGTGTAAATGAGTTTTTTTTTTTTTTTTTTAGCTAAAGAGCAAAATAGACTATTCACAGAAAAATATTACTACAAATAGTAATTTGGTTACTGCAAATAGTATGCCCCTAATAAATTTCGTTGCATATATACATATTTCTTAGATGAGTTTTTGCGAATAGCCACTTTTGAAATAATTCAACGCAAAACCAATTTTAAGTTGGTCCTAAATTTAGTAAAATTGTCGCTCGCATTTAATAACACCCTTGAATAATCAATAATGACGTTGGACCAAACCAAACGTCAATCATTTGGCATGTTGTTTACGTTTTGGTTTGAGTTTTAGTTTTGGTTTTGGTTTTAACAATAAATTTAATATATTATAATTAGCTTTTATTACTAAGGCTCTGTTCTTTTGTGGCTTTGGTAGAGGAAATTTTATTAGAGGGAAGTTTTTTTTTGGAGGGAAGTTTTTTTTAGGAAATTGTGTAGGTGAGAGATAAAAAAGTGTAATGATTGTGTTTTTTTTTTGAATTTATGTGAGTAGGTATTTAGAGGGAATTTTAAAATTTTAATTTTAAATTGTTGAAAAAGTAAAGTTGTTTCTTTGTGTAAAGTTTTGGAAAAAAAAGTGATAATTCTCTATCAAAGCCACAAGAGAACAGAGCCTTAATACAATTTTTTACTATTTATATTCAGCTGTACTTTTTTATATTTCCAATACACTTTTTACATTATAAAACTATTTTTCAAATAAAGAACAGGCCCTTAAGCGGCAAGCAGCTCTTCTCACCCAGCCAGTTTTTTCTTTTGGACCAAAGAGAAAGCATGGAGAATTCTAGTGGTCTTCAACTTCCGGTGATCGATCTTAGCTCCTCCGATCGCGTTTCCACCGCACAATCCATTCGTAAGGTCCCTTCTCATGGAACCCTCTTTACTACTTTCATTAATTTACATGGTGCATCCTTTTAGTTTCGAGCTAATACTATAGTAGTGGATAATTTCAGCCTTAGCTTCAGGTTTTTTTTTTTCTTTTTTTTTCCATTGTACTTTTGCTGTTAAAGATTGTTATTGAATTTAGCGATTGGGACTGTGTAAAGAAGCAATCCTGTTAAATGGGTACAATTTGTCTGATTCCAGATTTATTAAATTGCTCTGAGTTGTTCAATTTAGGCATGCGTGGAGTTTGGTTTCTTTTACCTAATAAACCACGGGGTAGAGGAAGAGCTGTTTAAAAGAGTCTTTGAAGAGAGCAAAAAGTTTTTCATGCTCCCCCTTGAAGAGAAAATGAAAGTTTTTCGGAAGAATCACAGAGGTTATTCGCCCCTTTACGATGAGAATCTTGATCCCTCTTCAAGTCCCAAAGGTTCATTCACATTCTCCTTATTATAATTGCAAGCTTTTCTGATGCATTATTGTTGTTAAATTGCTTGTTTTAATACACTTCCTGCTACTTGAACAGTTAACGTTATGAGTTCGTTTTTTAAAACATATTCTTAGAAAAGAATTGTGTAATGTAAAAAGTGTATGGAGAATGTAAAAAGGTATAGTTGAGAAACTAGTTTTTTCAGTGAGGCCTTTAGTTGGACATTGTATTTGAGGTTGAGAAACTTTCTAGGATGTTGGGAGTGGAAAATTGGTTTCTTTTCATCTGTATATCTAAAACCAAGAGCTTTCTTTGACCCATTGCATTTGTTTGATTAGGTGACTCAAAAGAAAGTTTTTATATTGGTCCTTTGGAGGACATAACAATTACTAATAAATTGAATCAGTGGCCTCCAGCAGGTACTCTTGCATCTTCAGTCTGCTTTGTGTTTAAATTCTAAATATCATGACAATTGGTGTTTTGTAGTAGTCCCTTATTCGATTTTTCGTCATCCAGAATTGCTTCCACATTGGCAATCCACAATGGAAGAATACCATAAAAGCGTCTTGTAAGTATCAAATGAAGTTTGTTTACTAAGTCTGCTTGAGCATGTTTTAATTATGTGCTTTCATCTTCTGTTGTTCCATGTATTCATTTCAGCAAAGGTTTTTAGTATGTCTAAACATTAGTGAAGAGTTGAAGCTTCTGTTTGAATGTAAATCTGTCAGTATGGTTAACATTAGTAAATTGTTTATCTCTCTGCTCAAGTGCAAATGCTCATTTGCTTTCTCTATCCATCAATTTAGAATTGACCTGGTTGCATAGTTTCAAGTTAAATTGTTCCACTTTTCAGAAAGGTGGGAATGGAACTGATTTCATTAGTTGCTCTGGCACTAAATTTGGATGAAGATTTTTTTGAGAAAGTTGGGGCTCTCGAGCAACCTAATCCTTTCGTCCGCCTGTTACACTATCCAGGTGTGTTTACAGGACATTGTTGTCTTTGTTTATTCATTCTCTTTTTCGAACGGGTAATTGAGATTCAATTGCTTTAACAATCTCTGACCTTTAACCTTGTCAGTGGTTAAGAAGCATTATGCCGTAATTTTGCATTTCATCTTGTCCTGACTCAATCCTTAGAGTGAACCTGGTTCGCAATGATATTATTTGTGAATAAGTTGCTTCTTGGAAACTTAGAAGCCTTAAGTTATTGGATGATAGGTCCCTAGAAGATGAGTCATTTAATGCAAATATTTTTCTCATATTGCAGGGGAATTAGAAAGCTCTGATCAACAAATATACGGTGCTTCTGCTCATTCAGACTATGGAATGATCACTCTTCTAGCAGCGGAGGATGTCAGTGGCCTTCAGGCATGCATTTATTGGACAAGAATGATTGTGAATACTAGTGATCCATGGGCATCTGTCATCAATATTTTCATTTACATCAATTTCTCAATGTTGACAGGTTTGTAGGGAAAAGTATGCGCAGCCTCGGGTCTGGGAGAATGTTCAGCATTTGAGCGGGTTGGGGCCCGATTGCCTGTCCTTTCTGTTGTTTTCTGGGATTTAAAACCTCAGTGTGTTCATTCCATGAAGTAAGATATCTATAAGAACCTTAAAATTTTGTCGTGCAGGACTTTCATAGTTAATATTGGGGATATGATGGAGAGATGGACAAATTGTTTATTCAGGTAACATCATCCTCCATTTCGTTCAAAACAAATTTTTCTGTCATCTTCTTCAGAAATTTGAAAGATTTCTGGTTATATTTGTGCCCCTAATACTTCCGTTCCTTTCATAGGTCAACATTGCACAGAGTTCTGCCTACAGGAAGAGAGCGATACTCGGTAGTTAATTTCATTTCCTGTGACTTCCTTTACTGTAAAAATGTGCTATTCCACCAAATAGGAAGGACCTAATTGTGGATTACAATTAACCATTCTCTGTTAAGTTGTCAATGGTATCAGTAAAGCTACGTGGTTCTATGGCACAAGCTAACAAATTTTGTGTGCTGCATCCAGGTTGCTTATTTTTTGGACCCCAACCCAGATTGCATAGTGGAATGCGTAAGGAGTTGTTGCAGTGAGTCCTGCCCTCCGAGGTAGGGAAAACATGTCCATTATCAATCCTTTTCTTTTTGCTTCTTGAAGCTTTGCAGTGTTTACACTGCACTCAATCAAACTTACCATTTAAAACCCATATCTGTCAAAGATCCTGATACATTTGTAGAAGCAACATCCCCGAACCAGAAGTGACGGCAACTAGCCGAAAAAAGGCATGCAATACACATAGAAATCATGACCTTCTTTAAAAAAATCCATATGAAAAGCTTTTGCCATGTATGCTTGTTTGCTTGCTTGCTTGAAGACTTCTTAATTATGAATTTATGAGGTCTACGGTAAGTGTTTGAAGACTCTTCTATTGTCTGCAATTTTTTCGCAAGCTGGCTGTTGGTAGAACAGTCGAACCTTCCGAAAAAATCCACACATTTTTGCTGTTGACCTTCATTTTTGGTGTATAGCTGGGGCTCAGAAATCTTTTCTTTGATCCTAATTGAAATTGTTGTTTTTGTGGGATTCGCAGGTATCCTCCAATACGCAGTGGAGACTACCTGGAGGAGCGCTTCAGACTTACATTTGCTTCATAGTTTGTTTAGAACTTGGAAAAGATAGAAATGGAAGGAAATGAACAAGAAATTAGGGGGGAACATTCTTGTGGTTTGTCTAGAATCTTTCCAACTTTAAGATGGTCAGACCATCTGGGTTTGAAGTTTGAACATGGTGGCTGAATTTTGCCAAACAGGTAAATCGATGATGTATCAATGTGTTTCGACCGTACATGAAGTCACCAAATAACAAGCTAAACGTTAAGTTAGTTCTTGCCTGTTTGAAATATAATACTAAGTTTAACTTGTATGCAGCAGGTACCAATGTTCCCCTAATTGCTAGAAATTTGAGCAATTACAAATTATCCTAAAAAATTCCCCATAAGATTACCAGTGCTACATGGTAAATGTGTCATTCTCACAAATTTAGGAGGGTAAAAATGTAATTTTCTTCTTTATATAAGAGTGACACGTGTGTTATGTATCAATGTGAAATTTTCTCAAAAAAAATTCCAAAACAAGTAATTAGAAGAGTAAAAGCCTTTGTATTCAACAAGCAATTAGAAGAATAAAAGCCTTAGTTGAAATAAGATCAAGAGTCATAGTATTAGAAGCATATTTGACACGAAACCTTCACAATTACACAAACAAGATTTCCTTTGAGGAAAGAAATTAAAAACAAATTTTCAACTTAAGAATTTTGGCAAAATTCTCTAATTTTGTTTCACTTGTTAGAACCAAAAGAAAATTGAGCAAACTAGTTCAAAATTTAGAAACAGAGTACCAAACTTTGAAACAAATGACCTATAGGAGTGACTAACGATCGATGTGGGACAGAGACCGATCGATAGAATAGTGTAGGCCAGTAAAAATTTTGAATTTTTTTGGGGTTTAATAGAAAGAATCTTGATTGTATGAACATTCAACTTAGCCATTTCGGTCACAACAGTCGAAATCTTTCTCGCTACTTGGTCTTTTTAAAAAAATATAAAAACTCCAATTCGGACGGACAATTATCCGCTACTTGATTTTTATAATTTTTATAGAATTTTTAAATACAATTATAAAGTGTAATAATTGTTCTTTTGGTATGACAAATAACGTTCACTCGACTAGAAGAAAATGAAAACATTTTAGTTTTCTTGGAAGTTCATGCATTTGATAAGAAGAGAAGATGCATTCAACAATCATGTGAATGTGAATTGAGAAAAAAGCTTGTACCAGAAAGTTGGAAACATGTTTTCCCGATTTACCTATCTTATCTTTGTGAGGATAAGTGGGCCCACACACTACACCGACACCTACCACCTAGTACCATTGTCAAAGTGAAACATTTTTTTTCGATTAGAAGAGTCTATTTTTAATATTTTTATTTTTATTATTTTTATTAATATAATTATATGTAATTTATAATTAGTATTTACAGAATATAAAAAGAATAAATTATGTCAAATTAATTATTTTAGGGAGTACATAAAATTACATGAAAAAAAAAGAAAGTAATAGTGAATTATTTTTAACAATGGTGAATTTGAAAAAAAAAATGTTCTAGTATTGTAAAATTACGACATTTTTGAAATAGAAAAATAATAATAAAATGACAATATTTTCAAAATAGGAAAGTAAAAGATAGTTTTCACTTTGTACCCAAGCGCTTGTTCTAGTGGTATATTTAATGACATTTGAGGCATTGGGTTATGAGAGATCAGAGATCGAATCATGGAAACTCACAAGTAAATGGTTCTCCCCAATGCAGTATTTCGCCTCTCCAATGGCCCTCAATTTTTATACTGTAGGGAGACTCATCCCGTATTGTGTGAACCATACTTAAAAATAATTAAATAAATAAAAGGAAAAAAGAAGAAGATAGTTAATAGTTTTCACTTTCACTCAGACAAACCTTAATAATGCAGTAACATCCAAACGCCACGTGTTAAAGCCTGGGACGTTCAAGACTAATAGCTAAAAGAAAGTCAAAGGCGAATAACACGTGAAAAATACACTATTATTATCTGAAAATGATTCTGTGGGGCCAGGTTCATCACCAACCGTCTAAGTGAGGGCCTCCGGAAGATCACGTGCCCCCATTGCAAAATCCATGTTCACATCCGTTTTCCTTTGGGTCGTCGCCACACCCGATTCCTTCCCAATGTAGTAATAACTTCGATGCGGGTTTTCCGGATGGAGCAATGGGAGCCGTCGATTTATTTTGTGTATGGAGATTTTTGTCAACTTTTTGACCACTGCTCAAGTAGGGCCCAGTCGCGTGGAAGAAAAATAATAAAATAATTGATCGGTTGGAGATAAAAGGCTGCACCTTGGATAAAGATGGAGATAAGGTTTTTTTAATTTTTAATTCCCGCTTTTGTAGGATGAGAGATACATTATTCGACACATCCACTGTATTTTTTAAAATAGATCAACAAGTCAATAGAAAATTAAAAACTGAAATGCATTCTTAGTTTTGAACCCTTTGAAATTATCTATCTCAAGTATAGTAGGATTTTACGATTTCAAAATACTAAATCAATCATAACTTTGGGCTTGTTCTTTTTCATCGTTTTGAAAACGATTTTGAAAATAAGTTTTGAAAAATAGTTTTATAATGTAAAAAGTGTATTGAAAATGTAAAAAGTAGATGCTGAATAGTAAAAAATTGTATTGAAAATGATGAAATATGATTAAAATATATTAAATTTACTGTTGAAACCAAAACCGTTTTCAAAACAGAACAAAAAGAACAGGCCCAAAATAAGAGTAGTTTTTATAATTTATCTGCAATTTACATATGCACATTTTGTATAAAATTTTGTTATATTTTACGATTTAATCTTATTGATTTCGATCATACACTTAAATATTACATATGCACATTTTGTATAAAATTTTGTTATATTTTACGATCCAATCTTATTGATTTCGATCATACACTTAAATAAATCCCACGTCAGTCTTGTATACTATGGTCTCAAGAAAATAACATTTGTCCCCGACTAAACAATCGTACGGTAATGTTAGCAAATGCAAAGACCAAACATGTCTAGCCTAACTGGCAAAAACATGTGAGGTACCATTTACCGCAGCGGGAGGTCCTGGGTTCGAGTCCGGCGGACAACAACTTAAGGGGACTTTCCCTGCAAATTTAAGGGGTTGACGGGGTTCGAATCTGGGCTTCCCGTTAGCACCCTTTTACCAAACATGTCTAGCCTAACTGGCAAAAACATGTGAGGTACCATTTACCGCAGCGGGAGGTCCTGGGTTCGAGTCCGGCGGACAACAACTTAAGGGGACTTTCCCTGCAAATTTAAGGGGTTGACGGGGTTCGAATCTGGGCTTCCCGTTAGCACCCTTTTACCAAACATGTCTAGCCTAACTGGCAAAAACATGTGAGGTACCATTTACCGCAGCGGGAGGTCCTGGGTTCGAGTCCGGCAGACAACAACTTAAGGGGACTTTCCCTGCAAATTTAAGGGGTTGACGGGGTTCGAATCTGGGCTTCCCGTTAGCACCCTTTTTGCAAAGACCAAACATGTCTAGCCTAACTGGCAAAAACATGTGAGGTACCATTTACCGCAGCGGGAGGTCCTGGGTTCGAGTCCGGCGGACAACAACTTAAGGGGACTTTCCCTGCAAATTTAAGGGGTTGACGGGGTTCGAATCTGGGCTTCCCGTTAGCACCCTTTTAGCCTTCAGGGGCTTAGCTCAGTTGGTAACTTGGCAGCAGATTGCAGCCAAGGACGCAGGATCGAGTCCTGACAGCCGCAGTGTGGGATTTTCATCCCCCCAATGTGGGGGGTGGATCCTTGTGGGCACCAGGCACTGGTCCTCCTGCCAATGTTATCGCTGAGTCACCCTGATTTACCTCCCACACGAGGCTCATGGGGCTGGGCGGTGTGGGCCCTGCGGGCGAGGGATATCGCCTTTTGCAGCCAAGCAAATGCAAAGAATAATCTCGGTAGAGTAAAGATCACATTATTAGCATTGTAGAAATGTAGAATATGCTGACTAGGTTCCAACCCATGTGGTCGACCACACAAAACTACAAAGATCTCACCGACCTCTTCACCTCCAAATATTATACAACACCATCTTATTAATGGTCATTGCCGACGACTATCATTCATCTACATTATTAATTGATTAAGGATAATTAATTATTTTTGACTTAACCATATGATAACGTAGTGAAGATTGGAGAGTACGTAGTTGCTAGTATCCCAGAAAAATTCTCCGACAATCAAGTTAGAATAATGAAGAATAGTGAGTATATATTTGTAGCCATCGAATTTTTGTTCTTTTCTAGAAAATTTAAGATTAACCGATGTTCTTGTTATCTATTCTTGATTTATATGTCCTGAATTGCGAGGCGTTTTGTGTGTAGTTATCTATTTGACTTTTCTATCGAGTTGTGTTAAAGGGTTTTTTACATACGTTTTCTACCTCGTCTAATAGAACAATGTGACGTATTAAATCGCCAAGTACACCATATAGAAAAGACGGAAAATTAACTTGTCAAAATGATTGTTATTATACGATCACAATGAAGAGACAGAATAGCTAATTGGTTATTTTGAATGGATTTAAGTTGTGTAATAAAATTTGAACTCGTATCAATAAAATTGATCTCATAAAAATGAAGCTTAGCAATTACACTATAAAAGCGATTACTTTAAATAGTCATGCTTATGAGTTTTGCAAAATAAAATCTTATTTAGTCTTTCACATTTTACAGGTTGAACAATTTTGGTTTTTAATATTTTTAGCTTCATAAATTTGATGAGAAAAGTATTTGAGATTCTCATTTATAATCTATCAAATAGTTCCAAAATAAAATACGTCAATTTACTCCCAAATAGTAGCCTCTTCTATCATCTCTAATCTTCTTCCTCACAATCAATGAGAGGAATACTTTTCTTTTCTACGATTTCTATTTAAATTCTTTATATCTTCTTTGACGGTACTTTTCTTTTCTCTCGTAATCAGAGATGTTATCTCATTAAATAAGCGCGAGTTTCATCCACATATAAATAAATGAGTATTCAAGTAAACATTCAGTCTCTTGGATGTTTAATTTCATCAAAAAAATTAGTAGCATATCCAATGTTGAATTTATATTTTCAAATAGTTAAATACGTTACTGCTCATTTAAATTTGTATATGTTTGACTGAATGCGTTTTTGACTCTTTGTATCTGAATATTATCAAATGATATCATTCACACTTGTATCAAACGAGATCTTTTGAACAATGAAATATGAATTTTAATATTAAAAAGTTTTTTAAAAAAAATGTTAGCCTAATGGTTTTGTCTAATTGGCTCTGATTTAAATATGTATAGACAAGCCGGGATTCGTGATATTTCCTTCCATTATTGATTTCCAATAATATATAATAATATCCATGTTTCTTTCCAATATCCATGGTGGAGAAAATGACGGCAATAATTGTTACTTTTGTACGAAAAGGAAATCCACTTATGGCATAAATACAACAAAATAGTATTGGATTTTGGTATAATTAATATATAAACTAGAGAATAAAATGATTTGAAATTTTGAAGTCACAACTTATCTGCTAGCCTAGCGGTTCAATTGTAAATAGGCATTATGTAGGCCCTGTTTCGGTGGTTTGAATCTCATTTTGATTTTATAATAGTTTTTCGTCATTCTCAATGAATTTTTTTACATATCTAATAAACTTTTTTACATTTTCAACACTCTTTTTTAATTCTCAATTTAATTTTAATAATATAAAATCAAAATAAAACTCAAATCATGATTTGAGTCTCTTTACCAAACATGGCATAATGATGCGAGATTCAAATCCACATAGAAAGAGTTTTAAAATAGAGTAATGATACACTACTCAATTAATCTCCTCAACTTTCTCATAGCAAGTGAGGTGTCATGAATTCATTAGCTACACTTTTATAAAATTATTATTAATATTACATTATTGACCAATAAATAATTAAAATATTATAATGGAGCGAGTAACGGAGTAGGGGCTCGCCTCCCTTTCCACCGATAAATAAGAGTATTATTAGTATTGAATTCTTTTCGCCCCTTGCAAAACCCCAACCCATAAATCTCCAGAAATTGTATCTGTCTTTTTGCCTTGTACTTTTGAGCCTCATCTGATATTTAATTTTGGTTCTGCCACTGAATGTAGCGGGAGTGGGCTCCAGTATCAATAATAATAATAATAACTTTAATTATTAATTAATTAAAGTTTATCCTAGATAACAGTGCTTAGCTTATCGTGGGGGAGAAGAAGATCACCACGTCAATCTACGAGAAATACCAAATAAAAAAAATTCCCAACATAAGTTGTCAACTTGTACCTACTTTAGGATTGGTTATCTATATACAAATAAATTTTTAAAATTTTTATTCTTCGTTTCATAAAGAACTTTCTAATGTTTTTCATAAGATTTCATATATTTCTAATGAGATTAAAAACAAATACTCTCTTTGTTTTAATTATTTAAATAAATCCGTTGGTTTTGGAATATTGTATCTATTTGGTCTCGTAGCTTGAAATTAAATAGTTGTGATCCCTCAACTTGAAAATTTGTTTTAAAGTGGCACTCAAATTCAAAATTTGACAATATTTGAACTATTCCGACTAAAATGCAGATTCACACATATTAATACGAACCATAAAAAGAAAAAATAAATGTTAAATCATTTTGTTCTTGCTTAATTTAACTTGAAATAACTCGTGTGTTAGACGAAAATAACTTAAAAATTGCCAAAATTTTGACATGAGATCATTTTAAAACAAAATTTCAAGTTAAAAATAAATTAAATAGTGAAATTAAAAAATAAATTGTACATTTTAAAACTTAAAGAATACTATCTTTTAAATTTCTGTACATTAATCATCACTTGCGTGGCCATCTGTCTTACGGCTTATAAAGGACAAAATCAATTCTTTGGGCATCCAAGAATAGTTTCCCAAAGCACACTCCAATATTCATGAAACGAATCTAATCTAATCCAATCCAATTCGATCAAACCAATAAATTCTTGTCTTTGCGTGACTTGCCAAACAGTACCTTAATATAAGGTAATTACGTGAAAAGGTAATTACTTTAATTTAAGGTTGGATTAAGTCATTGACGCGTAATTACGTGCAAAGATTGTAAGCTTATCATTAATTTGCTGCTTCCAAACAAATATTTTCTACTCCTTGTTTGGTTATCCCTTCTCACATGATTCATCCCCACAAATTAGGAAAGATATTTTCAATAAGAAAATGGTAAAATTATTTTTTCATTCTGATGAAAGAGTTATTTGGAATGAAAGAATTGAAAAGTGAGATAATTATTAGAGACATGTACTCCTTTGTCATACTGGAAGTGATGGAGCGACGAGAGAAATAATTTAGGAGATATATTTTGCTGTCAAATTGTAATATACATTGTCACAAGAAATAATTATTAGAAACGTGTACTGCTTTATCAGACTGAATTAAAAGCGAGGTAGATTGGCGAGAAAAATCATTAGAACGACATATTTTACTACCAAATTATAATGTATATTGTCGAGAGAGATAATTATTAGAGACGTGTATTGCTTTTATCATGTGGAAATGTGAGGTGTAGCGTCAAGAAAAATCATTAGGTTGACATATCTTGCTACCAAATGGTTGAGGTTAAAATGGACGAAAAATTAATGTTGGACAAATAATGTACTGCACGGTTACTTGTCCTGCAGAAAAGAAGTCTTTTAAGTTGGATTTTTTTCGTTCATTAATGTTTTTTGACTTATGAGTTTTCTTTCTTAATTTGCAATGAAGTCGTAGTAGTACGTTGTTGAGTGAAATTGACTTCTCCTTGCGAGGAATTAGAAATTGTGCGTACAATGTTTGGGTATCTTTGGTTTCATATAAAGAGTCATGTATAAGTATCACTGAACTCTCGTAATAGTGCAAAAGAGAAAAAGGGAAAGAAATCATTATCAATTGTGCCGGAAAAAACTATAGTCCCTTCAAGAGACTATTCAGCCATTGAATTTGGCCTATGCAATTGAATATACAGTGCCAAATTCAAGGAGTTGAATGGTTCATTTGAAGGGACTATAGTCTCCCCTTTATGCCAACACACTGAAAAATTGTACCACTATACTCTCGTAATAACCCGAAAGACCAAAAAGGAAAGAAATTACGGTCAATTGTGCCAACTCGGGGGAGACTTTTAATTCCCCATTTAGTTGGTGAGCTGGTTGGCTTATTAGGACCAAATTCTGAGACGTAGCTTCCAAAACAACTAGTGCCATACAATTGAAGTCTTGACTGGTGTGGTGTTAAACAATGACATTTGTCCATCTTTTTAGGATATTTGTAAAATGTTATAAGTACCGTTTTGAATATAAATGAATCCCGTGTTATAATCGTACACGATAATACTAACCCCACATAATAAGATAAAAACTTAGTTGTTGTTATAATTACCGTTTTGCCTTTTAAAGAAATGGTTGTGGTAAAATATATATTATAAGTTAATTTGTTACTCCATTCATCCCACTAAACAATCACTCTACTTTAGTTATTTGTTTAGACAAATACTACAATCTTGTTAATAAATTAAATGGGTAAGACTACACCCTCATACGAAATCATTCCGCCATTGAATAATAATTTATGCCACGATTTATATAATTATATTAGTAAAACATTATACAGAACTATTCAGTGACCGAATAGTTCTGTAAATGTATATCAAGCTTACTAAGCAAACTTATATTTATGATTGTTAATCTAACTGTTTAAATGTATATCAAGCTTACTAAGCAAACTTATCACAAACCTTCAAAAAGAAAACAAATGTTAGCATATCACAAAATTCAAATATTTTTAAGTTATTTTCTTATTGATTTGCCTAAGAATTTTATCATTAGTTATACCAAACAATAGTGACACGTTTAACTTTCCCATTAAAAACAACAAAAGATTAGGATGAAAAATCCATGTTTTTTCGGGTTCATAAAAAAAAATAAATGAAAAATTAAAATTTAATAATCAAAATGCAAAATGACTATTTTTTTAGTCCTCACATTTTCAAATTAACGATACTTCTAATTATAGTTAAATAAAAAAGAAGAAATAAAAGCACAATTCAAAACCTGAAATTTTAGATATCATATTGAACGGGTGATAATACAAACAATGAAATATCAGAATGAAAGCTCACCTCATTGTGACTAATATAGCAAGTGTCTTAGTTATTAGATACTTAAATTTACGGAATTGATATTCGCAGTAACCGTTTCGATATTTGTAGTAACATTCCCCTGTAAAAAGACAAAAATGTCCCTGGGCAAAAAAAAAATTAAAAACCAACAACGGGCTGCAAAAAAAAAAAAAAAAAAGAAAAAGCAACTCACGGGCTCTGTTCCGTTTAATAATTCCTGCAAAGCAGAGCCGAGTGGAATCACAAAATCGGATAAAAATCGAGACGACTCGGATCGGAAAAAGGTTAGTGGCTAAAGTTAAAATGTTTTGCGGTATTGTTTTAGATAGTTGGTTTGATTATTTTAGTTGTATTATGTCCGGATTTGTTAGTATTTTTGTCGAAAATGTGAATTTTTTTACCGGATTGGCGAAGATCCGCCCGGTGGTTACTGCAAATATCAAACTAAAGGGGGGGGGGGGGGGGGGGGGGAAATACCACCGGGCCAAAAATATCGCCGGGCTCCGGCAGTATTTTTTTTTTTTTTTAAGTGTTAGGGGTATTTTAAACTTTTCACAAAAAAATATTACTGCAAATATCATGCCCCTAAATTTATAACCTTCAACGGACAAGTGGCTCCAATCATTTGATGCTGCATTAGTCACGTAGTTTTTGGCTCCACATTTTCACTCAGCCAATCATTTCGGTATTAAAAACACAATTTTATAATAATTATTTATAAAAGCCGTTTTTCTTAATTAACTCCTATATAGATAATAAAAACAATCCAACGGTTAACACTTAACACTATCTAACCCAGTGGTTTGCCACGTGAACCTTATCACACCGAATCATTTCCGCACTATTTTAACTTTTTCTATCTCTCCGCCTAAATAAATTAAATTAAAAAATATATTAATAACCTCATCATCTCATCCTTGGCTTCGCTACATTGTGATCCTTGTCTTGTCGTCCCCCTTTTCCTCTTCCTTAAATTTCTCTCCCTATATCTATCGATCTTCAATTCCCATTTTTACCGATTTCCTCCTTTTTACACCAAGAACACACGCTCAGAAAAACATTCCCTCATTCCATCTTGCCGAAAAGAAGCGAACACGCGCTGACACGCTGAGTGAATTCAACTGAAACACCCTTTTTTGTTGTTTTTGGTTTTTTTTTATTTAAAGTTTTCCCAGATCATGCGAGGATGAAATTTCCGACAAAGATTGTTTCTTTGAATTGGGTAAATTGAGAGAAGGGAGAGATCTGATCCAACCGGGTTTGATTGAATAATTCGGGTCGTGGAGGAAATCGGAGTATTCGAGGATGACGAGGAGGTGTTCGCATTGCAGTCATAACGGGCATAATTCTCGGACGTGTCCGAACAGGGGAGTGAAGCTGTTTGGGGTCCGATTGACCGATGGGTTGATCCGGAAAAGTGCTAGTATGGGTAACTTGACCCATTATAGTAGTGCCGGCGGTGGGAGCGGTAGTGGTAGTCTTACTCCGTTAAATGGCTTGGCTGCTTCCCATGATTCTCCCGGTGACACCCCTGATCATCCTTCGTCTGGGGCGGCGGCGGTTGCCACCGACGGTTATGCTTCTGAAGATTTCGTTCCTGGGTCTTCCTCTAGCCGGGAGAGAAAGAAAGGTGCTTAACCTTTTTGTTTGTTTGTTTTTTTTTGTTGTTGTTTTGGTTTGGATGATTTTATTATGGTTCCAATTTCATTTCTTTGTTTGCTTGTATACTTGATTTGGGATTCAATTGAAGGTATGTGGATTTGGATCTGTTCAATTGTTTATTTTCTTGCAATTAATTTTATAGATTTGGTTCAGTTTTTCCGATTTTTGTATTTTAATGCTGGGGACTGTTTGGCTGTTGTGTGGTGATGTGATGCATGCTTGAGTGGGGGGTGTATTTATGTCGCAAGGGTAAAATATCCTTGCTTTTTTCTTTTTCTGGAAACTCGAAATTTCTGTTATGCTTAAAAAGGATAATGGAGGAAAAAGTGAAAGGGATTATGTTTAAACATTATAAATTTTTTGCATCACTCCTGCTCAATCAATGATTAAGTGCCCGAAAAAGATAAGAAAGTATTGGTCTGTGTTTTATTGTATGCCTGTACAGTTAAGGATTATTGAGGTTGGCATCCGATGCTGGTTCTAGAAAACTATAATGAATCATACCTATAGTGAAGGTGAAAGTTGTGAGCTTTATGGTTTGGAGATTTCCGATTTTAATTGGAAGCCTCGTACGCAATTCGTGCTGATAATGAGCTCTAAAATATGGAAGGACTGAGAACTTGTGTGAATATCATTTTGGAGAGGGTGTTGAAGAAACCACTATTCTGGACGAACCTTTCAATTGTTAGATTATCAAATCTGCCTCTGTTTATAGGCTAGTGGAAAATAACAATAGGGCCTTGGTGATTTTCATATTCTTCTTTTTTGTGATTGGTAATGACCTTGGTTGAGGATGAACTAATAGATTATGTCTGAAATGATATTTTTAGGTGTTCCATGGACTGAAGAGGAACATCGGATGTTTTTGCTTGGTTTACAGAAACTTGGTAAAGGTGATTGGCGTGGGATTGCTCGGAATTACGTAATATCTAGAACACCAACTCAGGTCGCCAGCCATGCTCAGAAATACTTTATCAGACAAACCAATGTATCCAGGAGAAAGAGACGCTCCAGCCTATTCGATATTGTTGCTGATGAAGTAAGCATATCTGTTCTTCCCTCATCACAGGCATTCATGTAAATTGCCTCGAACCTGTTATGAATATTTTTATAGCTGGTTTGATAAAAAAGTTTATGGCACTATTACAATTACATTACCTAGTAGTTATTACTTTATATTCCTTTGTGATAGAGTAAAGAAGTACAAGTTTGCTTTTAATCTCTGGTATGAGAAGATCAGTTTTTAGATTGTAATTACCATGATATCAGTCGGAAGTTTATAGGTTGAGATGCCTGTTAGCATATTTTCATGATTATGTGAATGCATGAGTCTGTGATGCAGCCTGGTTTTATCTTTGTCCATAAAAAAGCTCAAGTAGGTTTAGTTTGATTGATGTAAAAGTGTCATTATTTTTAATTCTTCCTACAATTTGTAGTCTGCGGATGCACCTTTGGTATCTCGAGATTTTTTCCCCGCAAACGCTCCAGAAGCAGATACGCAAAGCTATAACGAATTGCCTAATGCTGTTGCTATGGATGAGGAGGGTGAATCGGTAGACTCTGCAAACTCCAATGATGCTGAAACTGCCCTGCCTCCGCCCCAGCCTCCGGCTCTTCCTCTGCCTCAGCCTAATCCAGATAGCTCGCAGTACTCTTATCCTGTTCTATATCCCACTTACGTAGCTCCATTTTTTCCTGTGGCGTTTCCTATGTGGTCAGGCTACACAGGAGAACCCTCCAGACAGCAGGATAACCACGAAGTGCTCAAGCCAACAGCGGTCCATTCAAAAAGCCCAATTAACGTGGATGAGCTTGTCGGCATGTCAAACCTCAGCTTAGGGGAATCGCTCGGAGATGGTCAACCTCCCGTGTCTCTGAAATTGGCCGACGGCTCCACGAGGCAGTCGGCTTTCCACGCAAATCCTTCTTCAGGCGCTTCAGGGATCAACTCTAGCCATAGTGCAATTCATGCACTTTGAATTTGTAGAAGTTGAGGCTTCTGGCGTAGGAAATCTACGAGCCCGTTGGTTTCTTGTTAATACATAACATCAGATGTTAGCTTTGTTTGAATTGGGTAGGTTTTATTTGTTCGTTTAGCATATAATAAGGTTGGGGTTTAGGAACTGTTTAAGTTATAGTTATTTATGTAGTCACTCCTGCATTTGTTTGCTTTAGAAACTCGCTAAATTTATTTGAATCTTTATAGCTGTTAATGACTTTTTTGTCCATGTTATAGCTTCTGAATTTGCATCTAGATGTTAAGATTTTTTATTTTTTAAATTTTATTTTGAATTTGAAATTATCTACTACTATTAGAAATTAATAGGCAAAAACTGACGGGATAAGAAGTGAACATTTGATTTCTATGAACCACAACTGTTTATAGTGGATTTTTTGAGTGGGACAAAGAGAGTATAATGTTTCTCTCCTTGATTTAAAATTAATATGCAAGTACATGAGTATAAGTAAGTGCATAGTATATAACAAGACTGTTACTATTCAAGTTTAGTGTTTTGATACTTGTAAAATGTTAATCTTGAACGTGAATCGATACTCGTAAGTAACACGATTAATACTTTTCAACTTTGATATAATGTTACTCTTAAACTAAAATTATGCATGTATCAAGGTTGAAAAGTATCAATCGTATTAAAGTGTAACATAAGATTATGAGCCCATCAATAGTAACTCAAGTTTTCATACAATTATGTGAAATCGTACAAGTAAGTGACGAGGATTCGATTTAAAAACGACTTATTAATAGTAATATCTTGATTTTACAAAAATGAGATCCAAATCCAAAGAAGAAATACCAAACCCAAAGAAGAAATATTAAAAGGAAATAATAAATTACGGCGATTAGGTCAGGCCCGCTTGAGATCATTCGATTTTCCATGGATAACTATTGGGCTGGACTATTCGATTGGGGAATTTGGAGCAGCGGTAGGAATAGCAAAGCCCAGCTTCTAATCATTTACTTCATCCGTTTTCAATCGCTTACACAAATATTTCTGTTTTTGAATAAGTGTAGTTAACTTTTACACATTTCAATATAAAAACGATGTATCAACAATATTAAAACACATTTCGTATGCTTTGTCTCAATAGTTGTCCAAATTACGTACCAACAATATTAAAACACGTGTGTTTTAATTGTTCAAATAAAAATACGCTGTCCGATGCCGTACATATGTAAATAGTTACTGAAGCTACAACGTCGCATGGATCAGGCCAAGACAAGATTCCTTAAAACCAACAAATAAGGTAAAAACACGGCAAATGTCGACAAAGGTACTACAGATCATGGGATATTCTGCTGGGACCCAGGAAGGCGAGCTGGAAAATATCCAACAAAACCTGTTGTTCTTCTTCTCCTGACGAATTCTTTTACCCAATTCCACATAGTTTCAATCAAATCAGGACGAAATTGACAAATAGTGAATAATATGGAAAGTAAAAAGGGAAGTGGGAAGAGCAATTTAGGAACAAGAATTGACGTTAAACACGCCAGTAACAAGGGTCCAAAGATTGCCATAATGACGCAAATTATAAGGTTGTTTATGGAGATTCTAATCTTGGCATCGTACGCAAGGCAATAAATTATCGAACTTGCGACGGCTAACAACGTTGTATTCGGGTGGGTTTCGAAAGGCGATTTGGGTTTCAGTTGAAGGAAGTTGAGCAAAACCGCGACGAGAAAGGCGAAAATCGCCTGCCGAGTGGACATTACGTCCTGGAAATGGCCCCCGAGATAGTGGGACGTCGAAACACTAATTAATTGAACGTTGACGACGCCGGCAGTGGTGGTGCCGCCGTCAAGGTGGAGGTGAAAATTTGTTGTGGTGGCCTGAGCCATAAACTGTGGAAATTGGAAAAAGTGAAGAAGCTTTTGCTGCAAAGGAAATTATTGCAGTACTTAATTGAATGGAATCTGGAATGATACTATATCTTCAGTGGGTGGGTAGCTTCTATTTATAGGTCAAAAACATATTACAAATGGCTTCGATAGCCACATAAAGCAAGGGTTTTTGCGAATCGCACCCCCGCATATTACTAAGCCTTATTATTATTATTATTATTATTGTGGGTGGTACTCCCAAACTTTGGTAAAATATCAGTGGGGGTATTTTGACATTTTACCAAATTTAGAGAGTATTTTGACATTGAGATAATTATTTCGTTAGCATTAAACTTGGTCTTATATTGTATTTTTGCCACTGAATTTGAAACTGTTCCTTTTCAATTCCCAAATTTGGGTTTTCCATCTTATTGTAGTCTAACGTCCAACTTTCGACAAAAATCAGCCCAACACCGACAAATTCGGATGCAACTTTGTCATCACTGGCATTATTTTCTCGGATTCAAATATTTTTGGGGGCTTTGTTTGCCACGTTTATACCGGCGTTAGGTTGGTTTTGATTGATGGAATACATGGAGATAAAAGAAATCAAAATTTGGGAATTAAAGACATACAATTTCGAGATTAAAGACAAAAATGCGACATGAGGCCAAATTTGGGAACCAAAAAAAATGACGAACAATTCATCCCATTACTTTTTACTCCATCCGTTCTAATTAAATGGTTGTATTTTACGATTAATAAATGATTACACATTTAAAACTCTTATAATGAAATGGAAAAGAAGCACAAGAAATGTGGTAATTATTGCATCAATCTATATGGTAAAATGAAAAATTAGGTCATGATAAAAAAAAAGGGTTTGTCGTACCTCAGAATCAGCACCATGGGCAACATAAAACATATTAATGGTCATGGGTAGATGAAAGTGAAAACCTTTTTTCTACCCAATTAAGGAGAAGTGTGAAAGCACTAATCATTAAAATGAGTGGCTTGTTCGAATAGATATAATCCACGTAGAATTAGTGCTTCTTTTAAAGTAGGAAAGCATTTCAACTGGGAGTGGGAGTTCGTGGCGACAAGGTTACGCATGCAATTTCAGGCTTTCAGCAATGCACACGGCAGATGCTAGGAAATTTTCTAACGTTGGTGGTTCTTTTGCAAGAGAGGATAATGACACCACACTACTGAGGTGATTTTACTTTAGATAAACTATCCATTCCATTTTTACCATCTCTTATTATTGATGGAGGCTCATGATGACGTGACATTGGCGTTTTTGAAGGGGTTTGATATATAGGCGAATGTGTAAGTATGGATTTTTGAGTTTTGGGCCTATAGTCTAATGGGAAACGGGCTAATGAGCAATACTCGTCACTTTGCCATGATTTACGACACTTTTCGAATAAATTCCTTTTTGTAGGGCCTCAAACGGATTGCCATTTTTTGCTAATTTTTATTCTTGGTATATCTTTTGATAGAAATATCATTTTTAAGTATCGTTTTCTTCATTAATCTTGTTTTCTTTCTATGGTGTTTTCGGGATTTTTTTTTTCTTCCTTTGTTTGGAAAATTTTCCTATTTTTATTATTTTCGAATTTTGGACGCCTTTTCGTATATAAAGGGTGTGCCATTCATGTAATATGAAACTTTTGTAGAATAATATTTTGATTTCTAATATTTTATGAAGTTGTTTCTTTATATAAAGTTTTAGAAAAAAAAAAAAATTCTTGGAAAATAGCCACAAGAGAACAGAGCCTTAATGTACTGCTTAGGCTACAATGTTGATTTTTCCTTCTTCAGTCTTAGCCACATGAATTAGCAGTGTTAATCGCAAATGGTATTATAGTTTGCTGGATATTTTTATTTGAATGTTAAGAAATAAAGTATCGTATGTCGGAACGTGAATCGTTAGACAATACCATAAGAGATTGGGTCTTTAAGACGAGCTTCACTTTTCCATTTTTATTTATTTATTTTTTTAAGTAAAAAAACTTAGACAAGTAGCTTCACTTTTTTTGCGAACCATTCAATTGAAGGAAGTAATAAAGCAACACCTCTTTTTCTTTCTTTCTTTTCTTTTTTCAATATTTATTTCTCAAGAGGAGACCCACTTTTTACTGGCCAATTGAATTGGAGAAACGCAACTCATGACGTAATGTCCTTTTATATTTTTATATATATAATTTTATAAAGAACTACTATAATTTATTCACGGAATTAATCAACCATATTGAATAATGGCTATGCAGTTGCATAGTAACGTATCATAAAGTTTGAGTTTACATGTTTAGTCTCCAATATTTTGCATAGCCATTATTAAAGTTTGAGTTTACATGTTTAGTCTCCAATAGTTTGAGTTTACATGTTTAGCCGTGAATGAATTATAGTATGAAGGAGAAAACCATAATTTTAGTCTCCAAAGTTTAATATATAGTTGACAGTTTTAGTTCTTAAAGTTTGAGTTTACATGTTTAGTCTCCAATATTTTGCGAGAGACTAGAGTACATCACTTACGCCACCACGTAAAATAGTGTAACAAGATACAATTAGGCAATAAGGTACTACTATCTCCGTCTCATTAAAAAGGTAATGTATATAATATTATGTTTAGTGTGAGATTCACAATTTTTTTTTACATATGATAGAAGAAGTATTTTGTGGGACAGTAATAATTAAAAGTATATTCGGGGAAAGTAATTAATGGAGAAATTATTCGAGAGAGAAAATAATTAGCAACCCAGATTCACCTGTTAAAAAATATTTTAATTTCACTTGAACTTGATTAATAAATTAAACTCCATAAGTTTTAATTAACATTTCCAAGAAGAAAGAGCAATAATATATTGTGCATTAATTAATTAAATTTTATTTGCCAGCCATCTAAAAAAGTGAAGTGGGGACTAGCTGATGAATGCATAATGGACGATCGACCTAATATTTGTCATTTCACGACAATGAATAATTACTCCAATAAGTATATATATAGCAATGAGCTATTGTTACAACGGTTGTGACGCATAGTGTGCCACTCAGATGTCAGGGGTTTGAGCTGATAGGACTCTGCATGATGTTTCCCCAGGTATAGTAGATAATAGGATTTTTAAATATAATAATGCATTAAAAAAAAAAAAGAAAAAAAGAAGCATATATGCATATTCGGAATTTTTTAAGTAACTTCTGAAAGGAAAAATGATTGGGAATGAAATTGTAAAGTGAATGTTGCTACACGTGTTAGAAGACAAAATTATTCGTCACTTCTCATATTGTCTATGATATATGTGTTTTAAAACATATTACGCCGTCTACTTTACAATTTCACTCTTCCTATTATTACTCCTATAATTTTTTTTTTCTGGAAATTTGTTTAAATTACTAAATGTGTTTTGAGGTTCGAAAAATTATGAAATATCATCTACTAATATTATTAAGTAGAGTTTATAAGTTCTAAGAATTACAAAAGGGAATCCTCAGTATTTATTTTGATAAGTAGATGTTGTTGAGTTCTTCTAATAAATTTTTTTTTTTAATTTTAAAAACTTTAAAACCTCAGAGAAATTTTGATAGTTTCCCAAACATTTTTACTTAAAAGTTTTCAGAAAAGTTGACTCCTACCCCACATTTGAAAAATCAAAATCATCAAAAGGAGGTTGAACTAATCGGAGGAATTATATAGAATCGTTTTCTACCTTTTTGAGTTTAAAGAGTACGTACTATGTCAGCTTACATAGTTTTTTGGGTTTTCAAAAACAATTAATTCATGTTCTTTCCGTTTCACTACACGAGTCCAGTTTAAAAGATATAACGCACTTAAAATAACTAATTTTTTTCTATTTATTTCATTAATATCCTTATTTTGTAAGTGTAAATTAATTATGGACAAAATATTATCATATTAATGAAGATATGAAAAGTAAAAATTTAAAAATTAACTCTTCTATTGTTACAGAGTGAATATATTATTATTAAAATAAATTATAAAAACAAATGTGAAAATTTTAATTTGATAACAATAATAGGTAAACAGCTACAAAGATATTGAGCAAATCTATACATATCTAATTAGTAGAACGAAAAATTACTATTGTACGGACAAATTTATGCATAGAAATATGACTTTGATGTTAAATCTATATCTAAACCGATCCAATATCCACCTGTAACTAATGAAATTATCATTTATTTATATGAAAAAAAACTCTATTTAACTCATCTTATTATGAGAGAGTGAAAATTTGTCGTAAAGAAAGATGATCGAATAGAGAAAAATTCAACAGCTGAAATGAAGAGAGAAAAAGGAAGAGTGGAGCTTTGGACTAGCTACTTAGGCAGTTTTTTTTTTTAATTTAAAAATTTAAAGTTTAATTAATATTATTATTATTATTATGAGAATTTATTTAAGATTAACATTTTTTAACTCTTTATATCTAGTTAATGATCATTTTTAAATCTTTATACACTCAAGTAATATATTAATTAGGGTTTTATATGATTAACATTTATTTATCATTTTTTACTCATATTTTTCCTTTTTAAGTATGAACTATGACAGGCAGGTGGGAATCCAAGGCGGGGTGGGGGGTCTTCAGCCCCCTCCAACCTCCTTCCCCACCCTTATTAGTAGTGTAATTTTTAGTGGAAAAAAAATTTTATATGTGTATTTTACTTTAAAAAATTTTTTGTTAATATATTGGACTCTTCAAAGATTTTGTTATGGTTTCGCCAGTGATTACAGGTAAATTATACATTATCATATTTATGTAAGAGTGTAAAAAGAAAATAAAATTGAGGTTGAAAGTGCCTTTATTAATTTCTGCTTTATGTATGGCACTGCTTTTTCGTAAGATTTCTTAAATTAATGTACTAAAGATTGCGAAGAAGATGACATTGAAGGTGAAAAAAAAGATGATGACTTCAGGATTATCTGCTTTATGGTTTTGTCCTTAACATTTCTTAATGTATTAATTATTAATTAAAGATGACTTTAGTCCAAGAATGCATTCACAGTCAACGTTAAAAAATAAGCTGAAGATGACATTAAACATTTGAGTGAAAAAGAAAACCAGAAAAAGAAGGGGAAAAAAAGAATAATAGAGAAAGAAAAAGGTTTCTATAGAAAGTACAAGTTTTTTTGACCTTCTTTCTATTATTGATGATGTATATATAAAATTAAAATAAATTAAGGATACTATTTACGTTTTATTCTCTCTTTTTCATTAGAAGAGTATAGTGAACTATTTATAAGTCACAAGTAAATACAATTTGAAATAAAATTTTTCTAATGGAACGAAAGAAATAATATTTTTAAATTTTAACAGTGGATAAATTAAACAATACTGTCAATACATACCCTCTAACTTCATTTTAAAAAGTTTTGAAAACATATTTTTAAATTAAAAAAAAATTTATTGAAAATATAGAAAAATATAATTGAATAATAGAAAAAATATATTAAAAATGATGAAAAACTCATGTAAAAGGCAGAACCTCAAACGCGTGCAAACGGGCAGGTCTAAGCCAGTCTTGATCCAGAATTAATTAATCACTGACTTTCAATTTGTTGATAAGGTCCGATTATATAGTCAGATAATTGGTGTATTCAATTCAAAATCAATTGGAAAACAAATTTAATTATTAGAGGCTTCAGGATCTTTACTAAAGTGCTTTATTTATTTATTTAATTTTATTAAAGTGCTTAATTATAAACAAGTACAGATATCTTTTGTGCTTTTGATAAGAAATTCATGGGTTAATCACTATTTACCGCCCGTATTATTCCCTTTTGACTACTTACCCCGTGTTTTTAAAACTAACTCTATACTCTCTTTGATTAAGTCATGTATAATAATAATTGAAAAGATAAAATTATCCCCATTAAATGATGACTTCCTGTTCACGTCACAACCCACCTCTCCGCCACGTCACCTACCTTTAGGAGATCGGGTCTAGATTGATTTCAAATAAAAAGAAAAATTCATGGTGCTGACTAAGATCAAACACACAATCATCCACTCTCTTGCGTGTGGTATAACCACTAGACTACTAGTGTTTTTGATACCAATTTTAGTTCACATTAGATTTATCCTTTACTCTCTCTCAACTCTCTAAATAAAAGAGCCTAAGGCTCTGTTCTTTTCTATTCATTTTTATAAGAATCATCATTTTTTTCTTCCAAAATTTTAAATTTTAAATTTTGATCTGAACAGAAAATTTAGTGAATTTTTTATGTAAACCCAAATTTTTTTGTGTAACCAAAAAAATTTTATGTAAAGTTTTAGGGTTTACATAAAAAATTAACTTAATTTTCTACTCAGTTCAAAATTCAAAATTTAAAGTTTTGGTAGAAAAAAAATGATGATTTTTGTAAAAAGGAATAGAAAAGAACAGAGCCTTAGGCTCTTTTATTTAGAGAATTGAGAGAGAGTGAAGGATAAATCCAATGGAACTATAATTGATATTAAAAGTGTTAGTAGCCTAGTGGATATTCCATGTATAAGGGAATGAAGGGTTGTGTGTTCAATTCTAGTCTAGTATAATTTTTGCCTTTTATTTGAAATCAATCCAGACCCGATCTCTTGAAGGTAGGTGACGTGGCGGAGAAGTCGGGGGCGATGTGGCCAAGGAGTCATCATTTAATGGGGGTAATTTTGTCTTTTTAATAATTATTATACATGATTTAGTCAAAAAATAAAGTAAAGAGTTAATTTTAAAAACATTAGGTGTAAGTAATCAAAAGAGAATAACACAGGGTAAATAGTGATTAAGCCTAAATTCATTAGTGTTAAACACTTTTGGATAAAACTTGACTTACTTTTTATTAAAGCTCTTGCTCATGCAACTTCAGGCCCCACCCCAAAAACTTTAGTCCACCTTTTCGTTTTTTTTTTTTTTTTTTTTCTGATATAAAGTCCACTTCTTCATGAATAAGCAACATTTTAGGCCGCCTAGGCAATCTTCCCTTCTTTATCTTTTTGTTTGTTTTGGGGGGTGGGTTCACTAGTGAAGCCAGAAGTGTTTTTAGAGGGGACATATTTACAATAGCAAATTAATACAAAGTAAAACATATTTAAATAAATTTGAAAAAAAGTTTACAAGCCACACAACGTTAAAGTGCAGTATACAAATTCTTAAAATTGTATTAGTGTTAGTTTAACAATTTATTAATTGGGGACACTATGCATACTACCTTCAACATTCACTATATATATAAAAGTACCTAGGGTGAGGTTAGTGGAGGCCCCACCCTAGCTCCGCCAATGGGTGGGGTATGCTTCCTTCCTTCCAAAGGTTATGTCCTTTTGTGCATAGTGCGTCCGAGTCTCATGTTAGACTATATGACGATTTTATATGCGATGTTTTAACTTTTGAATTCGATATGAACATTACGAGAAAAGTTGCCACTAGTGACACTATTTTAGTGACACCTTTTCATGTGTCACGAAATTTGTTACATTTAGAGGTGTCATTAAATTTTATTACACTTGTATGTGTCATTATCTAAAATTATTACATAAGGAAGTGTCATTAAAATTTATTACTCTTCCAAATGTAACTACATTTGTTACACCTCATGGTGTCATTAAATTTTATTACACTTATATGTGTCATTATCTAAAATTATTACATAATGAAATGTCATTAAAATTTATTACTCTTCCAAATGTAACTACATTTGTTACACCTCATGGTGTCATTAAAATTTATTATACCTGCAAATGTAACTAAATTTATTACATTTTATGGTGTCACTAAATTTTGATACACTTAAAAGGTATCATTGCCTAAAATTACTACATTAAAAAATGCCATTAAATTGTTACACTTACAAATGCCAAAAAATTTACTATTCCCATTAAAATTTTTTAAGTAGAGTGGGGTGTAAAACTAGAAAGATGAACAATAATGGAGGCATATGAAAAAAATTCAACATATTTTTTAATTAATTAATTAATTACTTAGGCTTCTTCTTCTTATTATTATTAATTGGTACAACTTGTGAATCGACAATTTATGGATTAGTTGAAAGTTTTAAATTGAAGCTGATCATTGACTTCGGACCTTTGAGTTTTCTTCTATCAATTTTGAGTCTTTTGACCGTGTTGACCATTTCACCTCTTGGGAGATAAAGGAAAACTAAAAACCATTGATTTTAGGGGTAAAGGTGCATTTTTGCCACCAAGGTTTTTCTCAATATTTAATTTTGTCACTAACTTTTTTTTAGGTCCAAAAATGCCACCAACGTTTTTAAGTGGGTTCAACTTTGCCCCTGCTCCAAATCAAAATTGCCACATAGGACAATATCTGTTAAATCTGATGAGCTGGCACACTGATTGGGATTCTTATCTTACGTGGCACCCCTCTTACGAAGACGCCTATCTAGAATCCATTGTACAACACAAAGGAACGCTTTGTTGCACTATACATGTTTTCCTAACTGCCTTTCCCCTTCACCCTAATTCTAACTTAATGCATCCCGACCTCATCGTTACTGCCTGTAGCGACCGCTTTATCTCTTCGTACTCCATCTCTTCCTACCTCGTAATCTCATTTCCCTCCATATTTACTTTATGAATGAAGTTCAAACACATGATACCTTTTCAATTTTTTGTTTTGTTATAACAGAATTTGTATTTATAATTGAAAGTTTGATTTTTATGTTTGTTTCTTGCATGGTGAGCTAGGGTTCCGGGTTTGGAGATGCGATTGCTGCTCAGAAGTATGTCAGTATCATCAATGTGTGTGTTTCTGTGGTTTGTTTGATTGATTTCATTAGTGAATTGTTTGATGTGATCTTTTAGGCCCTGTTTAGAAAAGAGAATCAAACCATGATTTAAGTTTTATTTTAATTTTATAATATTAAAATTACATTAGAAATGTAAAAAGGTGTGTTAAAAATGTAAAAAGGTTTATTGAAAATGTAAAAAAGCTTATTGAAAATGACAAAAAACTATTATAAAATCAAAATGGTTTGAGTCTCTTTACCAAATAGGGCCTTAGCTACTTGCTGCTAGCGGAAACTAATTGTTTGATTCAAGGGCATGATGGGCCTACTTATGATGTTAAATTTTATGGCTGTTGCTGAGGTAATTCGCTTACTGTTTCATATGCTCTATCTTTATGAATGAAGCCACGTAAGATCGGTGGCACGTAAGATAAGAATTCTAGTTAATGTGCCAACTCATCAGATATAATAAAGATTGTCTAATGTGGCAATTTTTTTGGCGCTTTGGCAAAATTGGATCCACTTAAAAACGCCAGTGACATTTTTGAATTTAAAAAAACATTAGTAACAAAAACTTTGATAAAAACGACAAAAATGCACATTTGCCCTTGATTTTAGATATCTTTTCATTTTCCTTTCCTCCTGTAGCCTTGCTTCCACAGACACACACAGACACACACACACATTCACTATACCTCTCAGTCCCTCTCGCCGTACAGCGGCAGAGTAGCCTTGTTGCCATCGCAGTTCGCTTATCGCCGGTCTTCGATCGCCGCTCACCGCTCGCAGCTTCATAGCGGCACTCAAGTGCAAAAGAAAGGCTCAAGGATTAAGCTTAAGGCTGCACCACCATAGCTAAAAAATTGAAGTAAAACCAAAGAAATTTTTTTAATTTATTATCATAATGAATCGAAACTTGTCTTTTATAGCAAAGGACTACAATTTGATTTTAATATAGTTTGTGCCTTGGTCGATGCATTGATTTTCATGTTTTGTAGTAAAGGATTGGAATTTGATTTTGATGTAATCTGTAGTCTGTACCCTAGTTGATGCGTTCATAGTTGCTGGATTGGAATTTAATTTTGATGTAGTCTGTGCCCTAGTTGATGCGTTCATAGTTGCTGGATTGGAATTGGATATCGGAGATTCCGTGGTTATAATTTCTGTTCTATAAGTATATTAGTTGTTTTGGTAGGAATTAAAGCCAAGGCAAGGCCACATTGTTTTGAAAATATAATGGATGATCAAATTGGAGTTGGCTTTTTAGTATTTTGACTGGATCTTAGTTATGCAGTTCCAAGTTTTCTTTTGATGACAAAAATAACTTGTATGATGAAATTATTTGCTTAGCTAGTGCCTCCTTTCCCTCCATTCACATGAAGAGCTTGAATATTGGATTCCGTATTATGATAAAAACTTCTTAGTTGCTTTTTTTATATCCTCGGTCCCTCTGGATTGTGGATATATACATACATATCTCACTTGTTTTTGGTTAACCTTCTTAAATTCAAAGATTTATGTTGTGTGTGTGGATGAATAAGCAAAAGCTGAAGTAGCACAAGTTTGGATAGGCTTCAGCTTTGGGATTTATGCATGTTAGTGTATTGAATGTTAATGTCATAATTACACATGTAAATGTATTGGTATTTATGCTCTGTTTGTGTGTTTCTTAGTTGCATGTTGAAGATGCAAAGAATGACCAATTAAGTGATGTCTCTATAAAAGAGTTTCAAACTTTTTTTCATTCAAGTTTTTCTTTCAAAATTGAATCAATGAATGTCAAGAAGCCTACTAATGTAATTGGTAGTCTCAATGTAAGAATTTTGGATCTGCAATAGTTATTCCCCTCTTTCATTTTTTCTCTTATAAAGCCAAAGAGAAATTATCTCAGTTTGATAGATCAATGAATTAGTACAATAAATAAGTAAACTGCTATTATCAGTACCTGATTTAACATGTCTTGCATTTATTTTTTTATTTTTTTGGTGGAAGTATGAACTAAAGAGATTTTTTACTTTTGCTACTTGCAGCTTATGGATCTTTTAGCCAGTATTAAAGGAGCATGCACAGATAATTTTTCTTTACTGCTCAAAATTTCCTCTTGATTGTGAGGGAATGCATTAGAGAAATGTCGGAGCATTCTTTAGTTCCTGTCACGGTGCAGAAAGTGTGTAAAGAAGGTATAAATTATTCTGTGTAGAGAAAGTGCAGAAAGTGTACTGACGCTTTGATAATTTTGCAATAGGATCTGATGCTTGGATTATTTGGCTTCAAGTATTCATTGCTATTTAATTGATTATGGGTGATGATCCTTACAAGCTGACTAAGATAATTGCAATTAGTATCAACGTGATGTGCAAAAACAACACCAAGAAAAAGAATCTTCCCCTATTCAAAGAAACACGAGGTAATGGTTGGTTCATAACCTCAAAGTACAATGTAAGGCATGTGATTAAGAAAAGGGATTCTGAAGCAAGTGTTAGATGATAGCAGAGTTGTCCAAGAGGGGGTCGAAGCTGCCAATCTTGGAATGCTAGATAAAAAGTAACTCACTGAAAGTATCTTGAAAGTAGTGGAAGAAGACAATGAGAGGTTCCTTCTGAGATTGAGAGACAGAACTAACAGGTAAAAATCGAAGAAATTCTGACCTATTTTTAATCTGTGGTTTTACTTGTTCATTTGAGTCATTTCCTGTTGAATAGGGTAGAAATTGATATTCTGAAATTTGAAGTACTGTTTGAGCATTTGCCAGTTGAAGGGGATGCATATGTAGGATCTCGATTGCTTCCTACCCTGTTAAATGCTTCTCTAAATACAATAGAGGTAGATTTGTTTTTTTTTTAGACTGACTAATTTAAGTTGAGATCATATGGTTCCTTGAAGATTTTAAGAGAGATATTTTATGTTTTTTCAATAGGGTTTTCTTGGAAACATGAGGATTTGGAGATACTTCACAACATTAGTGGACTGATGAAAGCATCTATTTTTGTGTAAGTTGCTTCCCTGGCTTCCTTTTCATGTTGACATGCTTCATATCTAACTATTTGTTGATTTAAAGTTGCTAGTCAGAATGAATATGTTCAGTATATATATATGCATAGCTGACATTGATAGTTTTGTAGATTTTCTATTCAGTTGCATTTGAAATATTTGAATTTTAACTAACAATATTTGTTAAAAAATGATTTAGTAAAGTAATAGCTTAAAGCACTTATTTATGAATTTCAGTATTCTCGAACAAGAGGCATGTGATTCTACTGTAAATTTTACAGATAATGTAAGAGGCATTTGAAGAACTTAAAGAAACGATGGGATTTGAAGTTCTTGTTGGTACTCACAACCTGGCTTTAGAATCAATTCTAACAGTTGAGAACTCAAGTAGAACCTTGGATCATGCAATATGTGATGGGGAACCCAATTTAGACCTCAATTCAAATGCAATATTTCCACACAAAACAAGGTTCCGAGCATGACCTATTTGCATAAATAACAGAGTTAATGGAAGACTGGTGTAGAGAGAAGAAAGAGGAAAATGAAGCATTGGAAATGAAGTTTACTTATCTTGACCATTGTTAAAGGTGGTGCTCTTGTGCCACTAATTCTATGTAGAGCTGTAAGAGACATCCTTATCTCCGAAATGTACCCATTTTACTACTACTTAAGGCATGCATCAATTATTTGACTGCCATAAAACTTTGATGAGTGTCTTTTAGTTGTTTTATTTTAGCGTCTTTTGCGTGCTTTTCACGGGTATATTTGTTGTTTTATGAAGCCAAAAACAGATGTTTAGAGACTGAGTCAAGAAGGAGAAGAATTAGCAAAAAGAAGGAAAAAAAAAGCAAGGCTCTGTTTGACTAAATGGAGGAGAGCAGCAGAAAACGATATTAAGAAGAAGCTCCCAAGAGATCAGGCAGCTGGAAAATTTGTTGGGCTAGAATCTATTCTCAGTGGGCTATGTGAATTAATTAAAAGCCAAAGGTTTACTTGAGGGCCCAAAGAAGTTAAATGAAGAAGAAGCCCAAATGGCAAGTCCAAACCTAGCCGAAATGTTGGATCACAATTGAATCAAAATTAATTGAATGTTGTATGGGAATGAAGACCATGATTCTGAAGTTTCACTTAGAGAGAAGGCAGAAGAAGGTTCAGGAAGGAGAGAAGGATAAAATTTTATCCTTTAGTTTGAAATCTTGATTTTAAATGAAGTGAAGTGATAAGATCAAATTGGTTTGATCTCATCAGATGGAACACGTAGCTGAGAAGGTGCAGATCACTATTTTTTCCTATTTTTTAGCTCCCCCTAACCAGTATAAATAGGGGGAGATTGTTGAAGGAAAATCATTCCGCTCTTAGGCATTTTCTTTATACGATAGTGTAGCTTTTTAGTTCTTTGTTCTCTTTAGTTTTCCATTAAAGCTTTGATACACTTTTCCCCAGTTTTATTCAGTTCTTCATTGATTTCCAAGAGGTTTTTATATAAGTTTTTCTTTGTTTTTTCGTTCTGGGTTCAAGGAATTTATACAGTAATTTTGTTCTTCATTTTGTGTGCTGGATTGCTCCTGTTCAGGCCTCTATTTGCCCAAACGGAGGGTTGGTTCAGACATGTAATTATTAATAAATATTCCATTTCTTTTCCTTCTTCTTTGTTGCTTCGTCCTATGGCTTCTAAATGTATTTGCCATGATTATAAGTAACTAAACCCTTTTATTCTGGCATTATGTGATGAAGTAGATCTATGCATGTATGAAACCCTTTTATTCTGGCATTATTTGCCATGATTATGAGTAACTAAACCCTTTTAATAGGTGTCGTAAGGAACCCACGGCCTGTTAGTTTGGTTAGTTAGAGAGGTAGTCGTGTCGTAGGGAGCTCATGGCCATTACCGACACACTAAGCGGGGATTTTGATTATGTCGTAGGAAGCCCACGGTAACCTATAACCAACCGATACATTGCTCTTTGATTTATTTGTGATGTTAATGATTGCATGCATAGATTGATATGATTCATATAATGTTGGAATATCTTAAACTGATAATTTTATTTGTTCTTGTGAAGTTTTAGTTTTATAAAGTGACAAATTCTAAATGTCTCTCTGAGACACCAAGATGAAATTGTTTTCAACATTAATAGGAATGAGAATTTTGATCAATTGTTCCCTGTGGATCGACCTTGGTTTTCTATGCTATGTGTAGTATAATTCTCGCAGGTTTAAGCACTAATTCTGTGCATTTTGGTAGCCTCACGACGGGCTCTATCAAACTTCCACAGCATTCCTCGGAAATTTTGATTATTCAATGGAATATATTCAAAAGTAGAATTTTCACATTTAGTACATTAAATTTTGGGTGTCAAATTTGAAAAAAAAATGGAAATGAATGTAGGGAATAGAGAGGAGGGAATTAAAATAACACAAATTTAGTGACACCTTCCAATGGCATAATAATAATGACACCCTCTAATGTCATAATAATAATGACACCTTCCATTGTCATAATAATAATGACACCCTCTAATGTCATAATAATAAAAGTGAACTGCCCAAAATATCACTTTACTTTTCTAAATTCTTCCGTTTGGTCACTAAACTTTTTTTTCCCCCAGAAATATCACCATACTTTTAAAAATGAGTTGAAAGTGTCATTCTGTTAGTTTGCTCTGTTTTGAGTTAACGAAAATAGCATCATGTGCTATTCACATGACTTTTAAAGGGTATTTTTGTCAAAATTTTTTTTTTCCTTCGTTCCTAAATTCCCCACTTTCCTTCTCCCTCCTCCCTATTTTTTTCCCCTAATATTTAATTTTGGGGCATAAAATTACCAAAAATAATCAACAAAAAATATTTTTACCCATGAAAAATATTTTGCTTTCATGTGCTATTCACATGTATTTTTGTCAAAAACTTTTTTTTTTTTTCCTTCTTTCCTAAATTCCCCACTTTCCTTCTCCCTCCTCTTGATTTTTTTTTTCCCCATGAAAGCAAAATATTTTTCATATCATCATGTGCCTTATCAATAGAAGTTCCAAAATTAAAAACGCCAAAGTCATATCATCATGTGCCGTATCAATAGAAGTTCCAAAATTAACAAAATATACGGCACATGATGATATGACTTTGGCGTTTTTGGAAAGGTTAGATAGACGAAAGTAAAAGTGTAGACTTTTTGGGTCCCATGGGCCTAGTCTAATGGGATGTTTTCGGCCAAATTCTTTCTTTTAGGCCTTCTCACGAACAATTTTGCCATTTATATTCATTTTTATTTTAAGTATATCTTTTGATAAAAAAAATATTTTTATGTGCCATTTTCAATTCTTCTTGTTTCCTTATTGTTTTTCTTTCCATGATGTTTTTGGCATTTTTGACTTCTTTTTGGCAAATTTCTGATTTTTTTTTTCATTTTCAAAATTTGGGCACATTTACCTATATAAAGGGTGTTCCATCATCTACCTATTATCTACCTATTATCGGTAATCCTTTTGTGGATTCAACGATTATTTGATGTATAATTGACTGACCATCATATGGCTACATTCAATACTCTTTTAGAAAATTTTCCTAATTTTAATGTTTTGTTTTCATTGCAAACTTCCGTTATGTCACTTATTTTGTCCAGTTATATCAAAATAAAGTTATTTAATTTGTTACTGACTTGTATATTACAGATAAGATTTTTTGTTTAATGAGTACTTTTATCCATTCTCTCACAATAGAAAATTACAAATATATAGAGATAGAATAAAACACAGTAAAAATGGACAAAAAATTATGAATTATAATTTGCTGACAAAAAATGGTTAACTGGGGCTTGTCTCCAAGATAAAATCTTGGGCCTGTGGAATAAATGAAAAAATAAATGTACGATGTTGATTTTTCCTTCTTAGTTATTTCTGTAGTCTGTATTTGTTTGCTTTAGAAACTCGCTAAAATTATTTTTTGTAAAATTATTTCTGTATAGAATTTATTTACAAAAATATAAAATAAAATTGAAACATGAATTTTCTGTCGAGTCAAAAGTATTTTTTGAAACATGATTCTTTTGAGAGTACTAGTAGAACCTATGATTTTGCGTAAGATGTTCGTCATTTGGAAAATAGACCTAAAAAAGAAAGAAGAAAAGGAAGAATAAATTGAGGCGATTAGCCATGGATAACAAATGGGCTGATCTGTTTTATTGGAGAAGTTGGAACAGTAAAGCCCAGCACCTGAATATTGCAGAAAAACAGGTCACAACGAAGACAAATCAAAGAAAAGAGAGGGAGAGTTGAGGAGGAAACTTTCGTTACAAGTTTTTTAAGATTTGTATTTTATATAAATATTTTATTATTTTTAATATATCTTTTTTATTTAACTATATTTTTAAAAATATTTTTATTACATTTTTTATGCACTTTTTGTATAAAAAAAAACTCTTTTCCAAAATATGTTTTCAAAACTATTTTTTAAAACATGATAACGAACAAACCCTAAAACTACTACAAAAAATGTTTCATGCCAATGTTGCATCTATGTTTTGTATCACTAAACTTAATTTTCCTATTCCGTACACACTTTTACAAGAAAATTACATAGTTATTACTTCCTTCCCGTTCCATTACAAAAGTCCAGTTAACAGAATATACGACTTATTTTGAACGGGAAGGTATAACATTTAAAATGAGCAATTTGACACCATATTCTCTATTTATATGCTCACTTTCTAAGTAATGGTTAATTGTGGTCTGCACATTATTGTATAAGTAAGGATATACTCTGTAAATAAATTGAAACTAAACTATTTTAGTGGGACAATTTTTTATTGTTATTAAAACTAAACTCTTTATATAGGACAAAAGGAGTATTAGTTTATATAAATTACACAATCTTACGTGATACTACCAATGCATTAAACCCTAAACTCTAAATCCCAAATTTAGAGAATCTCCCTTACAACTATAATATTATGTTGGCCAAAGATTTAACACGAAATACAATGTTATTTTAAACGATATAAAAAACAGAAAGATAAATTATTTTTATTTTTAAGAAACATGCAATTAATACATGAACATGTAAACTCGATACATCGTATGCTATAAGTGATACATTAGAGGTTATGCGTGATACACAATATTTCACAACATACATAATATACTTTCGAGGCAAAATTTAATACTCGTGTCTTTTAAAAAAAATATTATGTACTTAAAAAATAAAATAAAATAGACAGTACAAACCATCAGACGCAAGTGTTTGCGTACGTATACGTTAATCAGGATGTTAGCATATTTATAATACAATAAAGAATAAAGAAGACAAACAATGAATCAGGTAAAATATTTTATGCACAAATTATATATCAAGGGTTTGAATCATATAGTCAACAGGATTCACACATTTTTAATCAAATTATTATAAAGATTTTAGTGGTTACTTCCAGGTAGTAGTGTGCAAGTCCGATAGTAACGTATTATATATATAAATATATATATATATATATATTTATATACAAATGATTCCATGTATTAAAACCTAAAAAGTACTGTTTATTTTAGGGGAAAAAAACGTAAAAGTGTTTAAATTATCCAATAAGAAAGTACAATAGTTATAGACTTAGCGGTCTACAGCTTATTTGATGATTTTAGAGGTGTTCTTTATGATGTTTTAAAAATATGTTTTTGAAAATAATTTATAACATAAAAAAGTGCATTAAAAATATAAAAATGTATAACTAAATAAAAAAAATTATATCAAAAATGATGAAAATTAATTATAATATATTAAATTTACTGTAACCAAAACCAAAACTAAAATCGAAAACGAAAAGAACATGGCCTTAATCTATGACATGATAGGTTGAAAGTGATCAATGACGGAAGCGGCTGGAAAATAATCAGAGTCATTACTGTTATTTACTTTCTACGTCACTCTTTTCCCCTTTTTGTCACTGTGTTTAATGTTACTCTTTTAATATTATAATAATAATAATAATAATGCTTAATTTATTGGAAAGTCACACGGGCCTGCATCTTCAAGAAAGTAACTGAATTCCTCAGCGGGATGATTAGATGAGAAACGCAAGCTTTAGCTCATGAGTTAACTAAAAGGATATATATATAGCATAAATGTAATATGTGAATTTCACTTTTTAGCCTTTAAAAGTAAAACAATCGAACAATTATGACTCCAACCTAAAAAGTGAAATTCACACGTTACATTTATGAACCTACCGTCTTACTGTGAGACAATAAACCGTGTTTACTAAATAATAAACTTTTAAGTGATCTTCTCATGCGTTCCAAACTAGGGTTTCATGTCTTACTTTATATTATGGATATGAGTACGTATACAGAGCTACCTGGGTAAAACTTTGTTTCTTATTAAGAAAGTCATTCACTCATCAAATCTCGTTACTCTCTTTGCTTTATTACAAATTCATGTTTCTATTAGTTTTGTTTTGACTAATTTATTAAAAAATATATTTGAACGATTATATATGATTCACAATTAATTATATTTAAAAAATAAAGATAAACAAAGTGAAGAAAATGTGATAAATTATTTAATATATATTTATATATGTATAATGTATTATTGTATTTTACAATGTATAAAATGTTTTCACTTTAAGAACCTAAACTCTTTCAATAAAATGGAACGACTGAATTTTTTTAGAACAAAAGTTCAACTAGAAATAAACCGGAGAGAATTGCATTGTAGATTAAGATTAAATGTTCAATATTGGTCAAGAAATTTGTCTTCTCCTTATTGAATATACTTTATTAATTTTCTTTAATCTTCATAAATAAGTGCCATTAAAATTTCAATACATAAACTCTATACAAATAATTAAAGATGCATGTGAAGATTAATTACCCAAATTATTCCATTTTAACAAGCAAAAGACCAGAACATTCAAGAAGATCGGTCAGCCCCAAGTCCCATGAGATATGTTTCACTCATAGATTTTCTGTCGATTATATCATTGTCTTCCTTAACTGTTTTCTCATAATAAGAAAACAGTTCGATAATGTAATAAATGAATCTTATTTTCTATTATAAAAGATAAATAAAATAAATAAATAAATAAAAAGATAAATAGAGGTAGGACACACCAAATACCTGAAAATTTTCAGTACAAACAAAACGTAACACTAATACACACGACCTGAAATATTTATGACAAAGACAATTACAAAGCCGAAAATATCTAATTAATTAATAAAGGTACACATGCGGGTACTATGACATGGATTTTTTTTTGGTCTTATTTATGTACTATTGCTGATGAGATCAATTTGTCGGATCCAAGGAAGCCGAGCTGAAACCGAACTGAGTCCAACAAAACCTGTTCTCGCCGGCGGCCGCCAAGACGCCTGAACCTTTAGCCAATTCCACACTGTTTCAATAAGGCAAGGCGGCAACTGACAAAGTGCGAACAACATGGCTAGCGAAAACGGAAGTACAGTGAGGCGTTCAGGGACAAGAATCGATATCATAGATGCCAACGAAAGGGGACCAAAGAACGCCATAGCGCTGCAAACAAAGATCATGGTGCGAGTCGTGCGACTGCTGGAGATTCTAAGTTTAGCGTCGTACGCCAGGCAATAAACAAGCAAACTCACAATGGCTAACCAGGTTATATTCGGGTGGGTTTCGAATGGCGATTCGGCTTTTCCTTGGAACTTTACTTGAAGAAAGTTCAACAAAACAGTGACGAGAAAGGCAAAAATGGCCTGTCGGGTGGACATTACGTCCTGGAATTGCCCGAGATCGCAGGATCTCGTGGTATTAATAATTTGAACATGGAAGTGATAGTTTGCCGTCGCGACGGTTTGAGCCATTATGGGGGAAATTGGAAAAAGGAACGTACCTACTTATTATATGTGTAAGCAAGGAAAGAAATCTGAAATGTCTTGTATTTATAGTTGGCTTGCTTGCATTTTCCATTTCCAAAAACGCGAATTACATTTGCCTCCCCCGAAGTTAGGTTAAATTACGTACGAATCAGTCATTGTGGTTTTTGAAATTACAAGTACCTCACCGAACCATTCAGAAGTTTTTTCTGTTTGTATTATTTTTACTTTCTTTCAAATGTAAATGTAAGAATGTCAAGCCGAGATTTGTAATGTTCAAACTATATATGATCGTTTATTAAAAACAGAACTCAAAAATTTCGTTCATATTCATTTATTTATTGAGTAAATAAGCTTGGGCTGAACTTTTAGCGAACTGATCTTGAACTTGTTAGCTAGGGAGCATAATGTAATTTGTACTATTTATTAGTTGTGAATCACACATATAGTCTTACTAGTACTGAAGATAAGAATAATCTAAATGTTTCAAAATTGAAAATATGGGAAGAAAATTGGAAAAAATAAAAATAAATAAAATTAGAAAAATTGAAAAATATGTGTGCGTGTGTGTGTTGTACACCTTTATCTTTTAACTGAAAGTGTACATAATTATATCAGTAATAATACGTGAAAGATAAAGAATTTTTAAAGAAAGCATAACGAAAATGATCATACATGAAATGAAAAAGACATTTATTCTGATTATATGATGAGTATTTTTCTTTTTTTCTTTTTTTTAGATGAAGTATCGACCAAAGTGACCCTTTATTGATATTTAAGTGCTGACAAACGGGACATAAAGTTTGATATCCAATAATAAACATCGTGGCAAAAATTATCTTTCAATGTAAGAGAAAAATCGTGAATTCAAAGTGACCAAACCTCTTAACCCCATCCCATAGGGAAAGAAGAATGCACGGTTGAACACTTGAGATGGGAGCGAAAGGCTTGCTCGTTGAGCCAAAAAAATCGACAACTGAATAAATTATACATGTGAAATAGAAGCTACTAAAAATTTTAAGACTTGTTTGATATAGTTTTTACCTTTTCGAAACACATATCGATACAATTTTATTTTTTGTTTTTTTAATGAAGTAGAGACCAGATTGGTCATTTACAATATTTTTTTCATAATTCTTATTGTCCCCGAAATGTGGACTAGTAGTCCGTCCAATCTTTTTGCCTAACATTTATTATCTAATGTTTCTCGTAAGAATATTTTTATTTAATTTTTTAAATTAAAATAAAATTAAAATAAATAAAATAATTGATCCTTATAAACATTGACTGTGCACGTACATATTATTTTAAGAAAGTAATATAACAGATTGACTAGCTAATAATGTACGTTTGAAGTTCTCACATGTCTGCATGCGTAACACGATCTCCGGTAAACTTATCTAAAAATATGTTACACATCATTCTATTTATTTTGCAAGTTAAATGAAAACATTATGATTAATTATTACTTAAACTCTTAGATATAATTAAAGGTTCATTAATTAGTTAATGACATATGCAACTATCTTTACATATTAATGCATCACATATACCAATATTAATTCAATGATCGTTTGATTTTGTAACGAAATCATAGTATTTTCTTATAATTAATAATGTACACGTGTTAAATTACACTTGTAAATAATATTATAATAAATAATTTAATTCCTCTAGGTTGATGTTAAATTAGGTGTGTTCAAATAAAAATATTGTCAAAATTAGGGGAAACTCCATGTTGACTAACCTGTATTTTAAAAATATCATGTTGTTACGAATTTTCTCGTATTTTTGTATTAAAGTTGTGCAAAACATATTTAATTAATTGACTCAATGACTAAATTAATTAACTAATTCCAGATTTCTTTTCTCTACTCTCCAACTAAAAGTATCTCCTTCCAAAGGTCGGTTTTGTGTCCACCTTTGTTGACTTCCGTCTTGTTTCTTGCTTTTATTTAATGTTTCTCTTCTTCATTTTTCTATTTTTAGTTTCTGTCTTCCATTGTTTTAGTTCTCATCCTTCACGAATTTAGTATTCTGTCCTTTTTAGTTGACGATTTCTACTTCCATGGATCTCTCTATCAGAATGTTGTGTGGGTTGCAATCGCTATTGACGATTTCTAACGTCTTTAATAGAATATGCTTTCTCTGTTTAAACTTTTTTGGATAAAGTGCAACTAATCCTCTCGTAATTTGATAAATTGACAACTTACCCCCACATAGTTTGAAAGTGGACAATTTATCTTCTCATGGTTTGAAAATAGACAACTTACCCTTACGTAGTTTGAAAATGAAAAACTTACCCCCTTATGGTTTGAAAATGGACAACTTACCCTTGTACCACATAGTTTGAAAAGGGATTAAAATAGAAGCGGTAAGTTGTCTCTTTTCAAAAAATTGGGAGGTAAGTTGTCCATTTTCAAACCATATGAGGGAAAGTTCACCATTTTCAAACCACGTGGGGGTAAGTTGTCCACTTTCAAACCACATGGGGGTAAGTTGTCCACTTTCAAACCATGAGGGGGTGAGTTGTCTATTTATCAAACCACGAGAGGTATATTGTACTTTACCCAACTTTTTTTTTTTTTTTTTTGACTCAATGAGTAAAAATATGTATATTGCAAGTCATTTGTGTGAGAAGAACTTTTCCTAATGTCGAACTAATTGTGTTGTAACTTACCATTCATAATAGTCTAGTATAAAAAATATACAATTTTTTGTGAATGCTAAGTTACAACACTTAAAATTAGTAATTTGAGACTGCTTTTGTCACTTATATCCTTCCTTTCTAATTATGACTTAATTGCGAACCACATATTATCATATTTGTAATTTAAAAAAAAAAATAGAAACATGACTTTTTTAAGGGAAATGACACCACATGCCACCCAACTATTTGAAATGTGAAATTTTTGGTCGCTCAACTTTTTTTTGATGTTATTTTAGTCATTCAACTTTCAAAAACGTGTCGTTTCACCATTTAGTTAAATTTTAAGGTTAACTTCAATAGAAATTGATTGTTTTTTTCACTTTGATCATTGAACCATATGAAATGTAACATTTTACCTCTTTTGTTAATTATTGGGTTTGATTTTTATAATTAATTTTGTAAGAAAATTATCTACCAACATTTGTGACAAATTTCATATCTTTTTTTGGAGTCCAAATTCGTATCATTATATTCTTGAGAAAATAATTCGAACAAATAAATTTAATAAACTTATTTCTTATTTTATCCACATATTTATTTTATAATTTTGTGGTGGAATGTCTAGGTTTTTTTTTCTTTCTTTATTTAGTAAAATCTTCAGCATTATTGTCTACTTATTATAACTATTACTCCTTTTGTCTCATTAAAAAACATTAGTTTAAAAATATATAACACAAAAAATAAGTAATTTCTTTACAATTTAAATGTACAATTCGTGTATCTTTTTATGTTAAAATTAACCATAAATATTAGAAAAATAGGTAAAATATTACGTTTAGAGAGTTTAGGGGCCAAACTGATAAAAGACATTCAATTTTTGTTATAGTTAACTTTAAAATTTAACAGAATGGGTAAAAGGATAAAACGACCTGTTTGAAATTGAGTGACAAAAAATGACAACAATAATAAAAAAAATTCAATATGCAAAAGTCCACATTGCCAATGGTTGAGTGGCTTGTGGTGTAAGTTGCTCCTTTTTTTTTTTTTTTTTTTTAAATTTATGATACTCTTTGGCTCCTTGCATGAGACATGGAGATTAATAAGTGGTATCTTTAACCTGTTTCATGGACAATCATCTATGCTTTACACTCAATTACAAAAATAAAAAATTAGTATATAATGATAAGATAATATCATTTGGTCAACATTCAAATTATGCTTATCAGATAAGATTGAAATTTAAATATTTAAAAGTAAAATTTTAACTTTTAAAAGTTGTATTTTAGTGCTCTTTGGATTTAATAATTAAATCAAAACTTCTCTTTTTAGAAAGACAACAGACAAGCGTGGAAGACGTCAAGAGGGCATCTGTTATTTTCAGAAAGAAAAGTAGAAAAGGGCTTCACCGCTTTAAATGATCAAATTTATTTATGCTTTCAATTTCAAGTAATAAACTTATAAGAGTTACGCTTTTTTTTTTTTGTTTTAATAATTAGAAAACATGACTCACTTCCCTTTAAAACAAAAAAAGGCCATGACTCACTTTTATGGAAAACTTTTGCTAAGTCAACTTTCTTTTTCCTCCCCCAACTAGCATTTTTTATTTCCAGATACATTTAGGGGGAAAGTGTTATTTTTGGGGAAATTGGTGATGTACATATAGGGAGTCATGAATTAATATAAATATGAATAGCTAGTTTATGATAGGCTTACTGCGCTATTTTTGATAAGGATAATGTTGGTTGCACATATTACGTGCATATTATTGTGCACATAATGGAATCTTTATATTATATTTTACCTTATTACCATTGACTATAATTTCAATATGGAATGCTACCTCGATAATTAATAATAAAAATAAAAATGATTTGGATTATTTAATTACATTTTAGTTTCCATAAAGTGTGTATTTATGTTTACATGGTATACATAAATATTCATGGTAAATACAAAGAACATTCCTATTTTAATTAATGGAGGGATGCTTTTTTTGATTGATTTTTTTTTAATTTCAATTTCAATTATTTAATTTTTTTAAATTACTTTCTCCGTAATACCACCCATTCATACCATGTTTTAGCAATGGATGATGCTTTTTTATTCATTCAGTACGTTCACTTCATGGTTGATTTTTTTTATTTTTTATTTTTATTGTTTCATTTTATTTCTCGCATATTTTAATCAATGGATGAGTGCTTTTTTTATTGATTGTGTTGTTAATTGCGGTTTTAAATATTTAATTTATTGTTTCGATTTCTTTATCTGTAATAGCATATTTTGTGATTGGCTATATAATATCAAGTTTATTTATTTAAGTTTTTAAAAAAAATTCATTTATTTAGCAGATAAAGAAATCGAAATAATGAACTAAATATTTGAAACCAACATTAACAACACAATCAATCAAAAAAGCACTCCTCCATTGATTAAAATATGCGTGAAAGAAATCAAAACAATAAAAATAAATAAATTCAACCATGAAGTGAACGTACTGAATGAATAAAAAAAACACCATCCATTGCTAAAATATGGTATGAATGGATGGTATTACGGAGAAAGTAATAAAAAAAAAAATTTTAAAAAAAAAATCAATCAAAAAAGCATTCCTCCATTAATTAAAATAGGAATGTTATTTGTATTTACCATAAATATTTATATCTACCACATAAATATACACAGCTTATGGAAACCAAAATGTAATTAAATAATTTACATCACTTTTATTTTTATTATTAATTATCTAGGTAGCATTCCATCTTTGAATTATATTAAAGGGTAATAAGGTAAAACATAGTATAAAGATTCTAGTATGTGCACAATAATTTGCACATAATATGTGCAAATAACGGCATTAAGTACAATAGATGTATGATATAATTTTTGGTGAAAGTGATGTATAGGGAGCCATAAACCAATATAAATATTGCTGGCTTATTATAGACTTGTTGCACTATTTTAAGGATGCAATGAATGCAATAATTTAACTTAAGTTGTGCGGTGGATGGCTAGCTAGCTGTTTGATACTCCTTCCATCCCCTATCAAGAGACATATTTTTTTAAAAAATAATTATCCAATTAAAAGAGTATCCTTTTTATTTGTGTATATTATATATGTACTTATACTAATATAATACTGCGTGGTCCACAATTAATCTTTATTTAAAAAGTAATTAAGGATATAAGTGGTTACTTAATGGTTAAATCACTCCAGTGGTCCCTTAATTTGGAATGTTGTATATATTTGGTCTCTTAACTAGAAATTGTTTCATTTTGGTTTGTTTTCAAAAATTGTTTCAAAATGGTCCCGAGCTCAAATTATGATAATATTTGAGTTATTTTTTACCAGTACATGAGTTGTTTCTAATTAACTTAAGGGTAATCAAAGTTATTAAACCTTTATTTTTCCATTTATTACCCCTATTAATGTGTGAATCTTACGTGTTAGTTGAAATTTGAGTTTGTGAATATTTTGTATCACTATGTTTAAAGTTAAAGTACGAAAATGAAATAATTTTAAATTAAAGAACTAATAAAATTATATTCTAATAAATAATAATAAATTATATATTTTTTAAACTGAACTTTATCTTACAGTTATAGAATATAGTATCTCTCGAGGCTCGAGTATTTATAAAACTAGTAAATGTTATATATGCACCATTTTGGCGTCTAATTAATGAAGCACATTCATTAACATGTTAACGAAAAGAGTGATGATAAGAGGTGTCACATTGTAAAGTGAAAGTTTAGAGAAAATAACGTGGTATAAGATGAAAGACAAAATTACTATTTACATCTTATTAATATAGTATAACCATTAAAAGTAATTTATCTTTTAAGTAATGTTACATCATTCACTCCAATAATTACGCTATCCAAATCAATTTTTAAAGAAATGAACAATATTTTAGCGTTACTACGTCAAATCAGACTTGACCTTCCACCGGTTATTATAAGGCTCAGGATCATCTGTTACATTTTTCTGTTACACTCTCTGTTACACATTTTAATAACTCATCGTAAATATTATTTTTTAAATTAATTTTTTTAACTAATGTTATTCTTTGGCATTCTACGTAATTTTAATATAATTCTTTTATTTTTTAAAATTAATCTTGTATTTTAATATAATTTTGTAATATTTTTTTGATTTTTTAATCTTAATAAATTAAAATAAATATACCCTACACTAAAATGGATGAACCTTTACTCCAAAAATTTATTATAATACTAACTAATATCATTAGTGAAAAAATTAAAATAAAAAATAATATTTACAATGAGTTATTTGGATGAATAATATAAAATATAAAAGAAAAATGTAACAGAAGATTTGAACATTATCATAGCCGATTCAATTTTATTTAATCCAGTCAAAATTAAGTTGACCCCAGGTTCATTCAATCTTGTCACCAAATTGCATCTCTGGCATTTACTGTTCTCTCAATCAATTCCCTCTTCAATTCGATTACGACTAGGAGGATTCAGCGGCGCTATCGCGCCTCCATCCTCATTTAGGGATCTTTTTGTGAAGACAATTTGACATAATTTAAAAGAAACACATGAATCAATTAAGGCAAGCATATCAATTTTTCACGAAACCCATTGCTAGAAGTAGTTCAGTTCCCATATAATGCAAGATAATCAAAATAAATCTTAGAACAAAAGAAGAAGCTCACAACTGACTATAGTATTTTGTCAGGAGTACATGATTCTTCAACTCTGAAGAACATCTCATATGGATATAATTTCACAAACATAAAAACATAACAAAAGGAATGTTTAATCCTCAAAAGACTGAATAGCACTCAGAAGTAATTAATTGATCTTTGCCTTATTCTTCTTGCTCTCTGAATTCTCAGTAGGTAGATCATCATAACCGGCAGGTTCTTCAAACCTTTCCGCCAAATTCATTTTGACCTTTTTCATAGTTTCTGTCTTTGACTCTATATAATTGTAGTAAGTTGGTTAAGGTAACATGGAAATACAGTATTTATTTTATAATACAATAATGTTAAGATTTGAGTAAACATCAATGTAGAAGATTATAACCTGAGAAATTAGCTGGTGAAGTGACCGCAATCTCATCTTGCATTGCAATAGGAGTTGTTTCTTTGACAAGAAGCTGGTCTGCAGGTGTTGCTGAAAAAACAAGTTGCTTATCTGGAGTATTGAATGAAGCAATAACATCTGCAAGGGGAGATTTGTCAACAACAATCATCTGTTTTTGCGGAGTTTCTGGTGCTGCAAGTGCAGTTGAAATTTGGCTGGAACTTCCTGCGTCAGTTGCTTCAACAAGATAGGAGACATAGTATTTTTGTAAATAATCCCCATCTTTTTTTTTTCCTGGCTTAACATGAAGGATGAATTGTTTTCGAGTTAGAGATTCACGCAGCTTTTCAATAAATTCCTACATGGAGCAAAAAATGAAAAAGATATAAGAATAACAAATGTGTGACAAAATAATTGTGTCAGATAAAATATGACTAATAGTGGACAAAGGTTCAACTAACTCCCGTGACTTGCTTAAGACATTCCACTGCTGTTAACTTCAGAAGATGTTCTGCAGTTTTACCAAAAACAGCAGCATTTATACTCCCACTGTCATCCTCCAGAGTGATATCAAATAAACACCTAAGTGGAAGAAATACCTTGATGGTCATTTACATATTTTCGGAGCAAAACCAAATAGATGTCAGAGTAGATGGAAGCTAAGGATAGATTGTTGGTTAAGTATATCATATTCTACATACCTTGGCTGTGCAACTTGCTTTTCTTTACAGTTGTTACATTTGAACTCTGTATTTAGCACTGCTGATGTTCCATAACCACATTTCTGGCATGCCATGTAGTAAAATTTTTGAGGAACATCTTTTAAGCTGATGCTTGCCTTCACATAGCCAGCCTTCATAATAAAATAAAAAAAAAGTTAAGAATGAACTGATGTTCTATGATCTAATATTTTAATAAGGACAGCACCAGACCTTTTGGCTTAAAAGAAGATTTGCAATAGTCATCGGTTTAATGTCCTCTGAAACTGACAGCTTGATAGTATTCTCTGGCTATTTGTTCTTTTGCAAATACGCTACAATAGATTTCCTTGAATTCTGGGACCTGAAATTATAAATGAAATGTGTGATTTTAGTATATAGCTATTCATGAACAACAACAATATATATATATATATAGATTGTATATATAGAAGAAATGTCACCAAGTCTTCAACTTCATAGCTTCATCAATGGGAGGGTTAATCAGAATCACTTAGCTTTGTATAGTGTTAAGCTCGCAACCTTTAAGTAAAGTGAATATAAATATTAGTAGATATAATGAATATGCTTACTAAGGTCTATTGATTATGATTTTTTTTTATAAAACTCACCATTATAATAGGATGGGCGTAATCTTCGACCAACAATGACAGGGAAATTCAATATCTCTTCAGTAATTAGCTTACCCTCTTTCTCAATGAAATCTCTCCACAAAGATAGGTGAGTAAGTTGTATCCTGCATTATAGGTACACCAAAATTTAAAAACTCGCATGAAAGTAAGTAATATGAAACAATATCTTGAAAGTGGAATTCACCTTTCATTAATGACCAAAATTTTTTGTACTTGTTGTACACCATTCTTAGTATCTACCGTAACAAATGGCATCACACAAACAGCCAAAGCAACAACATCTAAGTAAAATAATGAATCCATTCAACATTAATAAGGGAATCCTATCATATATTTAATGAATAATTGAAGTAAAAAAATAGTATATTATACACTAACCGACAACACTGTTAGGTTTATCAATAGCCTGAGTCAGCTGATCAAATTCAGTGAAATTATAGGTGACATTCTGAATTGCTACATCTTCAATAACTTCCTCAATAGCTGTAGAAGTTGCAATTACCCACTGAACAGAAATCCCTGGTGGCCTATACCTTGGGTTTTCAATAGGACGAATATCAGCATTTGAGATTTTGTATTTTCTGTATGGTATGAGCCTAGGACCAACAGATACAATAGCCCGTGTGAAAAGAATAGCTTCAACTTTAGAGCCCTACAAGACAGGAAATTAAATCAATATATATTTCAATAGACATATTAGTTATTGTTGATCAGCCAGATTTTTTTTATAAAAATACCTGGTCATCAGAGAGAATGAGCTTTTGTATCTTTGTGGGACTCTTCTAAGATTGGAAAACATTTAGCTTTTCTTCAACCAAAACAGTTGAAGTCCATGCAGCATTGTCATTAGTTGCAATGCTTTCCATGATCCTGTATATTTGTTAAATAAGCATAAATATTAAATTAATCTGTGATCCTATGTGCAGACCCACAATTTACAATTGATATGAACAGGTAATGCCAACTTCAAAGTAATGGAATCTCACCATTTCTCAGGGTCTAAATACAGTTGCCATCACCTTTTAGATAATTCAAAAACTTCTTGAAAAACAACATTTGTTGTCTTTCCATCATTTTTCAATTCATCAAGTGTAGGAGGAAATAATAATACTTTAACTGCAGTAGCAGTTCTAGCTCTTGAAAGAGCAACATATAGTTGACCATGTGAGAAAACAGGTTCCCTTAGATACAACCCAACAAAATCCAAGGTCTGACCTTGAGACTTATTTACCGTCATAACAAAACATAACTTTATGGGGAACTGAAACCTTTTAAATGGGATTCCATGTTTTTCATTTGATGAACTACTTATTGGGATTTTAGGAATGAACACTTTCTTGCACTTATACTGACCAAAGGCTATTTCAGCAGCAATTGTGAACTTTCCTAATTCTCTACATATCAATCTTGTTCCATTACATAATCCTTCTGTAAGGTTGACGTTCTTTAATAGCATTACTGGACAATTGGGCTTAAGAGTGAGAATATGGGGAGGCATTCCTTTTGGATTTAAACTATTTAGAAAAATCTTCAAAGTCTGCTTGATGTTTTCATCATTTGTTTTATCCTTACTTGTATAAATATGTATGTGACCAGGAAAATTTTCAATTAACATTTGATTAATTTCATCAACAGCACTATTTGTAGCAGCTAAAATACAACGATCAATTGATGGCAATGGATCTAATGAATAATTATGCAAGTCACTAAATACACAAGAAATTAATCTTTCCATAGATTCATCCCTATTGGTGTAAGGCATAAGAATAGATGGGGGCAGAGTAATTTCACCTTTTTCATCAACTTCTTCTAACCCTTCTCCTACTCTAAGTAAAAAAGTGGAAAAAACTGGATCCAGCAGGGCCCTCATATTAATTTTTGAAGTAATTTTTTTAATTCCAGGCCACAAGTGAGAATTAATAATAGATGAATCAACCAAAGTTTGTCTAGAGGCTTTTTCTATTACAGGTAATGTTTGTCTAAAATCACCACAAAAAACAATTACTTTCCCACCAAATGGATCTTCTGAATTCATAAGATCCTTAAGTAATAAATCTAGTGCTTCTAGGGCCATTTTCTTGGCCATTGAAGCTTCATCCCACACTATTAATTTTGCATCTATTATCAACTTAGCTAAGCTACTTTGTTTACTAACCTGACAGGTCTGTTTTTCTGAAAAATCTAAGGGCAATTTAAATCGAGAATGGGTTGTTCTCCCTCCTGGTAAAACTGCAGCAGCAACTCCAGAAGTTGCAACAGCCAATGCTATATATTCGTTAGATCTTAAAGCAGCTAGCAAAGCCCGATACAAGAAAGTTTTTCCTGTACCTCCTGGGCCATCAAGGAAAAAAGCTTTATGTTGATTTGAATATATAGAATTAATTATTTCATTATATGCCTGTGCTTGTTCATTATTCAGCATACTTCTAAGATTCAAATCTTCTGCAGACACGTGTATATTAAGCTCACTCTCAACTTCTCTAGTCATAGGGAATTCTTCATCAATTAGTAAATTATTAGAAACAAGTTGAAAATCTTTAATATTTCTGCCCATAGTCATAAGAAAATTATTGATATGTTTAAGGACTTGTTTTTTAACATATATTGAATTATTACCTGCATTTGCGTGGTGTAAATCAGCAGATAAATCATATTCAAACTTTTCCCATAACAATTTAGGATTATCAGGAGCACAATAAACAAGTAATGTTGCAAATAAGCATCTCAAAGTGTATGGCATTTGAAATATAGATGCCTCTTGCACACAATCTTCTATATAATTATCTGATTTTAGTAGGCCCAGTTTCAGAGCAGCTCCTCTGAAAGAATCTAGTTTTTTTCCATCAACAGTCAACAAAGAATCATAAGAAGTGGGGGCTCTAACATTATTCAACAACAACCTGAGATAATATCTTTCACCTTCTCTAGGACTTACAGTATAGATCCTACCTATGACAATACATTTTTTTCTAACTACCCACATCCTCTCTTTAGCCCACCAAACAAAATGTTCTGGAAATTCTTTATAAAGGAGTTTCAATTTCTTAGCATGTTCATCATTGGCATTCATCCAAAAGAAGGTAGTCAAAATGGTTCTATGCAATAGGCTATTCTGAACTATGGTCTCTAAATTATTTTGACTTTTAAAAGTTACAAATTGTTGTCCTTTGAGATGTATTTGAAGTGTGTAAACTGAAGGTTTAATAAAATGCAATTTAAACCCAAAAATCCGCCACAAAGCCTCAACTGGGCCTACCCACCTACCATCTTGAAATTGTTTTATTCATCAACAACTTCAGTACCAGATCCAATGTAAAACGAAGTAATATCATGTCCTTTAAAAATATACTTATGCAAATATTTGACAAGCTTAACTGTTGAACAAATTTTCACATTGATGTGACAATCAAAATAAGATAACAAGAATGGATTATAAGGAACAACCCACCTATTGTCTAACATATGATTTCTAACCTTTATGCTTCTACCATCATTTCTTCTATGATATATAGGATAGCCGTCTTCAGCACAGTAGGTATAATCTGAGAATTCTTTGGGATAGTGATTTTTACATTTATCAAACTTCATGCATGGATTCTTTTTGTTCAAATGTCCACATGGACCATGCATCATATGCCTAACAACCAACGAGTGTAAATAAGGTTTAACTTCAATATCTGGCAATTCAGCAGAAACAAACTGATCATAAGCATTAGGATTCAAAGGTTTTGAACCTAGTTTTAAAAATAATAATAGATGACAGTGAGGTAATCCTCTTTTTTGATATTCAATAACATATACTATACCATCAACATCACCAAATAGTTTTTTATCCATTATCAATTTCTTCAACACTTCAACTTTTGACCTAAAGACTCTAGCTATTAAGTCAGGCCTATCATTAGGAGATTCTCCATATTTTAGTTCATTGATTATCTCTTTCCATAATGGGTTACAGGTCATTGTAAGAAAACAATCCGGCTTACCTCTTTTTGAACAATAGCCATAGCATCTAAATACCTTGCCTTCATATCCCTAGGACCCCCTATAAAAGATTCTGGTAAAATTATCCTACGACCCACTTCTGATCCCGCTAAATGGCCTGTATGCAAGCTATTAATCACTCCTTGCATCATTTCAGTTCTAATTTCATTTTGCTGGTTCCTAGGGAAGTCAAGTCTGGAGGTTTCTATTTTGACATAAGAGTCAACAGCAAACTACTGAAATAACCTTCCAGTGTGCAGAAGCATTGAGGCATCATGTTGCCTCATTTGAAATTTGTAGCAATAATATTCTCGTGCAGTGACTGTTGGGAAGCGAGGACTGATAGAACCGGCGACTACAATAAATTATACCATTTAAAATAATCAACATCAGTCAACATAGATAACAAAAGATTTGTAAGAACAATAAAATAGTCAACTGATTGAGATCACATGTTTCCTCTTGATGAACAAGTCCATAAGCCGATTGAGGATGCACACCTTGGTTAGTATCTGTAGTTTGAGTATCTCCCATAGTATACTGCTTATTACGTTTTTTAAATCTTAACACATTAGGGTGCCATCCACTTTCTCCCTTAGGAAACAAGAGTGGATATTGTAACGTGTCATAACAACCATAATAATGTTTAATCCTAACTGAAGTAGCTGAATTTGTATAAACCTGAATATGTGCTGCCCTATCATAAGAATTGGCACCATTTTCAGATTCTGTAAATATAGCTGCCACTTGAGATGAAGTTGGAAGGTTTGACCTACGTTGATCCAACTTAGGGCTAGAATTGAGAACAATAAGTGCTTCATCTAAACATGGCAATTTGCTAACCTGTTTTAAAAATTGGCAATAAGGATTATCTTTTAATAATCCCATGAGAGTGGACAATGTCGAGACCTCTAACTTATCTGATAGGCTGAGCCTCCTACCAAGTTCTTCCTCAGTGTCATAAAAATACAATTGGATACCGCTAGGTTGTTGGATATTATCAGAACCTATACTATTGAGGTAGTGATAAATCTGGCCCTGAACTTTAAAAGTATAAACACCAAACTTATTCTTGGTTAACTCTCGATCATAGTTTGCCCCTAGAGTTGTGAATGCTAATTGATTATTATAAGTCCTAATATTTTTTTTAAATTGTTTAGATTCCTCTTCTTCCCCAGTTAACAGCAATTTTAATGGTGCAGGCATGTTAGATAACACAAGTTTAACTTCACCACGTGAACAACAAAAGTTTGGAGGGTCTAAATGAAATCGTTTTGCCCGACAGTCAGGACAATCAGCAGTGGGAGGAAGAACAAGTGTTTCAGTGGACATATGTTTCAGTAATTTTGGAAGTATATTCAATCGTGTTTAAGACATTGGTCTTATAGGGCAGAAAATAAAAGTCTCAGAAGTTGTTGAGTCATTTAGTTGGTCCAATTCTAGAAAACAAGGAAAGGATAAAGGAGAAAACGGGCTGACCTCTACACCCCCCAACCCTTATCTCCCCTTGATTTACAGCACCAAGGGAGGGGACTAATTGTCCCATAGAGGCAGAACTTCCAGGATCTTGCTCAAAAGAAACACTCAATGGGGCAGTAAAGGTTGGCTCAATTGAAGCATCGACACTAATATTATGAGGTGTTTCCTTCCTCCTAGCAGCCATATATGCTGCAAATACACGACACAGGACCAATTAGTTGATAGAAACTAATCAGCAGAACCGAGTATCACAGAAGAGAAGGAAAGGTTAAGATTTCTACAGTACCCCCATTTCTTAGCTAACAGATCAACCTTTTTTTCAGGAGGCATCTCTGCATATCTTTTTCTCCTCTTTGCAGATTGATCCATGATCAAAAAGTACAGGCTACAATAATATTAAAAAGGCAAAAGATAAGACCATTACAGGGATGTTTAACAACAAAGGCACACAGGTCCAGTACATGAGAAGTAAGAAACACTCATTCCACATTAGAGGAAGCAGTAGAAAAAGTATCAAGTCATTCCACTAACTTAGTAAACATTTGTATATCTCCTCCCACATTTACAACAAAGTGGAGGGACAGAGACAAAAAGAAAAAAGGTATATGTAGCAGAAGAAAGAATATGAACAAGACACCAACACAACGAGTATATGCATATCTTCTCCCATGCTCAGAAAGAAGTAGAGTAACACAGTAAAAAATACAAAGCAGTCAAACACAGTATTGATAAATAACTTTCTTTTTCAACCTAAGCAAGAAGGCGAAATATTAATGTAGAGACATGAATAGATCTACTCTCACCTCAGAGATGAAGCCACAAACAAGCAACAACATAGGCGAACAGAAGAAGCAATTAAATTATGACGGGTGATCACTGTCAACACCTAAAGATGGAAGGACAAAATAAATGTATAAGCTGAAGATATAAACACACTCTTCATCATTGGAACTGATAAGACATTTGTTTTTATAACATAAAGATGAAAAGAGTTCAGATAAAGCATAGACCATAGACCTGTTAATAAGCACCCAATTCCTGCAGAAAATGGCATTAATTTTTGTCAGCTAAGGTATGTGGTGAAGTGGAAAAAAAGAAAAAGAAAAAAAGAGACGACAGGGGAAAAGGGAATAATATGTCAGACAATAACATGAAATGAGCAGAAGGGATAATCTAGTTGTAAAAGAAGGACAAATATCACCAAGGGTATATATATATATATATATATATATATATATGTATATATAGGTCAACCAACAATATGAAGTAAGAGAAGAAACTTTAAAAACAACACATTTCCATACACACATCAGTCAAATATGCAGCATTGATCAATAGTAAATACAAATGTAATACAGCAGCCACAAAATACCCAACAAATCAAGCATTAATCACAGAAGAAGAGCTGCGAACCTATCGCAGCATACTAATTCCATTTACATTTACAAGCACCTAACGCAACCACGCAGTATCATTGAACAGAAAAATACGGAGTTTTACCATGAGCAGATTGTATCCATGGAGCAAATATAGGTTCGATCAAGATTTGCTTCTCTGGAGTACCAAAGGCAAGCATGACATCATTATGAACTTAAAGTCCCAAAGGCTGCAGGAAGACAAACGGCAGCTCTACTTCCGTGAGAATTATCAGATTTCGATTCGGAAACGTGGGTAAAAGTCATCCGAAGCTCTCACCATAGCAGTTTGCTTAGCACTGCAGATTCCATCGGTGTTATAACACATACAAGAAACACATCCATTGCCAGGGAAGTTAAGGGACACAGAAGCTTCAAAGGCCTGAGAAATGCTGAGAGTAATTGCAGCTAAAAAGTGGGAATAACCATTCCTCTTTTCTATATAGTCCCTTTGATAAGAACCTTAAAACATTTAAAAATTTTCAAACGGCTATAAACAGGGGAAACAGTTAAGGCAATATTTTTGAAAATGGCCATAAAAGCTCATTCGATATTTTTTCATTAAATAGGGAGGAAAAAGAGAGAGTGGTTGAAAAGCAGGGAAAAAAAAATCATTTTAAAAATACCATAAACAAAGCCAACAATAATCCATTATTCAGCAAGTTCGAAAACCAAAGGAAAAAGAAACTTAGTCATGTTTTAAACATCAATAACAAATTAAATTCTAAGAGCATACATACATGAATGAAGAACATAAAAAAAACTCCAGCAACATCAAACGATTAATAAATATGGGGAAAACGAAGCATCGTAATAAATTAAAATATACAAAAGCCTTATAGAACTTTAAGGAAATGAGGCATTAAGAAATCCTGCAGTAACTCAAGCTTTATAGTAGCTAAGGAAGATGGTCCCCATGTACAGAGTAAATGGCTGAAAGTAGTTACATGGAGGTATACCACACATAAGGAGATAAATTATTGGAGGGAACCAAAACTTAACACAGCGCAAATGGTTTTAGCCTGCAGAAGGTATAAAATTTCTCACTCAACAGAAACGCAATAGATAAGAACACAACTGTGATAGGTAAATAATTCTTCACCAACGAAGCAAGAACAGAAAGGATAAATAATTCTTCAGAAAGGGAAAAAAAAAAGGAAAAATAAGTAAACACTCACCCGAGAAGAGAATGATAAGAACACAACTTAAGACAGTGCAAATGATTCTAGCCTGCAGAGGTTATAAAATTTTTGAGTTAACATAAGTTCTAACTAAACATTGGCCGTACAGATGCGAGGCAGAAACAGAATCAATAATAACACAATTGTGATAGGTATGTAATGCTTCACAAACGAACCAACAACATAAATGCTAAATATTTCTTCAAAAACGGGAAAAAATTAAACACTTACTCGAGAAGAAAACAATAGACAATAACAGAATAGGAGCACAGGTGGAAGACTCATTTTGACAACCTCTATATATACAGAATTACAATTTCTGATTGCAACAAAGATTGTCAGCAACCCAAACAGGGCATTCAAAGCAGACAGATTTGAAGAATTTAAGGAAAAGTAGGATAAAAAGCTCCAAAAAAAGATAATAGGATATATTTTCTGATGGGGCTCTAATTCCGCAAAAGAAGGAAAAAGCCATGAACAGAGTAAACCCACTACCCAAGCCGGCTCTAATTCCGCAAAAGAAGGAAAAAGGCATGATTGACAACCTCTATATATACAGAATTAGAATTTTTGATTGCAACAAAGATTGTCAGCAACCCAAACAGGGCATTCAAAGCAGACAGGTTTGAAGAATTTAAGGAAAAGTAGGATAAAAAACTCCAAAAAAAGATAATAGGATATATTTTCTGATGGGACTCTAATTCCGCAAAAGAAGGAAAAAGCCATGAACAGAGTAAACCCACTACCCAAGCCGGCTCTAATTCCGCAAAAGAAGGAAAAATGCATGAACAGAGTAAACCCACTACCCAAGCCGCTTGATGAAGCCATGAACAGAGTAAACCCAACCTGCTTGAAGAAGCCATGAACAGGGAGATCGATGGGAAAACGACGTCGTTTAGGTCTACACCAGATCGGAACGACGTCGTTTTGATCAAAGGCGAAATACCTCACATTGAAGACTCCATCCAACGACGGGATGCCACGTATGGATAAATAAAGTGACGCGCGAATTTTTTCTGGGACGTTGGACGCTGAAGCTTGGGGGGCTCAAATTTTCCTCTTTCCGGACGAAAATGGCCCCAAAATGTTGACACAAAGTGCAGCAATGAAGCCTCATTATAGTTGAATCTTAGATAACACTACTTTTCCTTTCTGCACTTAATGTTGTAATTAATGTTCAATTGTTGACACCATCATAACTTTATGGAGTTAATTGCTAAAACTTTAGTAGTCAGCCCCCTGAACTTTTACCTTTTGTAATTAACTCTCTAAAGTTTTATTTTTTGCAATTAACCCCTTAAGTTTAAAACTTTTGCAATCAACCCTTAAAGTTGAAAAATTTTGCAATTATCCCCTAAAGTTTTAATAGCTAGTAAAACGTAAAGACGGATCCTCAAAGAAATAGCAACGCCATAATGACAGGTCTTACACACCAATAATTAGTGACATTTGACAGCAAGATAATCAAAACAACAGTCATAGATTAAAATATTAATTTGGCTTCGCCTGTTACTGTTGTTTCGATTATCTTGCCATCAAAGGTCACTGATTATTACGGCATTGCTATTTCTTTGTGGATCTGTCTTTATGTTTTACTATAGGAATATTTAAACTTTAGGGGGTTAATTGTATAAATGAAAAGTTTAAGGGACTTAATTGCAAAATATTTAAAATTTTAAGGGGTTAATTGAAAATAATTTAAACTTTAGAGAGCTAATTGTAAAAAGTAAAAGTTCAAGGGGCTAATTGCTAAAGTTTTAAACTTTAGGGGGTTAATTGTGAAAATTAAAACTTCAGGTGGTTAGTTGCAAAAGCTAAAATTTTAGGGGGTGAATTGCCAAAGTTTTAAACTTCAGGGGGCTAATTACAAAAATTAAAACTTTAAGGGGTTGATTACATAAGTTTTAAACTTCAGGAGGTTAATTGCAAAAATTAAAACTTTAGGGGATAAGTTGCGATCGGTGTAAAGTTTGGGGGTTTTTTTGCAATTAACTCTAACTTTATGATCAGAATAACTTTTGCATAATCACAATAATCTTATGGATGATCTTATAGGCAGGTAACCTGACATTTCAATTGATTGAAAGGTTGGCTTCTGTATATTCAAAGGGCAAAGGTCCAAACAAATTAAAAATCATCTAAGAACTTGGTCAGTTCACCACTTGAAAAGCCTACTTTTAAACTTAATTGTAAAAGTAACAGGATGATCCAAACTTTAACCTTCCAATAAAAAGTACTAAAGCACAAATAATCAAATTTCTTGGGGATCAATTGCATATGAAAATATTTTATGAGATAGACGAAAGGAATTTTCTATGCAAACTGGAAGAGAAAGAAAAAAAAAAAAAAAAAAAAACGTACTTTCAAATTTTATTTTTATTCAAACAGGAGAATTCACATTCAAAAATTTTATTTTTCACACTTACTAAAATAATACTCCATCTATTTCATTAGAAGAGTACACTTTGTTGTACTGTTTTAGTTCAACAAAGTGAAATTTTCTAATAAAACGGGGAGAGTAATGTATAATTTATAATTAAAATACTTTTAAATTATTTATAATACAGAATGAATTCAATGAGATGTAAAAATCACAAAATAGATTCTATGGGTTAATATAAATTGTACAATAAAGGTAGTTTGTAGTCTTTAAATTTACGGAGTTGTTATTCGCAATAACCATTTCGATATTTGCATTAACATTCCCCTGTGAAAAGTCTGAATTACCCCTTAGGTTTTTTAAAAAAATAAAAGAAATCCTTTTCACTCAAATTATGACCGATAGTAACGAGGACAATCCATATTACACGGTATGTAAACAATCTATATATATATTTTTTACGTAAAATTGGTTTTTTAACGAAAAAAATAATCAATACATTATTCATGTTTTTTTCTTCTTTTCTCAAATTCTAACATTTCTAACATGGTATCAAAGACAACTTAATTCAAGTACAACTTTCGTGGTATTTTTGAGAAGAAAATACAACCGGCGGTATTTTGACCCAAAATACCATCCACTTTGGGTGGTATTTTCAAAATGTTACTGCAAATAGTAATTTGGTTATTTTGGAAAAATCTCGTTTATTTTGTGGTTTTTTGGGCAAAATTTCGAGCCAGACAGGGTTTTTTTTTTTTTTTTTTTTAACGAAGAAAGTTTATGTAAACAAATGTATACATACACGTGTGAGTGAAAAACGAATGATTGTAAATAGGTAGAGTGTAAATGGATTTTTTTTTAGCTAAAGGGCAAAATAGACTTTTCACAGAAAAATGTTAAAAGATGTATGGTAAATTGACAAGAAATTGTATCTGACGACATTGATTCTCTACGTTCCATCATGATTATGTTCTAAAAACATGAGTACTGAATTTAGCATTTAATATGTCGCGTGTTGAATTTAGCTTAACTATTATGTATTGATTGTAGCTGCTTATATATGTATTGCGGTTATGAGTTTAATTAGTTGATGAAATATTACATATCGAGTTCACCATCTGCAGTATCGTGTATTGGGTTTAACTTACGATGTATCTCAGCAATTATGTTAAGATACAAGTTTTGACTGTAGTGAAGAAAACATACATATCAAATATAAGATTTTGATATATCGCGTGTGAGACCGTCAAGACTATCTAACCAGAGACTCTTATAATTTTACTAAACTAACTGTTTCGTTTCGTAATTATGTCTAAAATCACGGGTGTAATTCGCCCTTATTAACTATTTGAGCACCGTACGTATAACACTCTGTAAGAAAATATATTTAAGAGGGAAATTCATAGATTGATGTAGACGAAAGGCACTAGTATTATTGATGCATATATACTTGGAAAACTAGCATGAGATCTTGTATTTTCTGTAGGAGAAAATGACGCAAAATCTTTGTTTATTTTTTCTCTGTTTTGTTTTATTTACTAAGAGTAAAGTAATGTTATTTTATCATTTATTCATATTTAAACAGTAAATATGTGTACATGAATAGAAAAATAACGTTAATCTAATTAATGGACAGAATAAAACATAAAAAATTTGACAGTAAATCCAGACTCGAGGAAAATGACATTGGACAGGTGGCGCGCAAGGCACAAATGATGCATTAGAAGAGTGGAAAATAAGGTTGTGGGCCCACCTTCTGACTCGATTTGCAGTCAGATGAAAATGGCTGTGTTGACTCGCATTTTTTTTCCCATCTTAGGTCTTACCGACTGGTGTGAAAAGCTATAAGACTTGATCAATAGAAAAATGTATAAAAAATAAAAACAAAAGAATTCAATAGATCGAAGAATGTTGTTGATAATATAATTGAAATTAATCTTCTTCATTTCATTATATTTTTTAACATTCGAAACATTTTTCTTTACGAAATTCCCTTGCTTGTGTCGGAGATTATTCGAAAGACAAGAGATGAGATTTTGAATGAGCAAAAGAAGTGAAGAATTCTCTTTTAAGAACAAAACGAGCAATTATTGAACCAATTTCTAATTTTTATTTTAGATAACAATTGATTAAGCAGTTAGATGTATGAAACCCTTTATTAAAGTTACATAAAAATAATAAGTTTTACGAGAAGGACCTAATAAGTTTTAGGTCGATCTACAATGTGAAATACACATACATATATAAACATAGAAATCACAATCTAATATAAAGAAAACTTTTAGCATCCAGCAAGACTAATTAACTGATCCTTGGGTACGGCCTAGACAAAGTCTCAAAAACATCAAGGTGCGTGTGACGCGACGGGAATAATCATTTAATTTATAAGATTAAAATTTATATATTTAATAGAATTTAATAAGTTTAATTATTATATTATTTAAAAAACAATTTAAATTTCTTTAATAAGAAATTCATCTATATCTGAATATGAGGTTGTCATTCTCATTCCCGTGCTCCAAACCCAACTGGAACGGAAGAGAATCGGCCACATAGTGCACCTTATTTCACTTCAATAGCCTGAAAATTAATTCGTTCAAGGAGAGAAAAAGAACCAATTCTATACATGTTACTGTCATTTGATGCTTTCTCGTCTCCATCATTACTTTTGATGATATAATTATTAATGATGCGGTCACCAATCAAAGTACTTCGATCGGTCCATCAATTTGGGGGAATCATGAATCACTATTTGTTAATTTTAATTACGACAAATTGCCTAATTTATACCATTTGTCCTTCTCTTTTTGTTTTCCAATACGACGTCGCCATCATGTTGGAAAAAAAGTGTCACTTTTAGAAGCTATTCCACATAATTAATTATCATTTATAAAATTAGACGGTGCAGCCTAATTAACTGTTGTACGAAGGACAACAAAAATTTTACGATTAAAATGTATGTAATTAATAAATTATTTTTAGAATATAAAAAATTTCGGTACAAATTTGTCAACAAGATTTAAGATTCCTTAATTAAAGAGGCAAATATGTGTATTACAGTCATCGCATAATATTGGAGCAGATTACAGCACACGCTAATTAATTTCAGCCGTCACTTGAAATGGTGCCACGACAAAACATTTCTTTCTTTGTTTTAAAAATTAATTATTATATATATGGACTTTTATGATTTCATATAACTTTTTATAGTTTACAAATAAAACTAAAAGGCCGTGTCTATACTTTTAAATGTCATATAATATAAAAGAAATATATATCATATAAAAGAAAATAGCTCGCTTAAAGAAATAATCAGAAAGTGCACTTTCTTGCAAATTATCTCTAACTCAAGTAGTAAAATGTTTGGTGCACAGATCTTGAGGTCAAGGGTTCGATTCGCACTTTTGGTAGTGCAGGATTTTATGGACTACTTTTCGGTGGTGGTGTGTTGATGAGTAATGTATATGTCTCTAGCTGAACAGTTTAACAATCATGACTGAACGAGTTCTAACATTTTTCAGAAAAGAGAAGATGCGCTTTCTTCATTTTTTGTAATGGAACATTTTATTAGTTTCCCCAAGTAGAAAGTATCAGTTTAAAAATGGTCAAATACATATGGTTAAAAAATTCATAAAACGAATCCCCTCTTCCGTACCATTCCCGTTGGACATATATTGTGAATCAGTTGGTATATATTCATTGTTCAAGTTCGTTGGTTCGTGTGTCAAAATTGTAATATATTTTTTTCGTTTTATTAAGAAAGTTTACCTTTTAGTATTAATAATTAGATTTTTGTAATGAAACCGATGGAATATTTATTTGCGATCTATACTAAATTTTGTCAAGTAAGGTTATGAAAAGGAAATTCCATGAGCAGTTTGAAAATTATAATCATATATAGATCTCACTAGCAAAGTGACATGAAATGATAATATTTGATTAATCATTTGATCATGACAAAGGTCGATCGATCGAGTCAACTTTTCCCATATATTTTAAAGCTAAAAATTCCTCTTCTCAATTAAATTACAAATTCCCTCCACTTCTTTACACTATTACATGCTCACTCTGGATCTCTAGAACACTAGAGGCAAAGGGAAATGTTGCAAAACATTAAAAAAAAAAAACAAAAAAACAACAACTTGCTTTTCGTATAATTTTTTAAAATACATAAATAGTAAAATAGACATAAGTGACAAAATTATAATAATTCCGTATAGTGATCATTATTGAATACAACATCGATCGATCACTATAACGAGTTATTATGATTTTGTAACTATGAATATCATTACTCCGGCTCCCTGTTGCTAAATAGGGAACCGAATACCGATTTCAACATGATCATTTGGAAGTGAAACGCTTCTTGATCTTGATTCTTGATTGGAAAATGTGTCCTTGACGGCTAAAATCAGCCAATCCCATGCCTTTCTAAATCCGGGAAGTACGTGTTCAAATTGCCACAACGAGTAGAAAAGGGCTCCTGGAAATAGAAATAAACAAGAAAATACGGGGAAAAGCACTGATACCATAGCTGCCAATGACAACGGACCAAACACTGCCATGCTAACATGGACAAAGCGGGCGGTAGTTAGTAACGATAACCGGAACCTTAATTTGGCATCATACGATAAACAATAAACGAACAAACTCACAACTACCAAGAACATGGTTGCGGGCCGGGTCTCGAATGGCGACTCGGATTTCCCTTGGAAGAGGAGCTGCAGGAGGTTGATCATCACCGTGGCGAGGAAGGCGAAGATCGCTTGCCGGGACGCCATGTCTGTATTAGAATGATACTGACGAGGCTCCGGGGAATAATGGTAGTAGTGTATGGAGGGTTGGATTGTGGCCTCATGGATTTGTACGTTCAAGATTGAACCAGAATGAAGATGCACATTTGTTGTTGATGCAGCCTCTCCCATTTGATCAAGAAATTTGAAGAAATGCGGATGGAAAATGAAGAAAAGACCTGATGATGGCTTTAACACAAAGCATTATATGTATTTATATTCATCAGTGAGGGGTATAATGGGTATTTTGAATGGGGGAATGGTCATCAACCGACTGAAGAATGATGTGATTTTTGGATACTTTCTGGGAAATTTTCTATGATCGATCGTTATCAATTTGCATGTAAAACAGAAATTTAAAGTCCTTTTGGCACATTAATAATTTGTAAGAAGGTAAGTCACATCGATCTGCCCAAATTTTTTAGTTAATACAGGTACACTTGGCCGTTAGAAAGTAATATTTAAATGTATCGTATGATGGAAAATTAATTTTATATATTTTACGCAATCATAATTTTAGTGCCGCAGATTACTTGTGATGGGTGTAAATAAGTAAACATGATTTTTTCCTTTTTTTTTTTTTTCTCTCCATCATTTTGACAATAAATTTACGTTTTTGTCATTAAATAATATATGACGTGTAGTGTAAAATTATGCAGCAAATGCACATAATAATTTTTCGGCTACGCTGATCACCATGTTTCTTAATTAACTTTCATATTCAGACGTTTTATTTTTGGGACATTAAAATGTAAAAACTACAATTAATGGAGAGGGAGTCGGCCCCTTGATGGCGATGTTCGAAGAACAGCCTTTCAAATTTTTAAAAGGCTAAATGAAGTTTAAACTTTTCCTTTTTCATACATATATTTTTATATCTCAAGATTAGCAGTGTTCATACATATATTTTTATATCTCAAGATTAACAGTGAAATTTTAAGAAAACATGTTCAGCTAGCTCTTCAAACCCTTTTAAAAGTTGAGCTAGCTCTCACCTTCCAAAAAAAAAAAAAAAAAAAAAAAAAAAAACGTTCTTACAAGTTTTATAATACTTCGATGCCATGATTTTTTTTTTTAAAACGAAAAAAGCAGTACTATATTAATGGCGCTAAAAATTGTCTAGCAACGTTTGTGATACAAAAATTGAGGCCACATCTCATCGATACTCTTGACGCTCACTTTCCTGTAGATCTCCCCTAAACGAGGCCATACCCCATCAATTCTTATAATGCTCACTTGGCTCTAAATTTCCCTAACTGAGGCCACCATCGCCTCAACCCCTACCTTTAGCTCCACTCTATACTTCCAAATAAGTAAAAGACTCCCCGTCGGGACCGAAGCATCAAAATAGCGAAACTGCAATGCTATTAATTCCGGAGCAACATATATGACTAAGTTTCATTTCTAATAAAAAAATTAAATCATATCTAACCAAGCGTATAAGCCCGCCCGATTGCAGAGCCGTCGCCACAATTGTTAGATATATGTGAATAATAGATTTGGTTTTATTTTATTTATGATGGATAGGAGACTAGACTCTATTTTTATTTTTTTTTATCTTTCTAATTGCATATATACGTTCTCACATCTGCTTAATTGTGGAATTGTATGGCTCATTTGTCAATTGAAATTCTCCTTAATTTCTCTCAACTTTGATTAGTCTTTTTTCTTTTTTTTTCCCTCCTAATCTAACTGATGTTCACTATATAAGTAAAACTGAAAAAGAACCTGAATTATTGAGTAGTCCAGAAATTTGAGATATAAAAATATTTACCAAAAAAATTAAAAAATATGAGACTTTTATCGATTGTGTCCGTATGTTAAATAATTCGATTTCCTAGGATCTTGGTGGCGAGGACAAGAGAAAGTTCAAATTAATTAAGGATTCATAATAGTATAAAAGGTTTGTTTTATATATATATATCCGACCTTGTTTGTGGTTGTTTGGACCTTTTGAATTTGTTTTTCTCTTGTCGAGCTCAAGCTGCATATTCGACTGTATTTGTTTTACGGTAAATTTCAAAATACTATTGAAGCTTGGAAAAACTTCAACTTACTCCCTAAGTTTGGAAAATATCAAAATATCATATACGAATAGGAGAAAAACTCGATCGATCTACTTTTTGGGGCACCTTTTTTTTTTTAATTTATAATTTTGTTGAAAATTGAAGGTAATTATGTCGTCATTTCATAAATTTATATTGTATTTTGATATTTTTTTAAAAGTTTATGGAGTGTTTTAATGTTTTACCAAACTTCGGAAGGGATTATGAAATTTACCTTTTATTTTGCATCATTTTTTTTTGGGTAGAATTATGGGAAATGCTTTTATTTAGTTTAGGAATAAATACCAATTTGCGAATTTTCAAAACATCAACCTTCTTCTCTTGAATTTTTGTAAATATTCAAGATCCCCATCTAATTTCTAAATTAAAAAAAAAAGATTTTAAAGATATGGATAAATTTAAGCATTTGATTTATACATTTCTTTTTCCCCAAATATTAGAGGAGTTTGAAACTATCCATTCATTTTATGCTGCTTCTTGTTTGTTAAGTACTACTCCTTCCGTCCCATTCAAAGAGTCCTCCCTTATCTTGCCAAACAAGGAAAGCAACTATATATACATAATGATGCTTATGTATTCAGGTACAAAATACTCTGCAACCCTAACATTATTACTCCTGTAAACTGCTTACTAATTTAAGCATCGAAGTATTTTTGGGGAACTAGTCCCTACCATTTTACAGGTATATTGATCGAGTGCCGAGGACAACATAAGACCCAGCCATCCATTCGGCTAGTGAAATCGGTACTCATCAATACTTATAAGAAAAAATTTAAAGCTTATAGAGATGAATATTGGGATTGCAAACACAAATTTTGAGCATATATCATACGGTATCGGGTTTTGAACTAGGGTTTCAAATTATTTTCTACAAAAATATTCTAAAATAATTTGTATTGGGTTAGTTTTTATCGAAATTTTGATGATAAACTACAGGATAATAGAAAATTCAAATTTTAGAACCGAAAAGAAATAGTTTTAAATTTAGAGACGAAATTGTACGTGCCATGAGGCCGAGTTTAGAAAGCAACGCAGTAATTATCTCCTCTATCTATATGCCAGTAGGATATAAACAAAAAATTTGTGCTCGATTAGATCGAGAAAATTGGAATCTTATTAAGACAGAGAATTGACATTCGAGGATCTATTTAACTGTTTGGGCCAAAACAAACGACAAAAGGCTTAAACCCTCTCTCTGCCGTTGAGACGCTGCCTATTACTGAAGACAAGAGAAACTTCAAATTTTGAGGTTGGCCAAGGATAATATGGAAAACCTTATTCTCTTTATTAAAAGAAACCTTAATTATTTGGCGATTATTCTTCTATAAACTTGAATTTTAATTTTAATTTTTTGTTTGGAGCAATAACAGAACTGTGAAAATCTATACATAATACTTTTAAGAAAAATTATTTTAGACAGAAAAAGGATTCATAACATGCATAAATGTGTTTAATTGATTTGGAGAAGACTGAAAAGATTTTGTAGTTTAATATATATTGTGAGTCTTCCGAGTCAAATGATTAAATCTAAAATTAGAGATTTGTTCTGGATTAAGGAAGGAAACTTAGGAAAGTACAAATGGCTTTAATTCTTTGTAATCTCAGTCGTTTTTGTAGTTTTTAATGATACCTTCAGAGGAATATTTGAATGTCTTTTTTTGCTAGTCGGTGGGGATGGCAATACTGGAACTATCTTCCATCATTTTAATATACTTCCACTTTATTTTTGGGGAAATATTGGGGATTTCAAATTGTACGATTCTCCATTCGTTACAATAAAAGAGTTTAATTTTAAAGATGTACGGCGTTTTATATATTTCAAGGCACAATATATAAAATAATTAATTTGACATATTTGATCCATCATATTTGTTATTTTTTTAAGTATAATTAAGGGTAAAAAAAAGTAAATTTTTTTAAAATAAAGTATTCTGTTGGAACATTTTTATTTTTTTATATAGGACTTTAGGAATTTGTTGGAGAACAAAAAAAAAAGTAATTAGTCACAATTTTTTCTACCAATGTCTTTAATTTTCAAATGTGTATTAGTTGTGAACCACGAATAATTGTATTAGTATAGAGTTAAAAAAAAAAATTTAAAACTGAACTTTTTGTTGTAATTATTTAAAAGAATTAAACTCTTCTAGAAGTTTAAAGAATCTTTTATAAAATGCTTCCTCACATGATGGGATGAAAGGTCGAACACATAATTTCAGAGTGGGGATCGAGTAGATGATGCGTCAGGATGATGTGGTAATTATCGACAATACCAACAAATTAAATAGGAATAATTTTTGTATATAGAGACAAATTTGAGATTTTTTTTTTCTTTTCTGTTTTCACATTAAGGGAATGTTCGTTTTCTCAGATTTTAAAGTAAATTTAATGTATTATTAATATTTTTAAAATTTTTTATATAGTTCTTTTCTGTTTTCACATTAAGGGAATGTTCGTTTTCTCAGTTTTTAAAGTAAATTTAATGTATTATTAATATTTTTTAATTTTTTATATAGTTCTTTATTACTTAACTACACAATTTTATATTTCTAATACGTAATTTATTACATTAAAAAATATTTTTCTAAAAAATATTTTCAAAAACACTTCATAATGAGCCTGAGTTATTTATTTATTTTCGACAGAACAAATTTAATTAGCATAATTAATTGGTTAAGGTAATTGAATTGATGCTGCCAAAGCTAAGGACAAGTAGATCTATGTGATTTGAGGCATCTGCCGCTGTAGGGTAACCATAATAATAACGATGGATCTTCACTTTATTATTATTTTTTATTTATAAATAAAAATAAAAGAAAATATTCAGCCATTGATAGAGTTGTGAAGATTTCTCAAAGACCCTATGATGACTAATGGAAACACAGAGTGGAATGAGGACGAAAATAGTTCAAATGAAGGACACAATCGTCCAAGGATACTTAACTTTTGCGACCTGTTTGAACCCTATTGGTATTTTTATTCTTCATTCGGCAAACTCATTGAATAATAATTTTTTCATTCATTGTTTGTAGTTGCCAACACAATAACAAAATTAAGGTTTAAAAGTCCATTAGAATGTTAATAAGGAATCAAATCCAAAAACTAATTGGTAGAATTGTCTTTTAAATGCCAGAATATGTATTGATATTTATGAGAAATTATTATAACATACAAAAAACAAAAAACGTCGTAAATGCCCATAGTATATAGCGAAATTTGCTATTACTGGCACGACATAAAGAATAAACAGACATCTCTTCAATTGTTTCATAAGTATTCTTTAATCTTAAGAAGGAATTTTATACATCGACTTTAGAGGGTTCGACCATCAACAGCAAAATGCAACAATCTTATTCACTTTCCTTTGCTCTCAAAAAAATAAAAGTCTTTTAAAAGAAATGTAGAACTGAAACGATGTGAAATTCACCCATATTAATGGCATGTTCTTTTACCATGTTTTGAGAATTGTTTTGCATTACGCTATTAGGAGTTTTGAAATCTGAATCTCAAATCCAAAACATTGTTCGGCCAGCGGTGGTCCGGTGGAGGCCGACGGTGGTCCAGCCCAATAGTTTTTAAGAAATTATTTTTTAAAATGCATCTCAAACACATTACCAAGCAACATTTTAAAACACATTCTAAAGAAATATTACAAAATATATTCCAAACAAATTTTAAAACATATTCTGAAAATCGTTTTGAAAACATTGTTTCCTTGAATCGATTTGAAAATAAATTTATCTCAAATCTGTTTTCAAAATAATTTTCAAAACTAAGAGAACTGTAAAATCAAAAACTAAAAATTTGGGGCATTGTAAAAATATGTTTTGGACTTGACAAATTCAGCAATATTTTTATTTTGACTGAAATCTAAATTCAGTGTTTGGATTCACTTTTTTATTTTTATTTTTTAAAACTGAACTTTTGTGTTTTTTAAAAGGAAAAAAAAAATCATTAATTAGGCCGAATTAATATGATTCGAGAATTTCATACAGTTAGCCAGCTGCTTGCTGGAGGTTGGTCGCTTTGGTCTCCTTCGAAATATCCGTCAACTTTGCTTTTTGTTCGGAGATTCGTAGTTGCTGACGCAGCCAAATTGGAACTATCTTCATCATCCTCTACGTCATTAATTCGTTTTATGAATTTCTTTTCAAAATTTTAAATATGTGCCTGATATATATTTATTATATATGTCTCACTACGTACAAAGAATATGAAACAATATATATTAATCCTTCTTAAGAAGAGAAGGGAAAAAGAATTGAAAATTCATACATATACACTCTGAAATACTGCAAGTTTAGTAACCTTTTAATTTATGTCTTCTTCGACATGCATTATTAGTAGGGGTTGCGAATCGTATCGACACCTCTCAAACTCAAATTCAACCTATTTAATTATTTATATTATTGGTGTTGATCTATTTTAAGCTCCGAACATTTCGGGTTCGTATCGTGTTTTTATGTTATAGTATAAATTATTCGACTATGTCTAGTTAATGGGTTCACGTGTCGATTTTTTTTTATGTTTTTAACATTACCTACATAATTATTCATGTTATTCGGGTCGACCCATATAACCTGCGAACCCGTCAAAACTCAACTCTAATCCGTTTATATCGCGTCGTGTCAGAAATCGTCAGACCTAATTATTAACTACTTGTACTTTTTGTGCAATATTAGTTCAAGTAGATATTTAACTTTTTAGGATGGAAACTACCAAAACAAAAGGAAATAAATTCGAATTCCATGAAAAAATAACCTTCAGAATTTGAGACCAACCGACCAAGTATTTTCCGCCAAACTATTTCTGAATGATTTTAGATTTTTATTTTATTTGTTTTTGATCCTCACATATTCAACAATCGAACCCATGACCTAGAGGTTACAAGCCCCTCCCCCGAATTATTTTCAATTAATTTCTTGGTCTTTCTCAGGGTGTATGCAAATTTATTTTATTATAGATAATAGTTATGGCTTCTGCAGATTCTTTTGTAGCTAATGTAAAGAAAATTTTAACATTAATATTTAAAAAAGAAGAAAACTAATGTAAATATTATATTAGGCACTCCGGCCACTGTCATCGCCGACTAAAGCAAGCTAGCTACGGTTGCAGTGTTAATTGGAGGAGCACTATGAGTAGGAGAAGCCTTGTTTTGGTAGGCGGCGGTGTAACATATGGAAACATTGATTTTGTTGGGTTCTGCTGAAGGATCTTTTAAAAATTACTCGCAGGGAGTATATAATGATACCAGGCATAGTTTGCAAGATTGGACACTCACGTGGGATCGATAGGATCCGGGTTCTACACAAAATATGCATTTGTGGAATTACAGATGATTATAAAACTATTTTTATTTGAACCATACACCGAACAGAATCGGAGTTATGATCGATTTGGTATTTTTGAATTGTATAATTGTAAGATCCTTTGATCTTGATTGAGATTTTGCAAACTATGATCCAAGGAATGTTAAATGACTACTATCACGTAATATCACATCAGTTGTCGAGTTTTCTCTTTTAAAATTTATTTTTCGAATTATGAAGTTACACTAGGAAGGTTGGCTTAGTAATGTCCGTGGAACGGTTTCATCTAAATTTTGGAAATGAAGAAAATAAAAATTGTGTAGCACTTCTTCGTATGTGTAACAGGAGATCCTAAGCGCTAATGAGTTTTAGCTTGATATTGAAAAGAAAACAAAATTAAAGTTTAATTTTATAAGTTTAAGGATTTAATATGTTTTTTCAGGCTCAAATTAATGGAGTAATTATTGTATTTAAGGAAGAACTTGTATCTAATTATTGTATTCAGGCTCAAATTAATATGAATTTAGACTTTGATGCTTGAATCTAGCTATTGATGTATCGTTGTTACGAGTTTAATTGTTGAAGCATAGCGTACCGAGTTTAGCTTATAATGTATTGACTTTAGATGCTAATTTATTGTGCTCATGAGTTTAAATGCTAAAATATCGCATCTTGAGTTCAGTCTTTGATGCATTACTTGTTGAATTTAACATATGATGTATCGCTATTATATAAAAACAATAATTATTACAAAAATATGTGCATCGACTTTAGTTGTTGTATAATATGATGGGCCTTCAGACAATCTAATGTGAGACTCCCTATGAGATTAAATGAACTTAACAAACAAATGACGGATTAATAAGTTCTAATTGAGTGAAATTAATCAAATTTTTATTTGGTAAAGTTTGGAAAACTTGTCATCCCCTGTTTTGAGACATGGAAAAAATAATGAAATTGGGAATTATAAGAACTGAGATCCTCGGGAAGTTGAGGTAGTGGTAAGAGAAAAATTTTGTAACCCTGATATTATAAACTCGCAACTAAGTTTATTGGTGCTTCACACAATGTGGCATGAATTTCTCAAATACAAATTTGTACATGAGAAAAACTATAATGAAGTACAAGTTTACAACATTTGAAACGATCCGATTTTTATCAGATCAAATCGGGAGTAAATGCCTCCGATTGGAATTGGAGTTCATCCCTATACCAACCAAGAACGGAAAATTCCTCCTATAACATTGATCAAAACCACTTCTCCTAAACAGCCTAATGATTCTGTGGAAAACCAAAGCCATCAACAGATCACCGACTGAAAGTGTTACATGAAGAACATAAATCGCAGGGCTAGCCAAATCTGAAAACAGAAGTGACACTAAAGAACCCATCGTCATGTAACGGAAAAACAGGACACACCGATGAAGCACGTAGCCAAGCACCGGCGAACTGCACTGGAGAGGCAGCCTCTGCTGATAATCATAGGCCAAGCAGTAGAGTATCATGGTGAGAACTCCAGAGAAAACTGTCTTTGGGTGAGTTTCAAAAGGGGACTTAGGGTGGTTTTGGTATTTTAGGACAAGGAAGTTGAGCAAATTGGGAATTAGGAAGGAAAAAATGGTGTGAGGTACAAAAGTAAAATTACCCATTGTTGGTAAAAAGTAAAAATGGTAGTAGATGATTGTGTGATGGAGTGAAAAATTGAAGTGTGGAGTGGACCTTGGATTGACAAAGGGATTTGTGATAAGAGTATAAGGCATTTGTGTTAGAAAAGGGGAAAGACTAAAGAGTAAGTTTGTGAGTAAAACTCCTTTAATTACCTTAATATATAGTGGGAGAAGTTTGTTGTTTGCGGGTTTTTGATAAGGATATCCCCCTCCTAGATTCTTCCCTCATTTCCAATTTTACAATCCAAATAGAAAATGATGAATATAGCATGAATGAATTTGTAAAAGAGGCAGTCTCCTCTCGTACGATCACAATGAAATTGAAAAAGAGTTAGTTTCTTGTCAGACTGCAAGACAGTTCGATAGACGATACTTCAATTTTTATGGTAGGTGCGTTTTGTTTACTACAGGCAATACCTTTTGGTTTTCTTGGATTAGGTGATACTCTTTTTAACAGGCGATACATCAGAGGCTATATGCGATATACTTCAATAGCTAGACTCATAACCGTAATTCATCCAGCAACTAAATTTGATACATTAAAGGTTGAAATTGATATGCATGTTATCATAATAAACATGCGATACTTTTAAAACTAAATTCGATACACTCATCAGATGATGCAGACCCGCGTTGTTAGATTGTCATACGCGTTTGTTACAAATTTTTGCGACTATATAATTAGTGGCATGGCATTGTCCATTTGGTGACATACGATAAAATTGAAACAATACATAAAAGTCAAGAAATTTCACTCATTTTCTCTTGATAACAATATAACTATTTAAAAAATGATCATTTTTGTCATTTGATTAATTCGATCAGTTGGATGTGTAGAAATTGGGGATCCAATTGAAAACTATCATTCTCACCCAACAGTTAAAACTATGGAAAACTGGTCGTTTTAATTAGTCGAATTGTTGTAAAAAATAAATTTTAAAAAATGAAGAAGAAGAAGAGTTTAGCAGCAAAAAATATGGGTAAACATCTCAAAATCCCATGTGGTTTGCTAAAGTTACGCATCACCGCCCTATGAAAAGTAAAGTTTTGAATGACTCCCCAGGTGCTTTTCCGAAGTCTATAAAGTGACGGAAATCACTTAAGTTAACGGCGCCTCTCACAGTCCGTCTCTTCACCGCCTCTTTCACCACCCGCTGCTGCCGTCGCCTCCTTCACCTATCGCTGCAGGCCGTTGGTTGTTGCCGCCGTCACCATTATTGTCGCAACTCCAGCCACAACTAAAAATCTAGAGAAATTTTCGACCAACAAACTCAGATCTGTGTTGGGGTATTGGGTCGGTTTAGCCAAGGTTGGGATTTGGGAGTATTTGAGGGTGGAGGTGGGTTTTAGATGTTTATGTCGGGCTGCAACTCACCGCCAGAAATTCCACCGCCTCCTCGTCGGAAATCGATCATTGCAAGGAAGCTGTGAGCATGAGAGGTGTTGGGTTGCAACTAGAGAAAAAAAAAAAGGTGAAGAGATGGTTATGGTGATAGCGATGGAAACCGTGCTGGTGGGTGAGTTGACCGGGGGGGGGAGGGGGGGGGGGGGGGCGGAGGTGGCGAGAGAGGTGCGAGATAGAGAGAGAGAGGCGATGGCGGCAGTGGGCTGTGAAAGTGGCGGTGAAGAGACGGAGTTTGAGAGGCGCCGTTAACTTAAGTGATTTCCGTCACTTTACATATGTCGGAAAAGTACGTGGTGGTCATTCGAAACTTTATTTTTCAAAAGGTGATGCGTAATTTTAGTAAACGACAGGAGGTTATGAGGTGTTTGCCCAAAAAATATTGTGCAAATTGTATCTTTATGTGTTAAATTTTTTTATTCATATGGATAATTCTTTTCTTTATTTCTTTGAATGGAAATATTATAAATTTATAAGTAATCTTATAGCACCCAACTGAACTCAGTTCACTTAATTAAAGAATACACAAAAATCAAAGTTTGATTGTAGTATGAGAGTTAAGGTACAAAACATCTATCTTTTGTTCCTTTACAAAAAAAAAAAGAAAAAAAAAAGTCTATCTTTTGAATCTGATTCTTGCCAAATTATTTCATTCACTTTTTCAGCGTAATCGACCAATCAGAATTAAAATGAATAAATACGAGCCTCTACTTTTTCTATAACTTTGCCAAAAAATTTATGATTTTATCCTTAAATAATAATACAGGTGGAAAAACGGTTTTGAGGGTGTTTTTTATAATATTTTAAAAATAATTTTGAAAATATATTTTTTGAAAATAGTTTTATAATGTAAAAGTGTATTAAAAATGTAAAAAAAAATATAGCTGATTAGTAAAAAATTGTATTGAAAATGATGAAAAATAATTATAAATTTACTGTTAAAATCAAAATTAAAACTAAAACCAAAACCAAAACCAAAACCAAAACCATAACCATAACCAAAACGAAAAGAAATGTCAATCTATACAACGGGTCCGGGTAGATGGAATAATGTCTCCTGATTCTCATCTCTTTGCCTTGATTTTTTCAAAATGAATCGGGTGATTAAAATCCTCTAGATCTAGTGTTGATTCCCTCCTATTCGTTCCTAAAACTAAGTGATCATATATAACAATGTCTCTCCCGAATATCATCGTATAATGTAGGGAACCGGCCGGAGGGAGCCATAGCCAAGGGACCAGGCGGACTCCACCATGTCCCTCATATATATATATAAAATTAGAATTAATTGATCATGGGCAGATCCTATATATATATATATAATTAGAATTAATTGATCATGGGCAGATCCTTTTGTTTGTAATGTAATTAGGCAGTGCACTGCCATCGTCGGCCACCATTGATTGCAGTACTAGAAGAAATCCCTAGTTTTGGTCGATCGACGGCGGTGTAACAGAGAGCTAGAAATATCAAAAAAATATATGGAGAGTTTGATTAATTTTATTTTGATGAGTTCAATGAACACGTGGATCCTATGCTACGCTATTTAGTTGTGTGTGTGTGTGGTGGTGGGGGGGGGGGGGGGGGGGGGGGGGGCGGGCCAGGTGTAGTGGGGGTGCAGGTAAGACTAGTGACGACGGATTCAGAAAATGCATTTTAAAAATTTTGAAGGGTCCAATATGTGAACAAAATTTTCTTTTTATAGCTAAATACAGTATAAAAAAATTATTTCAATGGCTAAAAATCATGAGTAATAAAGTGGAAGAGGGGGTTAGGGGACCATCCGCCCCTGATCGAGTAAGATTAGCGAACAGAATCATTCATTGATTCAGTCATAGAATAATGACCTGTGCAATGCATTAATGGTCTTTAATTATGATAGCATTACAAAACTATTCATTCATGGAATAGTACTCCCTTTTGAAATAAATAAATTTAGAGGGCCAAGCTAATGCACCGACATGATTAGTTACCCTAAGTACAATACAAAATAGGGAAAATTACCAAAACCCCTATTCAGATGTATGCAAATTATTGAAATGGGCCATGAGGTTTGAAAATTTACGAAGCATACCCTATCTTGTCAATTTTATTAATTTTTCTTTTTTTTCAAATTCAGGGAAATTTGGGGTGTTAGTTGTAAGAAATCTCATGATTCACTCAATAATTTGGACAAATTTCATAAAGGTTTAAGTAATTTATCTTGTGAATTACAAAAACCCTGATACTTCATGAGATTTCAAAAATTACCAAATACCCCCCAATGCTTTTAGATTTGTACTCTTGTAATCATGTAGAATATTAAAAGAAAAAGATCGAAGAATTAAGTTTAAACAAACCTAAAGTAACGAACTGAAAAAGTAACATTCAAATAATGTCTCTTAGAGGAGTTGGCCACTCAAGGAGACTTAATCCCCTTTTGGGGTGCAGGTTTTAGCTCAAAACCCAGGGATGCAATGCACACATCGGTTTAAAAAGTTCGGAGCATTATCTGTTGTACTGTCGAAAGGTTCACCGTACATTGTGTGAGACACATACATATAACATATAGTGATTGTATATATATAGATAGGGTGAAATCTACCAAATACCACATAACTATTAGCTTTTGTAAAAAATACCACTTTCCTTTAAAAATTCCAATTACAAGTACTTTACTTTCAAAACGTGCACTCAGTACCACTCTGTTAGTCAATTCTGAAAGTGGCTAACAGTCAAAAAAAAGATAGGTGCAAAATCGTCATTTCACAAGTGCGGCACTCTTCATCGTCTTCTCCGACACTGTTCAGATTCCCCGACAAACAGTTCCGACTTTGTTCATCGGCATTTTTTTTTCTTTCTTCTTCTTCTTCTTCTTCCGATGAAGACCCAAATTGGGCCAAAATGAAGACCCAATGCGGCTTTATTTTGATGGCCACTTTCTACTTGCTGTACGATTTATTTTGATGTCGAATCTTCAGTTTGCTTGTTTTAGGATCTGTTGGATATACTGGAACAAAAAACTTGTTATCTAATGGTCTTTTTTTTTTTTGTTTCTTCCATTTTTTGACTGGTAAACCTGTTATCATATTACATCAGAAACCATTCAGTTTCATCCATCTAATCTTGCACCTCAAAGTCAAACCATTGGCCCTGATTTTAATCAGTGAACTGTGAACATGGGATGAACTGCTCCCCAAATTTCAATAATGAGGGATTTCTGCAAACGTTGATAACGGTTTGACTGGTTATCTCGAATCTTATAATGAAAAGTTACTTAACGATATTGATTTTCTGGGTTGCGGCCGTCTGGAGCCGTACTCCAGTGGTGGGATTATGAGCAGAGAAGGTGGTAATTTTGAAAAAGTTAAGAAGGCCAATGTTAGAAAGGACTTGAACTAACCACCTACGAAGAATCAATGTTGATGGAAAAATCATGCAGAAGAAGAGAGTAATTAAGGGAACTGTTGTTGTTCCCTCTGAATATGCAACAAGAAGAAAAAAAGAAAAAAGAAAAATGCCGCTGAATAGTTCATCGGAGAAGATGAACAGTGCCGGAACTGTTCGTCGGAGAAGATGATGAACAGTGTCACACGTGTGAAATGACGATTTTGCCCATGTTTTTTTTGACTATTACCCACTTAACGGAATTGACTAACAAAGTGGTATTAAGCGCACGTTTTGAAAGTAAAGTGTTTGTAATTGGAGTTTTTAAAGAAAAATGATATTTTTTACAAAAGGCAATAGTTATGTGGTATTTGGTGCATTATAGTGATTGATTGTTATGTGTTATTTGGTGCATTATAGTGATTGATCAAGGGAAAAAAAAAAAAAAAGTGACATTCTTTAATATTTAACTGTGGACTGTGTAGTTTTCTTCAGGTTCAAATGTGCTCCCATTTGGCTGTAGTGCTGAGCTGGACTTCGGCGCTAACTTTTTCTCCAACCACATATGCATAATGCTAAGGTCTTTTGTCTCGTTTGTCCCGGAGTGTCGGGGACAACGTCGGAGTGTCAGTTATAAAGTAGTATATAAACTAACTTCCGTCAACAAGAGAGAAAACTCTTAGGATACTCTTGTTCTTTTCATATTTACTAGGACGGAAGAAGCATTATTTTTAAAGCAACGAGGATAATGTTTGTATTCTTTCAATCAATATATAGTCAAGAGTATATTCTATATGGATACTGTTTTTTGCACATAATATGTGCAAGAATTTATGCACATAAAGTGCATAGTGTGGGCCAACAAAAACTAGTTTCCAATTTTATTCTTTTATTTTTTAACCCTTTAAAATTTTAATTTTTGTAATTAACCCTTTAAAATTTTATTTTTCACAACTAACCCCCTAATGTTTAAAAATAATTTTTTTTTTAAATGAACGTTTAAAAATAATATTTGTCGCACATATTGTGTGCAAGAAATTATGTACATTAATGATAAAAAATGGCCCTTTAAATTATATTCTATTTTTACCCTTCCAAAATATTTTCTTTCATATTCCTCTTTCTCGGTTCTTCCTAATTTCTCATGGCCTGCTTTTTTTAGAGTTAATTGCAAAAAAAAACCCAAACTTTTATGAAATTGCAAATTATCCTCTAAAGTTTTAATATGTGCAATTCACTCTATAAATAATAATATGTATGTATTAGCGTACATGCATACAAACATATATATGCACAATACGTACATTTATATTTATGTACATATTGTGTGCATAATTTTAAATGAAAAAAATAGTTTGACTGAGTTGTTAAATATAAGTAATAATTAAAAGTAATAATTAATAAAAATAAAAATATAATATTAAATAAATATGGTAAAAGAAAATTAAATATATTTTGATTCGGGTAATTAGTTTGAATTAAAATGGGACTCCAATGGTATCCCATTGGGATCCCAATTATTTAATTATTTAATTCCTAATCCCAATCTCTTCCAATCTCTCCCATCACTTAAATTAAATGGGTAATTAACTACCCATTCTCAATAATTTCCTTCCCAATTCCCTCCCAATTGACAGCTCTACCCTGTAGTTTAATTTTTTTGCAATTAACCTCCTAAAGTTTAATTTTTTTTAATTAACACCCTAAAATTATTTTTTTTGCAATTAACCCCTAAAGTTTAATTTTTTTTGCAATTAACCCCCTAAAATTTAAATATTTGTAACTACCCCCAAAGTTCTAATTTTTTCAATTAACCCCTGTAAGTTCAAATATAGCTCTAGTAGAAAGTAAAGACGAATCAACAAAGAAATAGCAACGCCATAATGACGGGCCTTATACACCAACAATCAGTGACCTTTAATGGTAAGATAATCGAAACAATAGTCAAAGATGAAACCCAAATAATATTTCAAGGGTTAAATGTAAATAACCCCCCATGTGGTTTCAAATAAGCCCATTTTGGCCCTTTTTTGGTCTCAACCCCAAAAAAAGGCCTAAACTGGGTTTCAGAACAACAAAAAGAACAGGCCTGATGTGCATAAAATTGAAATCCCCATTGAGCCTAACCCAATTAATTAAAACAAAGAAACAGTAAAAGATAAAGAAGCCCAGATCCACGTTCAGTCGGGAAGATCATACAAACCGAGTCTCTGTTATGATTTTAGATCGGATATAAAGGCTTAGCTCGGTCCTAAAGATTTAATAAACTCGTGAAGGCTTAGGTCATATAACGTCACAAACCAAATTGGTAATCTTAGATCAGTAGACCTTATAGCCCAGATCGGTAAGATTAAGTATAATTCTACTCAAGAAGCCCAGGTCGGAAAAAACTTGAGAGAAGTTAGATCGGTCAACAGTGTTAAAGCTCAGGTCGGTAAAGTAATAAAACACATGAAAGCTTAGATCGGTAGAGTAAACCGATCTGAGATAAAGATAATATATTCAAAATAGTTAGACATCATGGTAGGACCATTATCTTAATATATGCAGTGCAATGATGACAAAGAAGCCATGTTAAAGCCATTATTCCGGGAACGGCAAAAACCATCATTACAAGAAGAATAAATGAGAGCATATGTCTTCATGACCCAACGGAACCATCAAGAGTAAGCTTATAAATACTCAGGCACAAGCCTCATTCAAGTAAGTTCCAATAAGCAATTTCTGGCATTTCTCACTAGCATTTCTTAAGCTATTTTCTCTCATCTACAATTTCTCTGAATACTCTTGTTCTATATTGTGTATCTCTTTCATATCACTGACTTGATCGTCGGAGCCTATACAGGGGGGAAAGCCCCGCTCCTTTTCTGGATTGATAATCAATTGGTGAACGGAGCAGTGCAAAATCATCAAGCTTCATCCTCTTTGTCAAGCTTAGCAACCAACTTAGTTCATCACTCAAATTGTTCATCCCAAATTGGGCCATTTTGTTCTTCAAAGCTTCATTTGGATTGGGCAATCACTGTCTTCAAGAATTCATTGGGCCGCGAAGAAGCATCGTTTCATCATTGTAATTTTTGCGTCACATCAAGGCCCTTAGACTATAGTTGTACCAATAGTTGTATTGTAAATTTGTAATCAATTAATGTGTAACTTGTGTATGTAACATAACACATTAAATCAATCTAAATACAACATCCATAAGATTGCTCTCTTTCAGTTGATGATGCAAAATATAAGCCAAAAGGCTAAAAAATAGAAAATTACATGTATCCTGCCAAGATTCGAACTATAGTCTAGTTGTTGGATAAAAGTGGAATTGATTACTTAACCACTCACTAAACTAAAGACATAAATATGAAAATTGTATGTAAGAAAAATTATTGAATTGACAATTTATGATGGATTATAAAAAAAAATGTAGGATCGCTATAGGATCGTAGGATCGAAGGATACTACGATACAAAGGATATTATGGGAGCCTGTATCGTTTAACTCTTCGCGTATCGTAGGATCGTAAGATACTACGATACGGATCGGGATACTGACTACCATGCTAACATCAGGGACTAAAAAAAAAAAAACTAATGACAGGGACTAAAAAGAAATTACTTCAGTAGGGAATTTTTTAAAAAAAGAAAAATGCAGAGACTAAAAAAAATAAATTTTTTTAAAAAAACTAGCAGACTTCGGTTCAGCAATTTATGATTGATTGCAAAAAAAAAATTTTTAGTTCCTGCTATTAGTTAATGGTTACTTTATGGTTTTGGGCAAAATACGAGGGGTTCTTCACAAGTTTTTAAATTGAACAATACTATTTTTAAATTTTCCTTTTAGTCCCTGCTATTAGTTTTGTTTTTTTTTAGTCCCTGCTGTTAGTTGATGGTTACTTTATGGTTTTGAGCGAAACAAAAAAGGGGGGGGGGGGGGGAGGGGGGGGGGGGGTTCTTCAAAAGTTTTTAAACCAATGGGGGGTTCTTTACACTTAACCTATATTTTAATCTGTGACTTTTGTTTCAATTATCTTGCAATTAAAGGTCACTAATTATTGTGTAATTCATGTCATTGCGGCATTGCTATTTCTTTGTGGATCTATCTTTACGTTTTACTAGAGCTGTACTTAAATTGCAGGGGGTTAATTGCAATAGTTACAACTTTAGGGAGTTAATTGAAAAAGTTTTAAAATTTAGGGGGTTAATTACAAAAAAATAAATTGCAGTGAGTTAACTACAAAAAGTTTAGGGAGATAATTGCAAAAAGTAATAGTTTAGGGGGCTAATTTCAAAAATTTTAAACTTCAAGTTGTTAATTGCAAGAAATTTAAACTTTAGGGATTTAACTGTGAAAAGTAAAAGTTTCGTGGGCTAATCGCCAAAATTTTTAAATTTTAGGGGGTTAGTTATGAAGACTAAAACTTTAGGGAGTTAATTACAAAAATTTAAATTTTAAGGGGTTAATTACAAAAATTTTAAACTTTAGAGGATTAATTACAAAAATTAAAACTTTAGGGATTAGGATAGTGAGTCACACTAAAAAATAAAAGGAGAATAGAAAGGATGGTGGAGAGAGAGGAAGAATGCAGTAAGAGAGAGAGAAGGGAGGAGGAAAAAAAGGATAAAAATGGAAAAGTTTAGGGAGTTAATTGTGAAAAGTAATAGCTTAGGGGGCTAATTGCTAAATTTTTATACTTTAAGGGGTTAATTGCAAGAAATTTAACATTATGGAGTTAATTGCGAAAAGTAAAAGTTTAGGGAGCTAATCGCTAAATTTTTAAACACTAGGGGGATTAATTACAAAAATTAAAACTTTAAGGGATTAAAGATTAAAACGATAAAATTAAAATATAATATTTACTAGCCCAAACAATGCACTTTATGTGCATAAATTCTTGCACATATTATGTGCAAGAAACATTATCCTATATATACTTTTAATCAGTGTTAGGTATATTTTATGAATAATGTTTCTTGCACATAATATGTGCAAGAATTTGTGCACATAAAGTGCACAAAGTGGGCTAATACCTTCATTGCCCTTCATTGGCAATACACATCAAAAATCCACTAAATGTCAAAAAAGGGAAAAAATCCACTTAATACACTTTATGTGCAAAAAATCTTGCACATATTATGTGCAAAAAACAGTATCCATATTTTATATCCAAAAGAAAAAAAAAATTAAAAAATGTTAGGTGCATTCATTGTGCGAAACACTATGCAAAAACGACATGGTTTACTAAAGTACCAACTTCAAGTTTTTCTTTTTTAATCCCGAAGGTTCAGACCATGACATTAGATTTACAAAGCCTCTCATTAACGACCACCCTAACCATGTTCCTTTGTCTAATTATAATTTACACATATAACTTTATACTCTCTCTGTTTCATTAAAAAAATCAAGTTTCACAAATGTACAACTTTTTATGAATGTTAAAGTACGACACTTAAATTAGTCAATTTGAACTATTTGTTCCACTCATGTCCTACTTTCTCAGTATCAAGTTCGACGCAGTCGCTTTCGTCTTCTTTAACTGTCAAGCACTGCAATACTCCAGTCCATTTGCTCAAGCTAGGGCAAAATTACTATTGTAAAATCCCAATAAGTGCTGATCGAATGGAGTAAAAGTGTGTGAGGCTTCCGTCCAAGTTAACAAGTTTACAAACAGAATGGTCATTACTGGCCACTTTTAATAGTTTAGTGGTTAAAAGTGGACCAAAAATAGTTAGTGGCTAAAAGTAAGCACGATCAATAGTTTAGTGGACATTTGTATAATTTGCTCATGATATAATATGTCCATCTTCTTAATTTTTGTATCCTTGATATAATTAAGACATTCATTTTAGTGTGGAGGGAATAGGCGTCGTGTGATTCATCATTGATCATGTGGAACCTATTTCGTTATGTTTTTTTTTTATTTATATTTTATATATTAATTTCGTTATGTTCAATGTAAGTATAAAATGCTAAAGTAACAATTAATATTTTAAGCTATAGAAAATAAATTCCATTGTATAATATTAAAAGTTGTAGTCAAATTTATTTGAAGGAAATTGATGTGACGCAGAAATTACAATAATGAAACGATGCTTCTTCTCGGCCCAATAGATCTTTTTATACTGAATGATAGCCCAATCTAAACAAAGTTGTGCTGTGAAGGGAATGACAAAACTGGAAAATGATCCAGAAAACTGGGCAGCTTAGCTCGGCAAGGGTGATGAATCTTTAAGGATCTTTGTACTGTTCTGGTGATCACAATGGAAATAGATCCAGGAATGAAACGGGGCTTTCCCCCCTGTATAGGCTCCGACGATCAAGTCAGTAATATGAAAAAGATAAACAGTATTGAATGATAGCTGGAGAGAAATAATCAGAGAGAATTGCAAGAGATTGCTTATAGAGAGCTTATTTGTAAATCACTTACCTGATATGAGGCTGGTGCCTGAATATTTATAGACTTTTACTCTTGATAATTCCGTTGAATCATGATGTCATACGCTCCCACTTATTCTTTTTTAATGATACTTTAGCCGCTCCGGCAAAACTGGCTTTAGCTTTGGCTCCTTTGTCATGATTACTCTGCTTATATTAAAGTAATGGCCCTACCTGGATATCTTATAGTATTATTTTTATTTCAAATCGGTTTACTCTTTACAAACCTGAGATTCTTGTGTTTTAGTTACTTATCGACCTGAGCTTTATCAATGTTGACTGATCTAACTTTTCTAAGTTTTTACCGACCTGGGCTTCTTGAGGAACGTTACCCCGACTTAATCCTTCCGATCTGGACATAAGGTCTACCGATCTAAGATTATCAAGTTAATTTACCACGTTTTCCGACCCAAGCTTTAACGAATCATTTCTTGCTGCCTTCATGACCGATCTAAGCTTTTATGACAAATCTAAGCTTTTATGACAAATCTAAACCTTTATGACCGACCTAAAATTGTGACAGTTTATACTCGGTCTGTAGGATCTTTCCGATCTGAACATGGGTTTGGGCTTCTTTATACATTACTGTTTCTTTGTTTTAACCCTTTGGGCCTAGCCCAATGGGGATTTCAATTTTATGCAAATCAACAAGCCCCCCCAGTATTAGGTTTTACCGATCTAAAACTTAATACTCTTTGGATTTTCCGAGCTAAGACCTACCGTAAAGAACATCATAATTTTATGGATATTAACCCGAGCTAATTTTCCGAACAAAGCAACATCCATATTTTATTTGTGACTTAGGCATTTATCCAGTGTTTATCCGACCTATAATTCATAACTTATAGACTGATAAAAACGGGAAATATGATAACCGACCTATAAAATACAGTATCATCCGATGTATAGGTAATAATTGTAGCACCGATCTAAAGAATTTGAATAGTTTTTTGGACAAATAAATGCAATCATAAAGGCGTACCTTTGTGCTACCCTAGATCGGGATTCCGAAGAGGCGGACCTGTCTGGACACGCCTTCACATTTATTGTAGCAACCGAAACATCTTCCAAGGTCATTGATGTTCCCGAAGTGCTATTAATGCACACAGCTTTTGGTCTGCCCCTGTTTCTTCGATTTCCCCAAGGCTCCATTATAAAAATTGCGAGAACAACAATCAATCGGCACCATTTGCTAATTGCTTTTCCTGAAAGATCAAAAGAAATTAAATTCTTTTACTTTCCTGCCGACAGTCGAAGCCTTTGAAGTTTGCCGGACTCTGCTATCTCTCCGATCCGTCGATCTAGTTTGTATTACAGCTTTGTCGTTGCCATCATCCCGTCGACATCTTTTTGTCCTATTCGTCTGTCTGCAATGGCTTCAGAAAAAAGTTCGGGTACCGGAGCATCGCATCAGGTTCCGGCTGCAGGTGAGTGTGTTCTTTCCCTGCTTGATTCTTTTTTTAAAATTTTTGCAAATTATACATAAAATTTTATTTGTTATTTATGCATGATTTTGGTACTGCTTTATGTAGATTCGGCCGTCACCCATGAGTTTAAATCTCAAGATATAGCTTCGGAAATAACTAAGTCAGATTTAGAAAAAATTAGGTCAGACAATCATATAAGCCCAAATATCCATATCCGCTTACCGACATCCGTAGAAAGGATAAATAGCATTTCTGATGAAAATTGGGTCGGTGTTTATGAATATCATTTGAAGTTTGGGCTAAGGTTCCATGTTCCTGATTTTTTAAATGAGATGATAGATTTTTTGCATATCGGGCTGAGCCAGCTAGTACCTAATGCTTTTAGGTTTTTGATAGGATTTGTGTGCGTATGTGTTGGGGCTAGGATCCGACCCTCGATAGATTTGTTTTTTCAATTTTACACTGTCCGCTCGTATCCTTATGGCCAGGGGTGGGTAACTTTTCAAAAACGTAGGAATAGCCCTATCCTTTTGACTGACTCCCCAGATACTAATAAAAATTGGAGGGCTAGATATGTTATGGTAAAGGCCAATGAAGCAAACCTACCTTGTCGTTGGTCTCAAGTGATACTCCCGGCTGATCAAACCCGAGATATATCTAACCCTATAGTGCAGTCAGATTATAAAATTTTAAGAAATTATACCTGTACGGTTAAATACTCGGCTAGGTCCCCTTCAGAGGGTCTTCTGGTTTGGGCCGGGCTGAGCCAAGCCCCTGGTGTGAAAGGAGAATGTAAATACCTGTCCCTTAAACTTTTTATTTATGATATCCTCTTCCTTCATAGCTCGGTAATTTTGATTTTTGCATGTTGCTCATTTTCAGGTAGTCTCGGTGGGTTCGGAAGGAAGAAAAAAGCCAACAAACCTGCCGCAGCTTCAGGATCTTCAAAAAGATCGGCTGAGATCGATCTTACAGATGAGATAGATGTTGCCGATCCACCCAGCTCGGCATTGATGACTCGGGTCGCGAAAAAGAACAGACCGACCCCTGAAGAAATCCAGGCAGCTAAGGCTGCCAAAGCTCCACAAATTCTGTCGAGCCCCCCATACTGGAGCCGAGCTGCCTAGTCCTGATGACCTGTTGGGTCCCGCAGACCCAGTGACCAAAGAGAGGGTCATTGTGCTAAGAGATCAAAAGGCGAGACTGATCTCCCTAGCTCGGCCTATTCATCAGGTCGATTTGTCGGAGCCACCACCAGAGGATCTTATGCCATTTCAGGAATTGGCGGCCGAGTCTTCTCAATCTTTTGAGGAGATCATCCGAGCTAACGAGAAGCTCCGGGACCATTTGAATGAAGTGGTGGAACAGGAGGCCCTTATAGCCTCGCATATAAAAAAGGTGAAATTCCAAACACACCTAAAAGATTTCCTGAAGTAAAGGATTACCCGGGACATTATTTTCACAATATCCTTGTCTCGTATTTTTGCAGGTCTTGTTTAATTATGCGGCTACGAACAGAAGAACTACAGCTTTGGATATCCTAGCCCAAAGCTATGAGCTGGAGAGGTCGAAGAATCCGACCAAGGTCGTGGATGATCTGCAGCTACAGTTGGGAATCGAAAAAAGCAAAAATTCGAAACTGGCAGCTGAAAAAACCGGGCTAATGAAACAATACCAGGATCAGCTTTCGAAATCGAGCCAGCTGGAGACCAAGATCGTGGGCCTGGAAGCCGATGTGGACATCCTGAAGAAAAGTGAGGCAGCTCTGCTTAAAGAAAAATCCAGGTGGGCGAAGGAAAAAACTGACCTGGAGAAAGTTGCAGAAGAGGCTACAAAGACTGCAAAAGAGGCCAAAAAAGCTGCAGAAGAGGCTACAAGTAAGGCTGCAGCGATGGTCAGCTCGGAAGAGGTTGAAGCATCTCGCTAGGCCGAACTGAAGACTTTTAAAGAAGGGACCCTGCTGGAGCTGATGAACCGGCGCTTTTTCGAGCTAATACAGTGCGGTTACACTCTGTGCTGGGACGAGTTAAAAAACTCCAGGTCGGCAGAAGGTGCTCCAGAAGACTCCATAGCCCAGAATTCTTTGCTTCCGGAGGGACGAGATCCTTACGACCTAGTAGAAGAAATCAAGCAAGAATGCCGAGACATCGGTGTTCCAATTCCAGAAAAGGTCGAAGAGGATCCTGTGGTCGACCCCCAGGATATAGCAGATGAGGCCTCTTCCCAAGCTCCTCCTTCCTGAGGTCGGCCTTCCCTTAAATCGGGCTTGCCCTTCCTTCCAGCTGTGTGAGGAATGTAGGTAGCATGCCTAGATGCAGTTGCAGTGATGTAATTGGCTTTACACTTTGTAGAATTTTTTTCTGATTCTGGTCCCTTTCGAAGAACTTTTGTACTTTTTAGATCGTCTTTGTAACCGAGCTTGATTATCGAATAAAAATGATCTTTTCTGTTTTCTTCAAATTTTTCCTTCTTTAACTCGAACTGCTTTACTGATAATATTTTCTCAAGTGTGCTGCATTCCAAGTTCGTGGAATCAATCGTCCTTGCAAGTCTTCCAAAATATAACTTCCGGTAGGTCGAGCTTCGATTACCCGATAAGGCCCTTCCCAATTAGAAAATAGCTTGCCTTGTTCTTGTGGTTTGCTGATAGATCGGTTTCGTAAGACTAAGTCTCCTGGTACAAAGGATCGATGTTTGACTCGAGCATCGTAGTGTTGCCGAACTAAATTTTTGTAATTTAGTTGATGTATATAGGCCGAGTCCCGAACTTCTTCTATCAGATCCAGGCCGAGCTCCAAAATTTTCTGAAGAAGAAGCACCTTTTCCTGATCGAGTTTGCGTCATGGTTTCAACAAATTTATTTAACGGAGGAAAATTTGATGAAATAATTTGATCAAACGTTCCCCACAGTCGGTGCCAGTTGATGTGACGCAGAAATTACAATAATGAAACGATGCTTCTTCTCGGCCCAATAGATCTTTTTATACTGAATGATAGCCCAATCTAAACAAAGTTGTGCTGTGAAGGGAATGACAAAACTGGAAAATGATCCAGAAAACTGGGCAGCTTAGCTCGGCAAGGGTGATGAATCTTTAAGGATCTTTGTACTATTCTGGTGATCACAATGGAAATAGATCCAGGAATGAAACGGGGCTTTCCCCCCTGTATAGGCTCCGACGATCAAGTCAGTAATATGAAAAAGATAAACAGTATTGAATGATAGCTGGAGAGAAATAATCAGAGAGAATTGCAAGAGATTGCTTATAGAGAGCTTATTTGTAAATCACTTACCTGATATGAGGCTGGTGCCTGAATATTTATAGACTTTTACTCTTGATAATTCCGTTGAATCATGATGTCATATGCTCCCACTATTCTTTTTTAATGATACTTTAGCCGCTCCGGCAAAACTGGCTTTAGCTTTGGCTCCTTTGCCATGATTACTCTGCTTATATTAAAGTAATGGCACTACCTGGATATCTTATAGTATTATTTTTATTTCAAATCGGTTTACTCTTTACAAACCTGAGATTCTCGTGTTTTAGTTACTTATCGACCTGAGCTTTATCAATGTTGACTGATCTAACTTTTCTAAGTTTTTACCGACCTGGGCTTCTTGAGGAACGTTACCCCGACTTAATCCTTCTGATCTGGACATAAGGTCTACCTATCTAAGATTATCAAGTTGATTTACCACGTTTTCCGACCCAAGCTTTAACGAATCTTTTCTTGCTGCCTTCATGACCGATCTAAGCTTTTATGACAAATCTAAGCTTTTATGACAAATCTAAGCCTTTATGACCGACCTAAAATTGTGACAGTTTATACTCGGTCTGTAGGATCTTTCCGATCCGAACATGGGTTTGGGCTTCTTTATACATTACTGTTTCTTTGTTTTAACCCTTTGGGCCTAGCTCAATGGGGATTTCAATTTTATGTTCAATGTAAGTATAAAATGCTAAAGTAACAATTAATATTTTAAGCTATAGAAAATAAATTCCATTGTATAATATTAAAAGTTGTAGTCAAATTTATTTGAAGGAAATAATAATCAAAAGTTCAAAAGCAAATCTCATTTTTATTTATTTTCCACTTTCTTAATTAGTTCATATTCACTCACGATTTATTATAAATGAGAATATGATTAGTAATAATTTTTTTTTTATTAAGATACATTAATCTAACAATTTACTATTTCTACCGTTGTCAACGCTTTCCCGTTGCTAAGGATGGAATTGTAGTATTCTCATAATAACCAAATGGCTTTGCACAGTTTTCACAAACTTTGGAAGCTGCTCTATAATTTAGACAAATCTTAAGGGAGATAAATGTAATTTACCGAAGGAAAAAAAAATGTCATTATTCGATCTAACTCAAGCACTTGCCACGAGAAGGGAGCATAAATGTCTTCGTTTTCACCGTCACTGAAATGGCCGAGACGCCGCGTCCCATTACGTTTTCTTGTTTACAACTTTTCCACGTCAACTCTCATAATTTTCTCCGCCATTTCCGATTGGCCGCGTCCGTTTTCACTATTAGGTTAATCCGTCGGTGATCGATTTTCAGCCTTGTTTAACTAATTTGGGTATTCCGCCGATCAAGTTGCTGCCTTGTGGCGGCCGGTGGGTTTTCCCGTCAACAGGTTCGCCGCGTCCTGTAAAATGTACTAAATTATTGGCTCAGAGCTGATAGGTTTCACAGAGGCATGAATGAAACTATCCTCGACGTTGTGATTCTTTGTTTACTAGTACTATGGAATCTCTTTATATGTTTGTATTTGGTTTCCTTGTAGATTTATTATATCTACGATTAGAAACTTTACCGTGAAATTAAATTTTTTAAGGAAAAAAAAAAGAAAGTGTTCGTGGCCTTATTTTAGTTTTGGTGCGAATTTGGCAAAGCCACGGAGTTATACGTACAAATGGTTAAGTTCTGAACGTTGGATTGATGACCCGTGTATCCAATATTATTGGGTTTTGAGATTTTCTCGTTGTTCTCTAGTATTAATGACAAAATTTTGTATACACAATGTCTGGATTGTCTGACGCGAGTATATAATAAAAAATATCACATGTAAATAAAAACATGCATATTGATTTAGTTGTTGATATTTGCGGTTATGAGTTTAAACTAAAATATATCTAGTATTGAATTTATAAGCATTTAATATATCGTTTGAATTTATAAGCTTTTAATATATCGCTTTTTACGGCTAATATATTATGATTACGTTAAAACAAGTGTAGTCGTTAGTGCTTGTATAGATTTTAAGAGCTGAACTACTAGTTGAATTGAAAAAAACACGCGTATTGAATTTAACTATCGAAGTATAAACAGAGGTAAGACGGTCTAAGAGACTCCCTCCCATATTTAATTGGGCAAATACGTTTGATACCATCACCTCTATTTAAAGGAAAAGGGTCATCCAACAAATATATAGGAAGCGATAATTAAGTTCTCTATATAGAATAATTTTTCCCTTTCCTTTTTCTTGTACAATTCATTACATATTTATGTATAGTAAATCATTTATTATATATTATTTAATTTATATATCTTTTTCGATTAATTAATAGATCATGCACTATTTTATTAACGACAGTATCTGACCAAACAAGCCCTTATAAGTGTTTCCTCAATACAGAGATTCATGATAATTTGATATTCTCTTCGCTCATTCAAAGAGTTCATTTTGTATTATTGTTTTCAGTAATACAAAGTGATTTTTTGAGTGTGATAGATGATGTATATATTTTCCATAACAGGACCTAAAAGAAATCGATAAATAAATGGTTAAATCATTACTCTGTTGTTTCTTAAATTGGGATGTTGTATCTATTTGATCCCTTAACTTGAAATTATTCTATTTTGGTTCCTTAACTTGAAATTATTTTATTTTGGTCCCTTGCCTTTAAAATTGATTTCAAAATGATCCCCAAATCCAAATTCTAACAATACTTGAACTATTTTCGACTAACACATTAGTTGTTTCAAATTAAATTATGGGTGGACAAAATGATTTAACATTTTTTTTTAATTTTTTTGTTCGTATGAATGTATGTGAATCTTACATGTTAGCCAAAAATAGTTCAAGTACTGCCAGAATTTGGATTCGAGGACCATTTTGAAACAAAATTTCAAGTTAAGAGACCAAAATAAATCAATTCAAATTAAGGGACCAAACAGATACAATACTCCAAATTAAAAGACCAATAGTAATTTAATCTAAATAAAACCAAGCACTGAATCTTCAGTTTACATAAATCTACATTTTCACCAAAGATTCGTTTCAAAAAAAAAAAAAAAAAAAAGACATTTTCCCAAAGATTAATTCCACTTATACATACTCATATAGAGTGAAATAATTATTCTTTTAGGTACGTACTGACACATTATTCATTAATTTATTCGTGGAGATTCTTCTTGTATACAGCTAGGGTTTTGATAAGAGCATAATCTTAATTGACATTGATCTTCACCCTAATATACAGGAGCAAATAAATCAAAATCACCTTGCCCAATAATGGCATAATATTGTTGATCTTGATCATGGAGCCACCAGGGTAACGGAGGAACTGAAATTTCTCCTCTCCTTTGCTGGTGATTTTGACGACAAAATTGCCTTTTCACGACATCTTGTAGCCAATTAATCCAGGTCTTTTTAATCTCAAAACTGAGGGAATATATAACGGCTGAAATATATAGAAAAGGGCCGAATTTTTCTGGGAAAAGCAGTGATGAAATTGATGCCAAGGACAATGAACCGAAGATCGCGACGCCGATACGGCTGCAGCATTGGCAGACGGAAAAGGTCATGTTGCGATTAGTCAGAGAGGAGGAGGAGGAGAATCGCAAGTTGGCGTCGCAGGATAAGCAGTACAGGAGCAAGCTCCCAACGGCCACCAGCATGGTTTTCGGGTGGGTTTCGAAGGGCGATTCTGCTTTTCCCTGGTACTTGAGCTGCAGGAAATTAATCAGCACCGAAACTATGCAGCCTGGTAGAAATAATACGTTGAATATTAGAATAATAGAATAGTATATTATGAGAAAAATAACCTATATATATAATAAGTAACATACTTAAATTAGGAAAGAAACACTAAATAAGTAATTATTCTAAACAAACCGAACGCCCGAGTTGAATATTGTTGTGGAACATGGTAGCGTCCATGGACCCAGAAGAAATGAACATTCAAGATCGTAGAGCCGGCCGAGTAATAATAAAAATTTGTGGATGTTGCAGCCATTTGAAATGAATGAGAAGTGCAGAGAAAGTATTAATTCGCTCCACTTTGCTGCGGTGGGAGTACGTTGAAAGTACTGTTACGCTCTGGGGTAGCAAGATATAGATATATATAGAGCATGGCTTTTCTTTAATAAGGTGGAAGCAGTCCTTTGCTTAGGCTTTTAGCTACTGGCTGTTTTGTAAAATGAAAAAAAATTGCATTTTTAGTTCATATTCTTTATCTTAGTGATAAATGTAGTCCACTTTTTTTAAAAACAATTATCAATTTTTGTCCACAATGTTTCTATTTTTTTTTCTTTTTCAATTTTAGTCCAAAAGACAAAATTTACCTCAACTAACGGACGAGTTATCCCAACGTTTGTTAAAAGCAGGTTTGACCAAGACAAAATCATCTCCCTCCCATCTTCAACCATTATAAAACTTCCGTAACATGTTCTTGAAAACCATTTTTTCTTGTTACGTTTTTGCAAAATGGTTTACATGAACCTAATTTTAAAGCTTTATAATGGATGCAGTGGTTGAAGATGGAAGGGAGATGGTTTTGTTTCGGTCAAACTCACTTTTGACTAACGTGGGATTGGTCGTTCATTAGTTGGAGTAAATTTTCTATCTTTTGGACAAAAATTGAAGAAAAATAAATATTGTCATTACATTTGATAGTTTTAAAAGAAGTGGACTGTATTTGCCACATTTAAGTAGAGAATATAGATTAAAAGTTCAATTTTTCCTTTTCAAAATGGTGATAGCCCAATGGTCATTTGACTTGTTCTGGCGCTTTACACAATGAGCAGCGATTTTCACTAAACCATTCATTGGACTAAACTAAACTAATTAAAGCGATTAATTCCATCCTGTTAACTAAGAGGGCCGGCCGTCGCCGTGTCACATGGCTTAATTAGTTTTTTTCTGGTAATATTGTAATATGTTACTTAACAGAAAAGAAAACAACAAAGTTAAGAGAATTCCTCCCCTAGCTGTTGTCACGCGGCATTCATCTAAAATATTTTATTTTTATTCTTCCTTAAACTACTAGATAGATTAAGTAGTTATTACTTATATATATATATGATATATATATATATATATATCATATATATACTTTTCGTTCCATTAGAAGCGTCAATTTTGTTAAACTAAAACAGTATAATAATGTACAATTATCTAATGAAACAATGAAACAGAAAGAGTATTATTTACTTTTAACTCTTTAGAATTCTGTCTATGTGAAAGTCCAATTAAGATAAGTTATCCATTAAAGTTATTATTTTTTAATTGTTACACTTTCATTAGTCATTTATATCATGAAAATTACCACGTACTATACACTTTTTTAATTGAGTTTAATGTGACACGCCATAAGAATTTAATCTTAACATTTTAGATTTTATTTTCTTTTCCTTTTTATCTAGAATTTAGTTTATGTCCATAAAATTAACATTTAATTTAATTGGGCATATTATGAGAATTAAAATGTTTGGAAAAACACCTCTCAAAATCTTGATACCATTTGTTGGAGAAACACACCTATTTGATGTGGTTTAATTTACGAGAATATTTACTATTCTAATCAAATAGAGAATTACAAAATAGAAGAGTTATACTTTGTTATATATTTTCTTTCACAATATACAAAGCTTATTTTTCCTCAATTGGATTCTAACTTCCCTCTCTATACATCTTTTTGTTGATCAAGCCAGTTTGGTTGAATGCTCAAGAAATTTTCAAACAACAAAAGGACTCCTTACATTTGTGTTCATTTTTTTGTATTGACAATGAAGCGATGGTAATTTGACCAAATTAAGGATAATTTTTATGCTAATACTTAATAAAGGGAGTGATAGTAATCTCTCAATTCTCATGAGGGTTAGTATTGCAAAACTTCATGAGGTAAATCTAATTTTATCATCTTTCATATCATTTTCAATTTTAAATAGAACATGATCGAAGGCAGGAAAATATTATTCTTGTTAATGGGGTTACTAAAGATAAAATTAACCTATCCCATTTACACATGACAGAAGTTTTAAAAGAGAGTATTTGAAAATTGACTTATAAAATGACAATGACTTATGCGATCTGCATATTTTATTAATCATAAAAAAGCAATTAGTAAACATTTTATTATGTTTGCTACAACTCTTCCATTCTATTAGAATAGTCAACTTTTACAAATGTAAAACTTTTTATAAAAATACCAAAAATAGATATTTTGACATCATTTGTTTCATTCATATTATTACTTTTTAAGTGTGAAATAATTGTTGACCATATATAAATATATTTGTAATGGTAACAGTAAAAGTTTTAAAAATGAAATCTTCTATTGGAACAAAAATATTTGTAAAAGTAAACTCTTCTTATAAAACAGAGAATACAATATATATTACTCTTTGTTAGAGGACAACAAAGAAAAAAAAAAGAAAAAGAAGAGGGCAAAAAAAATCTCTTACCATTCTAAGGGCCTATTTTTTTTGTGGTTTTGAAAACATATTTTAGAAAAATAATTTTATAATATAAAAATATATAGTTAAATAGTAAAAAATTGTATTAAAAATAATAAAAATGATTATAATATATTAAATTTACTGTCAAAATCAAAACCAAAACTAAAACTAAAACTAAAAGAACAAGTCCAAAATTCTAGTATGATTCTTATTGTGGGTTACACTTACAGAACCATTGGGCTGAATTACTACCACAAACCCAAGGAGAAAGAGCTACTATAGTTCTTTACTTTACCAACAACAAAGCCCAAAAGGCCACTCGCCACGGGCTTTCTTATTACATAGAGACAGTTTTGATATTATTTGTAATGTTACGTTCTTTTAGAATACTCAATTTTTAAAAGAGTAATGATCAATGTCTGAAATAATTCATCATAATTTTTTCATATCAATTCAAGTGACATACATTTATTGATTATTTATGTGATATTAATAATTATTCTATAAAAATGTAACTAATGAATGCATGCCACATAAGTTTTTATGAAAAAAATTGAGATGATTAGTTGAGATTTTATCATTACTTTTTTTTTAATTTTATTCTAATACAATAAATTACTTTAAGAAATTGTACTACTCCTACCATTACTAATATAATTATGTATGGTTTATAATTAATCACACTTAAAAAATAAGAACATATATAAACTGTATCAAATTAGTTATTTCAAGTGTTGTATATTCACATTTATTAGAATTTGTACATTTGTCAAAGTGAACTTTTCAAGTGGGACAGAGAAGGTACATAATATGCTTAGCTTCCCTTTTATGTGTCGCAATATAAAGTAATGGGGCTAGTTTTTAACATGTGAGTTGTTTCAAGTTAAATTAAGGGTGAATAAAATGATTTAACATTTATTTTTTATTCGTATTAATGTGTGTGAATCTTAAATGTTAACCGAAAATAGCACAAATATTGCTGAAATTTGAATTGGGGGATCATTTCAAAACATGCAAGTTAAGGAACCAAAATAAAACAATTTCAAGTTAAGGGACTAAACAGATACAATGTCCCGACTTAGGGGTCGAAGGGAATAATAATAATAATAATAATGAAAGTTGGATGGATGATCATGTTTCCTTGTACCCAATATTCTTGGGTTTTTAAGGTTTCGTTGTAGTGGTTATGTTATATGTCTCATACGATCATTTTAAATATTAAGACTGAGAAATTTTCATTTGCGACAAAAATGAAACAAGAGCTTGAAATTTATCCGCTACACAAATAATGTATACTCTTTCCGTTTTACTAGAAGAGTTTGGTTTGAAACTATTGGTAATTTTTTATGAGTTTCAATGTACAACACTTAAAATAAATGATTTATCACAATATTTCTGATTAATATCTTACTTCTGAAAAGTAGATTAATTATGAATCATACATAATTATACTAAGAAAAGTACGAGAAGTAAAAAATTAAAATAAACTTTTGCTAATTAAACTAAAAATGTATATTTTGAAACTAAATTCTTCTAATGAAGCTGTGGAGTAATTCTTACTCTATTCACGTACTAAATACACAGGTACTCTCAATTATTTCTCTTTTCAAGGACTACATACATGGCTACTCCCAATTCTTTCTCTTTTCAGGGACTAAGTACATGGGTAGTCCCTCTGTTTCTCCTTTCTTTTTCAGATTAGGTGATGTTTTGGACATTTTCACTGTTATTAATAAATACTTTTAAATTAGTTAAAAATTATTAAACAGTGGTCAAGACTAAACATGACCATGCTTTTGAAATACTCCCTCTTTCATACTAGATAAATTGACGATGAGTTGAAAAGGTTGTATAAAGGTAATTAAATTTAAAAGCAAAACGACTTTTATGGTCCAATGATAATTATTTTAAAAAGTAACTAAAATACCCTCTAAAACGTAGATTAATTTTAGAACCACAAATTAAGAGATATATTGTTTGCAATTTTGATGATTTGGAATTAAGAAAATAGGGGAAAAAAGAGCTGACACTTTGTTTGTTTCTTCATGGCAAGCATAATATCAGAATTTGTTTTACAACTCTGTTGTCTCATTTAAGTAAGTGTTGCGGCAGCTTCTTTTCTATTTTTTTTGGGTGTGAAAGCAAGATTCTTTAATTTTGTTTTCTTGTCAAAAAGGAATAAATTAAGATTTTTGGTCATGAGATGAAGGAATGATGAGTTCGATGGTTGCCTTGTATTTTTTTTTTTTGGATTTGCATAAAGATTATAGTTGGCATGGATGGATATATATATATATATTTGATTGAGGTGAATCATTCGTTCATTTATGATGGCCTATGATCATTACTAAACTATTGCATAAGTTAATATTCACCAAATGAATGGTTCAGTGGCGGGGCCAAACCTTCTCCCCCCCCGGCAGCCCGCTTGAGGTAATAAAAGGCGAGAAATTGGAAGGGCTAATGGGATGCTTATCGACTGAACAAATTTTGAAAAAAGGAAATTAAATAGGCAGGCAAGATCCAGTGAAGAGACGGCAGTCTCATCCTTAATTATATAAAAACAAATTACTAATATTCTGTTAAAAAACAAAAAGCATAACATATATTAATTTGACGCCCCTTAATAAGCCAATCCCCAACTGAAGTTTGAATTCGATATTATAACGAGTCCAAGCTATATATACATACATACAACCCCCAAAAAAAAAAAGAAAAAAGAACATATTCTCTTGGAGATTCTTCTTGTATACACAACTAGGGTTTTGATTTTTGATCAGGGCAGAATAATCTTAAATTACAATATTGATCATACCCCAACTATATACTATACAGGAGCAAAAAAACCCAAATCAAATTGGCCAATCGTAGCATTACAATATTGATCTTGATCATGGAGCCACCATGGTAACGGAACTGAAACTTCTCCTCCCCTTCTTTGCTGGTGATTTTGGCGACAAAATTTGCTTTTCACCGCCGTTTGTAGCCAATTAATCCAGGTCTTTTTAATCTCAAAACTGAGGGAGTATATAGTGGTTCAGATGTATAAAAGGAGGCCGAATTTTTCCGGGAAAAGTAGCGATGAGATTGATGCCAAGGAAAATGAACCGAAGATCGCGACGCAGATACGGCTGCAGCATTGGCAGATGGAAAAGGTCATGCCGCCGCGATTAGCCAGCGAGGAGGGGGAGAATGGCAACTTGGCATCGCAGGATAAGCAGTACAGGAACAAGCTCCCAGTGGCCACCAGCATGGTTTTCGAAGGGCGATTCGGCTTTTCCCTGGTACTTCAGCTGGAGGAAATTGATCAGGGCTGAAACTATGAACCCGAAAATCGCTTCTCGAGCAGAAATAATCGTCTCCCGAGTTGAATATTGTGGCACATGGTAGCGTTCCTCGGCCTTGACCCCGACCCGGAAATGAACGTTCAAGATCGTGGAGCCAGTCGAGTAACAATAAAAATTTATGGATCTTGGAGCCTGATCAGCCATTGGAGATGAAAGAGAGCAGCAGAGAAGATGATTTCTGCGTTAATTTGCTCTCACTTTTGGGAGTTTATAGTGTTACGCTCTCGGGTAGCAAGAAAAAACATGGCTTTTCTTTATAAGTGGTGGAAGCATTGTTGTCAAACCGTGTCTGAATAGACTTATAATGAAATGTAATCTTTTTTATGTATTGCTAATATGTCTGTAATTAAAATTATTTTTAATGTCATTAGGTTTTTTTGCCTGGTCCGAGCGAGTAGATTCTCTAGTTTTTTAATTTTTTTTTTCTTAGGCGATTTGCTCTCTAAGTCGTGATAACATTATGGTGCGTTTGGTGCGCGGGAATGAAAATTGAGAGAATGGACATCTAATTTCTAAAATTAAAATTACTATGTTTGGTACGTATAAAAATATGATAATTTCAATTATTATATAATTTAAAAAGTAATCTAAAATTTATTTAATGAAAGATTCATCCATTTTCGGATATCAAAAGTCTCCCATTCTCATTCTCATTCTTGCGCATCCAATACACCCTATGTGGAAGTAGATATATTTGGTACGCGTCATCGTACGTACTCCCAATTCTGATGCAATCTTCGGATGTATTTTTCGAAAAATTCTGCTTTTTCTTTTTGTGGATGAAGTCCGCAAGAGTGTGGATTTCTTGTCGGTGCAAAAAGCTTTGTAAAAAGGGGAAAAAATAAAAATAAAAACAAAGAAGAGGGGATTTCTTGTTAATGTGATTTTTTAGTCTTTTAGCTGTTGGATGTTTGCAAAATTAATGCTTCTGGCTTGTTTCACTAGAGAGCTTTTGCTACCAAATGACAGCAAGCATTGATTGGACTAAACTATGCTAATTAAAACAATCCCGGTCAAATCAAATTCTTTACTTTATTTTTTTTCCGTGTTATTCTATCTAATGAGATCATATATTCTATCTGCTACATTTCCATCTTTTTTACCTACTTTCTCACAGTAGAAGGTAGAACTCATATGTCACGATGCCTGTTTCTCTATTGTGAAAAAGTACACAGAGTAGATAGAGAAGACAGAGGTCGGGCAAACCAAAGATCTCATAGGTGGTGAAAATTAAAAGATTAAAACAATTAAAAGATTAAAACAATTCAAGTGAGTAAAAAAATTTCAAATGAAACTACTGTATTTTGAATATTAGGGAGAATAAAACAGAAACTGAGAATGACGATATGCACTTTCAGTTCCCAATCACAATATAATTTTATGTATCCTCCACAATTAAGGTTTATTGGAGACAATATATGTACCTTTAGGTCTCCCAATATTTTGATTCAATTATTAATTAGTATAATCAAAGCAAATTAATTGCTAAAATTGATTAAAATATACTCCTCCTCCTCTATTAGAAAAATTAACATTGAAAAATATTTTTTGTTTCACTAGAATAATCCATTCTTAAATTTTTAAAAAGTAAAGACATAAATAAAACAAATAGTTTCAAATTATCTATTTTAGATGTTGTACCTTAATATTCATAAAAAGAATTTTACACGTGTGACAGTTAATTTTCTTAATGGAATAGCAAGATTATGAATTAATGAAGTCAAACGTATAGCTAGTTCGAAGAAAGGACATGATTTTGTACACAAAAAAGAAGAAGATGATTTTGTAATTTAGGGGCATATCCGGTGAATAGAGTTAATTTGTTAACTAATTGTGCTCGAACAATTCATTTGTATAAATTCGTACGCGTTTTGATCAATTTCAACAGCGTTCTTCAATTACACAAATTATTAATTGGATAAAATTATTCACTTCTGAAAAGTGGCAGAATCTACAAGCTAAGGTTTTATTCACCTTATGGGTAATATAAAGGGCAAATGATAGTTACCCCTTTGTATAATACATCGTGTGACAATTATCTCCCTATATTTTTAAAATACACAGTTATCTTCTTGTGTTTTGGGGTTAAAGTGTCATATGGATGGAAAAACATAATTGTAACTGTGTGTGTTATGATGCGCTATATCTGTGCGTAGACCTCAAGAATATGGTGATGCCACTAGCGGATTTACAATGGGGGCACGTGCCCCCAGTGGCTGCCACCGCCCTTTATATATTTGGTCAAATTTTTTTAAAAAATTGTTAAATTAATATAATGTGCCCCCACTATTTTTAATTATAAATTAAATATAAATAATACACAATACACAACTAAATTGTATTAAGGTTATAATTATTTTTTTAGAGTATTAGTAAAATTCACAACGCATAGGCAAATTGTATTAACGCTGTGATTATTTTTTCTTGAGTATTAGTAAGATTTAAATTGATTAGAACTAAAAATGCATTAAAAGTGAAAAACGTAAAGAATTACTAAATAAATTTCGTTTTCTTTCTCTATTATTATTTTCGTAAATTTTTATAGTTTAACCTTATTTTAAAATATAATTTTTTTGGCCATACAATGTATATTGTGCCCCCACTAAAATAAATTTCTGGCTCCGCCACTAGGTGATGCCATCTAAAATTTTCCCTAAATTAACCTCTGCTTTGTCCTCACTGAACGCACTCCCAGTAAACCTGTTTTCCTAAATTGATGAAGGTCTTATCAAAAAAAAAAAAAAAAAACCAAAAAGTTTGAGGAAGGTGGGGCGACGAGTTGGAAACGGCCGATATCGCACTTCCTCATTCTTCATTTTTCCTCTTCCTTCGATATTAGGCAACTAAATTGAGGATCAAAGGTGAGTGAGTGTGCTGTAGTCGAAGCATTTAAAAATGAAGCAGCAGAGAAGGACAGAAACTACATTTCTACGTTTCCATCCATTGTTCCTCATGCACAGGATTGTCAAAAAATATTTTGGGAAATTATATTCAATCTCACATATCAACATTGGAGCATTAGAATGATATCATTGAATTGAATGTTTATTTTTAAGAATGTTGGAAATAGATTTGTATGGTGTTTGCTGTAAAATTAAGAATGTAAATAAGTTGTTTGATGTGAGTCCTCAATTAGATTGCTCTGTTTTTTGGTCTTCGTGGCTTTACCATTCTTTTCTTAACGTAAGGTTATTTTGGGTATTATAGATTTTTTAGACATGACACCGTTAGTATCAAAATTTTTTCATCCATATGACATTTTAGTCCCAAAACACTAAGAGTAATTGCGTCTTTTAAAAATATCAGAGTGTAACTGTCACTTAGTATATTATATAAGGGGGTAAATTGTCATTTGCCCTAATATAAATTCTTATTAAAATGACGATGATACCCATAACAAGGTAATACAGTTATACGTGTTTGGTCGCAGGTTCCTCTGAATTATTAAAAGGAACATATTGCCTCTCGACTATCAAGATAATGATGAAATTTACCAAAAATTACAAATTAGTATTTTATGATTAGAGTGAATTTATATATAATTTGGAAACTTTTTACCCAATCCAAATAAGAGTGTTTTCAGTTCTATTCACACTTTTATCCACAAAGAATATTCTTTAAAAAAAGACAAATGTGAACTTTTCTTCTACAAAGATTGTGTTACAAAAACAATGATTTGCAGAAAATGGCAAAAAGAGTGTAAACATGACTACCATAATTTAAGAATTCTTTTTAAAATTTATGGATAAAAATGAACTTTTTTTTCAAGTTGAGTGACAATAACGATAATAACTATTATTATATTATAAGCCAAAGTAACTGAACATGCTAGTGATTTATTATTTAACAATTGGTTCAATCTCTAACTTATTATTTTCTTTCAAATTATAACCACAAAAAAAGCAATGGTAATATAAATAGCAAAAACTTGCGCGGCGGTTTTATATACGCGGCGACGAACGCGCTACGCGCATGTTTGTGTTTTTATGTGTTTTATATACGCGGCGGCGACGAACGCTACGAATTTTTATTTTTAAACTTGTGTTCACAATTTTGTTAAAAATATATATACTATATTTTTTTAAAAGTGCCACTTGAACGAGTACCGTTCATAAGTATTTGTTTTCTTTTTTTTGCTTTATTTCTTAGTACTACTATGGAAGAGTATAGCACTTATACTCTTCTTAATACCACTCTTAAATAGTATAGAAGAGTAGTAGTGCTACTATTAAGAGTACCAATTAAACTCTTATAAAAAGTAGCACTCTTAAACAGTAGTGTTACTCCATAAGAGTAGTAATGCTACACTAGATTTGTACAGTTCTAAAATAACACTTATATTCTTATGACATAACACTTGTAACCTTTTTAAGTAATATTTATATTTTTCTCAAGTAACACTTGTAAGTATTACTTAAAATCTTCTCAAGTAACACATATACTTTTCTGAAAATTATTATTTTTCTTTTTTTAGTTTTGTTCATCCTTAAAGTGATACTTAAACAAAGTATTAATTACTGATACTCGTAAACAATTTCACTAGTACCATTTCATAAATACCTTTTCCTTTTGTTCAAGAATCGGTTTTTCTTATTAAAAGAAATCACAAAATGCATACTGCATGTACGAGTTGCGGTCGCATGCATAAATTCGTTTCATGCAGAACCAACTCAATGTATTACATTAAGTCTCTCACGTTAGTTAATTTTTGGATATTTGCGAATGGCCCAAATTATAATCATGCATGTTTGGTGGGTTAATTGATTGATGGAGTTGGGCTTCACCAACCCCTCAACCCAGAAATAATTTCCAACGGATGGGTCAAGAGGATTATTTCTTCTGTCTTTTACCCTTTTCTGTTTCTTTCTACTTCATTCCGTTCTTCTGTTTAATTTCCTCCTAATTCTATAATCCTTTCTCCTTTTATAATTCTGTTATAATAATTTAGCTTTAATTTGCAAGAGCCTGACAGAGGATTCAAACCATAATTTGTAGAATCGCAATCCTACGTGGGATCGATTTGAGTATAGGATCCGATTGTAGGATCATAAAATACTACACAAAATATGCAGGTGTAAAATTATTTTTAAATTATAAAAACTACTCTTATTTAATTCATTTTAGCAAATTTTTATAGGATCGGATAGAATTAAAAGTAAGATCGATTTGGTGTTTTAAGATCGTAGAATTATAGGATCCTACAATGGGTATCGCGATTTTGCAACCTATGATTCTAACCGACCAAACAAAGGTAGAATGAAGAATCTTTACTACAAAATAGATGAAAGCCAGCAAAATATAACCATCGGTTCCATATAAAATATTCATAATTAGAAGAATTGATTTCTGATGATTACATTCCATAATCCCTTCATTAAAACAATTAGATGTGTATTTATTCTAAAAAACAGGTTAATTGCCTAAATGAAACCACGTCGTGACACTAATGGCCATGACAGCATGTTAATTAGGTCCAAAAAGTTTCTAAACAATAAATAACCCTAGTTTCTATACTTTAGGAATGCAGATCTTAATCTCCATGCATAAAAACTCTCAACGAGCTAAAGTTGTTGTCACATGAAATTTAACTTCAAAATTTCAAGAACGAGTAGGTGCCCAACACAAGCAGGCGGTGACAAATGACAGATCATCCAAAGGTGAGATGTTCGATTAATTCCTAACTAAACAGGAAGAAGTACACGTATCGAATCCACAGATTCTTGTTGTCGGAACCACGGCAAAAGTTTAACTAAAACCAATCCTCTCCTTCTTCTTCTCCCAACAGCTTCCAAGATGGTTGATCTTACCCAATTCCAGATTGTTTTCATCTGGGATCTCTGCATGTGGGACAGTGAATAAAAGATGGATAGAGAAAACAATACCGGCCTCATCGAATCTGGGAAAAGGATCGATAAAATAGCAGCCAAAGAAAATGAACCAAAAATCGCCACGCATAACTGAACAAAACATGCAGAAGTAGTACCACTTGATGAAGATGAAACATCACATGACAAACAATAGAGGAATAAACTAAAAATGGAAGCAAATATGGTCTTCGGATGCGTTTCGAAAGGGGATTCATCTTTTCCCAGATATTTCACCTGGATAAAACCAAGCAATATCGTGAAAATGAAGGCGAATATAGCTTGTCGAGTCGACATGAATATTGTGTCTCTATCCTTCAAAGAATTCACTTGGACATTGATGAAGTTTGTGCATGAGGCTGAGTAAAAGTTATGTGTTTGCCTCATTTTATTTTTATTTGGTTGAGGGCACAAAATGAAGGTAAAAAAAAGGGAAATCCTAATTGCTTGTTAATTTGAAGATAAAACTTGGCAGGTATAAATAGAAGTTGATGATCTACTAGTGTTTTGGCTTACACACTCTGCATCCTAGGATGACATCTAGTGAGACAATTTGTGTGACGTAAGATTCCAGCTAGAGTTTCACAAATGTTGTCTTATTCTTGAAATCTCTCCTCCCGACAATATGGAATTTGTCAAACTAGTACTTTGTCCTGCTGGATTTCAATTTATATTTTGTTTTATCTTACTTTTAACCCCTTAAAATCGATAAACGCATTTTCTTCACTACAGATTATAAAACAAAATGTCCAGTCAAATACTTTTTATTTGAAATATGCGATATTTCAACTCTTAAAGTCAATATTTTTTGCTCACTAGCGCGGACGATATTTTTCACTTTTAGAAACATGCGATACATCAACAGCTAAAATCAAACATCATAGGTTATAAGTGATACGCAATACATTGCAGGCTATACAAGATAAGTGATACTAGTTTGTTTTTCACTACAAGCGATACTTTAGCTTTTCACTACACGCAACATATTAGAAGCTACATCTGATAAATGATACATTAAAAATTATATACGCATGTTTTCATAATATACATGTGAAACTAAACTGGATAATCCCATCTTAGAAGAAATAAAAATGTGCGTCAAACCGTCCAACATATATATATTTGACTTAAGAGTACATATATATGGTGGGGTGTGGTATTGTCTCTTTCTGCATAACAACTCTTTCTCTCATCTCATTCCATTTTTCTACCGTAGGTTACATATTCTCTCAACTTTTCAAACTATAAATACAAAATGAATTTTACAATGACAGATATGACATTATATATTCAAATTTAAATGACAAATACTATTGTTAATTTATTATTCATTTCATGTAAATTATACGTCAATTACTTACCAAATAAACTAGCTATTACAGAGATGACCGTCGAAATTTCTTTTATCGTATGTATCTAGTTCCATTGTATGTGGTGATGGTGATGGCACCCAATCCAAAATAATCTCCGGCCATGCTCAATGCATCAATCATATTTTGCGAAGCTTAATTAATTCATAATTGTAAATCAGACCATATTACCAAAGGAGTTAAAGTACAAAACAAAAAAACAAAAAAAGGAAAAAAAATGAAGTAATTCTTTTGTTGTAAGTAAGAAATTGAAAGTGGGAATTTGACCTATCTATAATACGAAAGGATGAGTCAAGGATATAGACATTGTACTGGTAATCATATTTTGTAGTAACGTATGCATTAGAGAATTAATTATAACAGATTTTCTTTCTATATGGTATCCCTTCATTTAGTCATCTGTACATATATAGATTATATTCTTAGGCATATTCTTTACTCTGTATATCTATATATATTCTTAGGCATATTCTTTACTCTGTATATCTATATATATTCTTAGGCATATTCTTTACTCTGTATATCTATATATATTGTCAATAATATACATCAAGGTCATCAAGCCTTATTTACTTTCATGGTATCAGAGCCTAATCTTCCTGGGCATATTTTCCTCTCTTTTTTTTCTCTCCAGAACCACCAAGATCGATCAGCATCCTTCATATATATATATATATATATATATATATATATATATATATATATATCTAAAACTACCAGTCCCTTCAATGGCTTCTGATACGACTTCCTCTTCCACCAACGATCCTATCACTATCCAAAATTCTCAAAATCCTCAACATCCTCTCCTTACAATCAATCTCTCCAATATCACCAAATTGTCATCCACCAATTATCTCACATGGAGCCTTCAAATCCAGTCTCTTCTTGAAGGTTATGATCTTCATCACTTGATGGCACTCAAACTCCACCACCACCCACCGTTACCGTCAATGGTGTTACATCTCCAAATCCGGCGTACACAACCTGGAAGCGTCAGGATCGTCTCCTTTTTAGCGCTCTCCCTGGTGCCATCTCTGTTTCACTGCAACCGCTTATTGCCCGCACCACCACTTCCCTTGATGCATGGCAAACCTTAGCTAATACCTACGCCAAACCATCTCATGGTCATCTTAAACAATTGAAGGAACAATTAAAGAGGTGTAACAAGGGCTCACAATCAATTAGTGAATATATGCAGGCGATAAAGACTCGTGCCGATGAACTTGCTCTTCTAGGGAAGCCAATTGATGATGAGGATCTCATTGATCAGGTTCTAGAAGGACTAAGTGATGAGTATAAATCTGTCATTGATGCCATTAATGCTCGTGACACGTCAATTTCTTTTGCTGAACTTCATGAGAAACTTCTCAACAAAGAAGCATCTCTTCAGACCGCTCAACCATCTTCTCTATCCCTACCAGCCACGGCAAATCCCACGGCCTTCCAGAATCATCCACATTGGCGTCCACCAGCCACCAATCCACAACAACCAAGCCCTACCACTATGCCTTCTCCTCATGATCAACGCCAACCCAAACCTTATTTGGGTCGTTGTCAAGCATGCGGCACTCAAGGACACACTGCCAAACGATGCCCGATGTTTCGGCTCGTCACAAATCAACAATCACCAACATCTCGTCCTCAAGGCTCTCGGGGATATCGCCCCTCCACACCTTGGCAACCACGAGCCAATCATGCTATTGTACCCCTCTCCCTCCCACCTCTGACTAAATTAAAAGAGTTAAATGAGATAGTTTTAATCCAAAACGATGTAATTTTATTTTAAAACGATATTATTTCACTAGCTAAATACTTTTAAAACGATGTCATTGTAAGTACGTGTTTAGCGTGCAAGGATGCAGACATTGTACTTGTTATTATGTCTTATTCTGGGCAAACTACTTATCAAGTTATTAAGCAAAACGAGATATTTTCACTTCAAGACGACCTAGTATCATTTAAAAACAATATTGTTTTATTGAGCATGTACTTCTCAATCCAATGATGTAATTTTGACATTTAAACGGAATATACAAAATAATTTAGATAGGTAATCTTTTCTCCTTCTTCCCGGCCCAAAGGGCGGAGCCACCCTTCGGTTTGGTCTCAACTTTTTGAAAATACTTCTGATGCTCTGTAAAAGTTATGAAATAGTTAACTTTACCTCGCATTAAAGGTCTCGCTCCCCTCCCGGCCCCTTCCCCTCCCTCATTTCTTGGATATGTTCGCCATGCATTTAGGTCTCTTAGAAAAAATAGGACAGAAAGCTAAAAACAGGCTAAACAGCAAACCAACAAATCAGCAGAGTCAGGATTTACGTGGGACACGGCAAGAGTACAAAACGTTGGTTTTCATGCATGCACAGCATGATTGACGACTACTAGGTCTTACGAAAATTATACTCAAAGAAGTCTTTGTCCGCTTCTCCTAGGGTTCGGGAGTGGGCCCGTACGTACAAGCAGATTTGGATAAGCATATAGGGCTTTTATAAGGCGTAATTGTATTCGTTATATTATTAATATATATTTTACTATTTATCTTTTGAGATTATAGTTCGTTGGCCTTCAAACTTAATCTTATGTAGTATTTTTATTCCTAATTTAAAATTGTTTCTCTTTTGTCCACAAATTTGAATGTTCTAACTCTATATAGTTCATCGTTCAAATTTAACAAACCCAAGACCTACAAACTTGAGATTTTTTATTTGTTAGATTTTTCTATTTCAACTTTGTCATCACCTACGTTATTCTCTGATATTTAAATACAATAGAACACTCACAAATTAATACTTTATAAATTATTAACCTTTCTAAGATAATATTTTTTTGACAATGTTGACTTGGGCCAATTGAAAATTTGTTAATTTTTATAAAATAATAAGATAATGATTTTAGGAACACATATAAATATATATATCTATATATATATAATTTCCTAATGAGACACAAAAAATTATGAAGGAGTAGCTTGTAAAACTCTCAGAAAGGATAAATTGTATTTATACCCCTTAAAATTTTGTAAAAACTATCAAATGAACACCAAATTTTCATGAAACTATCATATATATATTCATTTTTTAACCAACAAGAGGGATGGGGATTGTAATTTGACCAAACCATTGCGAAAAGAGTAACGATAGACTTAGTAATAAATATGAGCAACTCATTTGGCATGAATTCATTAGCCAATTACGTGATATTAATAATTATTTTACAATGTAACTAATAAATATTGACACATTAGTTGTTATGAAAAATTTGTTAAAATTTGTTGCTACATTCATCATTACTTTAAGGAAAAATTGATAAGTTATTACTTGGTCAAGAAGATGATCATAGTTTTACAAATTTTGGTCGTTTACAAAAATTTGAAGAGGGGCTAAGTGTGGACAACTTAACACCAATCACAAAATTAAGGCTTTAAATGGTGATATGATCGATGAAAATTTGATCATATGGAAGATGACGAATGGATATCACAATATATATATATATATATATATATATATATAAAGTGTAATAAAAAAAACTAAAACCAATTCATCTAAAAGTTAATTACATTTACCTCCCTGTTCGTCTGAACTGTCGAATAGACTTTGAAGTTTGTTAAAATTACGAAACACCTCCTAGATGTCACAAGAATGCAAAATTACACCCATTGAAATGGGACTAAAGTGGAAAAATATTGACAACGCCACAACGGTAGAAATAGCAATTGGCCCCAGACCAATATAACCTTAATAATAAAAATAAAAATATTTAGAAAAAAAATACCCTTAACCACAAATTAGTGTGGGAGAATAACTAAAGTGTAATTCCAGTAACTCCATATTCATAAAGTATGATTTCTTACTGTAAGTGAGATTCAGTTATAAATATGAGATTACTATAAATGCGGATCCAATTATTAAGGGTAATTTTATCTACAAATGTTAATCTTTCGTATTGAGCGTATATTGGTCTAACCATTAGTTATTCCAACCAATTTCAATATTTTTGCGAGAGGTGTAAATTAATGTTATATTTCATCACATTCGAGTAGGTTTTTAGAAACATCAAGATCTGTGCAGTTATCATATTTTATGAATATGGAGTTACTGTTGGAGATTATAATACTTTCTCTATTCTATTATAAAATTCCACTTTCAAATAATCTTTTATTCTAATAGAAGAGTTTACTTTTAAATTTTTTACTACTCCATACATTTATTAATATAATCATGTGTGGTCCAAAATTAACTAATAAGTAAAAAGTAAGGATGTGAAGGAAACAAATTGTGTGAAATGAACTATTTTAAGTAACGTAAGTACTTTTACATTTATAATAACTCGTACATTTATTAAAGTGGATTCTTATAATAAAACGGAGAGAGTATTAATTAATAATACACCACCTTATTCTTTCCAATACTTGTGTAATAAACGTACAAGTTTCAAAAACCTTATCATTAAGCATCTGATGTTTCTTGAACAACCAAAGATACGGACTAAAAAGGTTTCTGTTGTTGTTTTATGTGATTGTGACTTGTGCATTAACCCATTATCTAAGTGGAATATCACTTTTCTTGTGTAGCTTAAGTTGTCTTTGGTACAATTGCTTTTAGTGGCCGTTGTCAATTTTTCTGAAAATGTAGTGGAAACTCTGTTTTAGGGGTCTACGTCTCAACCTTAATTAATATTTAGGGTAAATTTAATTTACATTCCAAATTTCTATAAATTATCAAATGGATTTTATAGTTTTACTTAATGAATACTTAACCGGATAGTTTAATAATTCAATTTTATTAATTAACAGATTTCAATTAAAAAAATAACCGGGATCCTGACAGTAAAATCGCAAATAGGCTTTCTACAATGTTGTGGAGATTGAAAATCACCAAAAAAAGGGTCACAAAAATTGCAATGTAAAGGGTTTAACTGATCACTAGAAGCTGTGGTATAGAAAATGGCAAAAAAAAAACCAAAATAACCTTTCCATATAAACGAAAAAATAACACCAGATAGACTATTTATGCTCTTACGTACCAAGCTTTTAAATTGAACCTTGCCCAAAATCTATTCAGTCTTTTTCTTATTTCACTTTTTTCTTTCCTATTCGAATGAGTTTTTATCTAGTAAAAAGTTCACTTGATAGTTTTACCAAACTATGAGTCACCTGGAAATTTAAACAAATTTTAAATGTAATTAATCCAAAATTACATTTAATTAATTAAGGCTGTCTTGATTCATTTTAAAATTTGACAGTGTTCTTCACACTTTCCTCCACGAGATCAACATTCTCTTTTTTGTTCTTACAAATGAATGATTCTTCGAAAAAAGACAAATGTGAACTTTTTTGCTACAAAGATTGTACACTTAAAAATTGATTGGCAGAAAAAGAATTTTTCTTTTTTTATTTTCTAAAGTGAAAACACTGCTACTCTTAATAGGATTGGATATATATATATATATATATATATATACACAGACATGTTAAGTGATTCTTAAAGATTTGAAACACATATTTAAATTTATGTGTAATGGGTTTGTCAAATATGTTTTTTAGTAAATTATTACCTTTCTTGTTATACACAACTATGTTTTATAACCTTTCTTGTTTTTGAATAAATTATTTTATAATGAGCAAAGTGAATTTGAAGGGTGCTTTCGTTTTCTAAGATCCTTATTCTTCCTCCATTTAATCAAAAAGGTTGCTTTTTCTGGACCATAGTACTAGGTCCTGATAATTATATAGTTACTATATATGTTTCATATAAAGAGTTATCTTTCAAATTATACCTTATTCTTAAGGGAGTAGAAAGAGTACAAGCTTTTACTATATTATTCTTAAGTAAAACTTAGTGTGAAAAAAAAAATGAATAAGAAAGAGGGAGAACCTTGTATATATTGAAGAGACGGATAAACAAATACATTACACAATAAAGAAGTAGACCTCGTAATGTAATATGTGGATTTCACCATCCATTGTGAAATAATAAACAAAAAAAAGAAGTAGCACAAACAAAATATCCAATCTAAACCGACAACCAAACAACTCTCTTCTTCCTAATTATACATGCAACCAAACAACTCCATATTCCACCACCACCTCCACACCCCAGCCCCACCCCCAACCCCCCCCAAAAAAAAAAAAAAAAAAAAAAAGAACATTGTATCTATCCACATTTATAAACTCGATCGACATGTACAAATATTATTGGAAATCAGAAAAGGGTAACTTGCATGCATCCATATATAAAGGATGATCATGGATATTTATAAAGGATCTTCTTCATGTTTTAGCTAGCTACACAGGAGGTCTAGAAAATATATCAATTTGATCGATCATCGATTGTAACGGTGGGAACCGATCGATGTGCCGGAACGGAAACCACCGCTCTCCCTCCCCTTCCTCTTCTTCTTCTTCCTCCCGGTTGTCGGTCCGGCTGCCAATGGAGCCAATTCCAGGCCCTTTTCATTTCTGAAACGGAGAATTGACTGATAGAATACAAAACGGCAGCCAAATATAATAACGGACCAAATTTCTCAGGGAAAAGGACTGATGAGATTGATGCCAACGACAAAGGACCAAGGATCACCATGATAATACGGATAAACCCTTGACACACGGGAAAGCTGTCGTGGTGCCGATCACCCCGAGACGTCTGAGACAACCTTAACTTTGCATCGTACGACAAACAATAAGTGAACAAACTCGCAACAGCCACCATCATGGTATTAGGGTTTGTTTCGAACGGCGATTCGGATTTCCCTTGGAATTTCAGTTGGAGAAAATTGATCAACGCCGTGGCGATGAAGGCAAGATTGGCCTGGCGAGAGGACATGATTAATTCCCTACCTGATTGTGGAAAAGATGGATGGTCGCTTCTCGGAGTTGTACGTTCAAGATTTGAAGGTACAACACATTTGTTCTTGTACCCTGAGCTTCCATATGAGTACGATATTAAATAAGTCAACTAATGTACTGATGTGAGTAAATCAAAGTACATAGTAGTAGTCTGATCGATGGAATTATGCTCGGAATTCCGAAAAACACACATATATATAGTTTTAGGGTGATATTACATTGTCTAATTATATATTTTTATGTGAAACTGCGTATTTTTAAGTAAAATTACATTGTTTCCCTAATTTGGACAAAATTAAACAGAATATTTTAGACAAATAATATTGAGCTTCCAAATATTCCCCTATTGAAATTTTCGAAGCTGATCAATAAGAAACTTCGTGTGTGTGTATATATATTATAGTTTGATTATTGGCTAAGTAAGGTTCGTACCTTATAACTTCTTGTAATTGGAGTTAATAGAACGGTTTATATGGTTGCCATATGTCGCTATGTTTTTGGTTTGGCAATCGTTTGTGGAAACTTATGTGGGGGTCATTTTTAAGCATACATCATTCATATAATTGACTGTGATGTAATAAAATGAATACTAATATTAATTGTACGAAACGAAATGCATATAAATCAGTGGATGAGTTGGTTTAATACCAAAGATATTGAATATATTAATAACCAAAAGAATTCAATTGAACTAGATGAGTGACCAGTGTGACAATTAACAACTTGACCAAAAAAAAAAAAAAAAATGAAGAAAAAACATCGAATGATCTATTGTATACAAGTGAAACCAAATCAAAGACTCCTCAACTCACTGACCCTTTTAAAATTGAAATACTCCTTCCCCATTAGGTGGTTGGGTGGGGATGTTTTGGTTTTGGGGGGGGGGGGGGGGGGGGGGGGGGGGGGGGTGTGGTGGTGGTGGTGGTGTGGGGGAAATCATAGTATTTAGAAAAAGAAAATTTTTGAATCGTACTCAAATGGCTCAAGAAATAAGCATTGAGTGTAAGGTCAGGAGTTTGAGTCGCAATTCTGGCAATATTTATTAATTCAGACCTTCATGGGTAAATATTCATAGTGGTGGTGTTTGTTCCTAAATTTTTATGTTGCAAAAATTACTATTCTTAAATTTTTATATATGTGTGAAAATTATTATTCGGAAAATTACTATTCTTAAATTTTTATATATGTGTGAAAATTATTATTCGGAAAATTACTATTCTTAAATTTTTATGTTGCAAAAATTACTATTCTTAAATTTTTATGTGCAAAAGTTACTATTCTAAAATTTTTGTGCAAAAATTAATGTCTTGAATTATAATATGTTGTTCGGCTTCTAACATTATTGGGCCTTGAGTTTGACCCACTCTTACGCACTCAATTTCAAACAACAATAATATAAGCTTATTGATCTGCACCTTTTAGATGGTTTATTTTAGCATTTGTTATGACAGTTCTCACAGGCTTTTGCCCAAGTTTTAGTGTTTAATTACAAATTTGGAGAACGGGCCAAGGAAGAAGGAAGTAAGCAAAAGCAGAGGATTTGAGTCAAAGTATTCAGCGTTTGAAAGCCCACACGAATTATGGGCTAAGCAAGATGGAATCCTGCTGGAAGCTTTTGCCGATCCAAGTGGAGAGCAGAAAACGGAAAGTAATTCCGTTAAGGAAAAGGATTCAGAGTTGAAGAAGAAAAGGAAATCTTAAGAAGTTACCTGATTTATGGAGACTTCCCTTGCAAGAAAGAGAATCCAAATCTAATTCCACGATGGTTTTTATGTTCGAAGAGGTTTTCTCAGTTGATAAGGATTGTGATTTTATTCCTTTTGTGATTAGATTTCTCTCCCTATATATTTGGGACAGATGCGTGCAAGAAAGGCATGCAGCTTTAGATAGAGATCTAATTTCCATTAATTAGCTTTCAATTTCCATAGTTAGAGAACAGAGTTTTAGTTTTAGTTCTGTTCTGTTATGTTTCGATCGTTGTTTAGAGTTTCCGATGGTGCAGGTTACCATTTGGCCAAACCGTCGGTTGCCGCATTGCGATTTCTTGCTATTCAATACTGTTTTCTCTTTTCTATTTTAATGAAGTCTTTTATATTTATTTCCTATACGTGTTTTACTATGAGTAGGTGACTACTACAAAACGGAGCTTTAACGGCTGCGAATTAACGGCGAAAAATAGAAAACCGCAGTAATAAAAGGAATGTGGACTTTCTACGGCGGTCTAAAAATTAACCGCCGTAGAACCGGACTTTCTACGGCGGTTTAAAAATGAACCGTCGTAGAAACGGACTTTCTATGGCGGTTGGGACAAACCGCCGTAGAAAGGGAACTTTCCACGGCGGTTTCCCTCCAACCGCCGTGGAAAGTTCCCTTTCTACGGCGGTTAATTTTTAAACCGCCGTAGTATTGACGTATATATATATTAAAACCTAAATAACACCGTGTATTCCCATATCGCGCCCGAGAGTGTCTGTCTCCAAATTTCTACTACGGTTTTGCACTTTGAACCTAAGGAATCGTCATTTGGAGCTAAAATTTACCACCTAAAGGTTAGATACTTGTAAAATTTTCCAGTAATTGCTTATGCTTGTACTTTAGATATGTCATCCTATAGCATTTATTTTTATTTATGGTAGATGCATGGCTGAAAATTAAAGTTGCATATATTCCATGTATGTGGCGAACCTTAGTAGTGTGTGGAACCCTATTTAGTTATACTATGTAGTTTTCGGTGATGTAATTTGATTTATAGTGTTTGATTTTTAATGGATGATGTTCATATAATTAGCACTACTTAGAGTGTGTATTATTTTTTATGCATTTTATGTGTTTGACGAAATGCATGAATGAAAAACTTAGAGTTTCTTCTTCATTCGATTATGTCTATTGCGCATGTGTTGTCATTGCATTATTTTTTTCATTGAGGTATTATAGTAGTTTTGCACATATATGACTAACATAAGTACTATGACATGTGCTAAGACAAGCATGCAACTTGATACTTTGTACATTGTTTGTTGAATTATTATTTGGTATTTTTAATTATTTCAAGGTCTTAGTTACACATGGATCGAAATATCTTGTTCTGTGGTGATCGGACCTCCGATTCTTATGCGAGAGAAGTTGAGAATTTCATTCAATTCGCTTATAAGAATACAAAGTACGTTCATTGTCCGTGAAATCTTGTAAAAATGGGGCGCGGTTTGATAACTCAGATACAATAAGATTCCATTTATATCGGCACGGGTTTGATCCTTCTTATAAACTGTGGATTTGGCATGGTGAAAGTATTGATGGTTTACCTGAGTAAAGAAAATCTCATGCAAAAGGAGATTATGCGATTACTAGAGATCGATTAGATGCCATGATTGAGGATGTGGCCGAGGAGTTTGCTGATAAACCGGAAGTTCTTGCTTCGATTGTGGGTGACAATGAGAAGCCTCTATACAAGGGTTGCAGTAAATATACACGATTGTCTAGTGTTTTGAAGTTGTTTAGTTTGAAAGCGACAAATGGGTGGTCAGATACTAGTTTTACAGCCTTATTGAGGGTATTGAAAGATATGCTCCCAGAAGATAATGAACTTCCAGATCGAATTTACGAGGCGAAAAAAATGTTGTGTCCAATGGGTATGGAGTATAAGAAGATCCACGCTTGCCCAAATGATTGCGTCCTCTACAGGAATGAGTATAAGGATTTATTGCGATGTCCTAAGTGTAACACTCCCCGATACAAAAACAAGCAGCTGTGTGATGCTGTTGAAGACAATTCTGATGCGCAAAAGAAGGGGTCGCCGGCTAAGGTTCTGTGGTATCTTCCTATAATACCGAGATTTAAACGGTTGTTCGCTAATGAAAAAGATGCACAACTATTGATATGGCATTCAGATCGGTGTATTCCCAGTGATGATGACAAGGTGATAATGCATACATCAGACTCAGATCAGTGGAAAAAGATTGATTCAATGTATCCTTCTTTCGGGAGAGAAGCAAGAAATTTGAGGTTTGGTCTGTGTACTGATGGAATGAACCCGTTTGGCAGTCTGAGTAGCACACATAGCTCATGGCCGGTGATGTTGGTTATTTACAATTTGCCGCCTTACTTGTGTATGAAGCGCAAGTACATACTTATGTCTCTAATGATTTCAGGCCCACGGCAACCAGGAAATGACATCGATGTGTATCTTGCTCCTCTTATTGAAGACTTGAAAAAGTTATGGGATGAAGGCGCACCTGTGTTTGATGCCTACCGTGAAGAAATGTTCACATTACGTGCCATGTTGTTCTGTACCATTAATGATTTTCCTGCTTATGGAAACTTGTCTGGGTACTCTGTTAAAGGGCATAAAGCATGTCCAATATGTGAGGAGAGTACAGATTTTTGTCAGCTTGCACATGGGAGGAAGACAGTATACCTTGGGCATCGCAGATTTCTTCCCGAGACTCATCCGTATCGCCGTATGAAAAGAGCATTCAATGGATTCCAAGAGTTCAGAAAAGCTCCAGAACCCTTGAGCGGGCCAGAGGTGAAAGCTCGTGTGACGGACATTAATGTTGAGTTTGGTAAAACTTCGGAGTCCAGCAACAATGATACAGGTTGTTGGAAGAAAAAATCCATATTTTTTGAACTTCCATACTGGGAGAACTTGGATGTCAGACATTGTCTCGATGTTATGCATATTGAGAAAATATTTGCGAAAGCCTCTTAGGTACGCTCTTGAACATCCCTGGTAAAACTAAGGATGGTTATAACGCGAGACTTGATATGGTTGATATGAACATAAGAGCAAATTTAGCACCGGTAGCTCGAGGACAACGCACATATCTACCCCCTGCCTGTCACACTTTGTCCAGAAAGGAGAAAAAAACAATGTGTTCAAGTTTGCGTAGCATCAAAGTTCCATCTGGATATTCTTCAAATGTAAGCAGACTTGTTTCCTTGAAAGATTTAAAACTGGTTGGTTTGAAGTCTCATGATTGCCATGCCTTAATGCAGCAATTGTTGCCTGTAGCTATTCATTCGATATTTCCCAAGCATGTTAAGTCCAGTATAACAAGACTTTGTTTCTTCTTCAATGCTATATGTAGCAAGGTTATCACGCGCGAAAGACTTGATCAGCTACAAGATGAAATAACTGTTGTCCTCTGTCAATTAGAAATGTATTTTCCACCCGCCTTCTTTGATATTATGGTGCATTTGGTGATTCATTTGGTCAGAGAGATAAAAATCTGTGGGCCTGTTCATTTGCGATGGATGTACCCATTCGAGCGATATATGAAAGTATATAAGGGGTATGTGAAGAATCGTTGTCGTCCTGATGCTAGTATTGTTGAAGGTTATATAGCTGAGGAGGTAATTGAGTTTTGCACTGAGTACTTGGCCGGGACCGCATCCATTGGAATATCTAAGAATCGGCACGATGGGAGGATTACAGGTATGGGCAGAAGGGGAGGAAAAAATTTTTTGCCGTCTAATGTTGAATTAATGAAGGCGCATCTCTACATTCTGCGCAATTCTGAAGAAGTTGCGCCCTATGTGACAGACCACATACAGTCAATAAGAACATCTTATCCTGCTTGGACGGATCAACGTGTGCTCAATGAACATATTCGGACATTTGTCTATTGGTTTGGTAATGCTGTCCTGGGCAAAGACGTTTCGGAGACATTGAAATGGTTGGCATTTAGGCCCAGCCCTGCGGTACGAGCATTTTCATGCTATGACATAAATGGATATTCATTTGCTACTAAGAGACAAGATGAGAAGAGTACGGCACAAAACAGTGGTGTTACATTAATCTCAGAGGCTTTACATGTTTCTAGCAGGAAGGATAAAAATCCATTGTATGCAAGCATGGCTTATTACGGGGTGATCGAAGATATTTGGGAGATTGACTATGTTTGTTTCAAAGTAGTTGTATTTCGCTGCAAATGGGTTGATAACAATAGTGGGGTTCGAACTGATGATCCATTGGGTTTTACCTTGGTCAACCTCAATCGGGAGGGTTTCAAGGGGGAACCATTTATACTTGCATCGCAGGCGAAACAAGTTTTTTATATCGCCGATCCTTGCGACGAACATTGGTCTGTTGTTCTTCATGGTAAACAACATCACGGTGTGGAAGGGATAGATACAGAAGAAGGGCTTCATGAGGCTGGCCCTTTCTCTAGTGGGTTACCTGAACCGAGAGCAGATGAGGAAGATAGGGAACTTGATAAATACATACTTCGTGATGACCACAGCGAAGGATTATGGTTCGAGGATCAAGTGTCCCTTAAGAGAAAGAGAATAAGTTAAGAATCATTTTCAGGTATATTGTTTGTTTTTATTAAACTTCAATTCCCGTGGGTGTGTATGTGTGTTTGTGTATTTGTATATGTTTCTTTGATTTTAATGAAGAGAGGATTCAATAAATTTTTAACAACATTTATTTTTATCCTTCGTACTGTGGGATTGAAACAGGTCACACCTCGGATGAAGCCGCGCAATCAAGGGACAAAATTTCCAGGGGCTTCATATGCGGAACTGTTTATAAATGAATATGTTATTTTTTGAAATTGTGTGAAACTTATGTGCTGATCTTAAATTGCACTTGTGTTTTGGTAAAAAACAAGCAGAGGAGATTCTGTCTGAAGTGATTTGAAACTGAATTCCGTATTATTCGAAATAGTTGGAATTTTAGTGAAGTATTGAAGTATATGTGCATCGAATTTACAGGGAGTACGTTACATTTATAGGGGAGACTTTGTCAAATTTTCCGGAAAATAGATTTCCTTGTTTTTCATTTATGAATAAATGTTTCTTGTATTATTATTATTATTTTCTTCCAAGAGTAGTACTTTGGTAAAATTTCCAGGGAAATCTATACGCAGTTCATTTTGTTTTTATTTTATATTTAAATCTTTATAAATTACTTGTCAGCTGGTTAGGGAAACAGGGGAAATGCAGGGGAAAAAATGGGATTGGAGAGGAAGAGAATGAGGGAGGAAAAGAACGTTCAAAAATTTCGAACTTTAATTAACCGGGTCATCTACTCAACGGCGGTTCAACGTTCAACCGCCGTTGAAAGTTGTACTTCAACCGCGGTTCAACGTTTACCCGCCGTTGAAAGTGGTACTTCAACGGCGGTTCATTCGTGAACCGCGGTGAATTCTTTTTTTCAATATTAATTTGTTTTTTCCATTTTTCAAATAACTAATCTCACAAATTTGTAAGTATAATAATAACTAATCTCACAAATTTACAAACATATATATACATATTGTTTATACATACATATATATATATATACATCTTTCGCTTTTCTCCTTTCCCCTCTTGATGCAATCATATATATCCAACTCTCTCGATCCTATATGCTCTCGATATCTTGTAAATTTCCACTACATAAATAAAATATTTTCATCTGAATAATTGAATACTTTAAGACAACTTTTATAATTAATTCATATATATATATATAATGATTTTGAATTTGGTACAAAAAAATAGAAAATCCATGCATACGTACGTAGCGCGGGAATTGGCTCCAAAAACTGCTTTTCTACGGCGGTTCAACTGTGAACTGCCGTAGAAATCAAACTTTCTACGGCGGTTCAAACATGAACCGCCGTAGAAAATACTTTCTACGGCGGGTTCTCGGTTGAACCGCCGTAGAAACTTAGTTTTGGAGCCAATTCCCGCGCTACTCATGAATTTTCTATTTTCATATCATTTTCTAAACCCTAAACCCTAACCCCTAAACCCTACTATCTATTAAGTTTTTTTTCCCGATTTTCATAAATTACCCGCGGTGACTCTTAAGATGGAAATAGATATATAGTGAAGCGCCACCCTTTTCCTGGATTTTCGCTTTGACATTCAAAGGAATGAAACATTTCAAATCATGCATATGTGCAAAGTCAACCTATAGGTCAACGTTTTTCAAGCTTAATTATATTAAGCTTTGAATTTTGAAAGTTGCTAAATTCAAGTTTCTATCAAGCATTTTATATATCATCCAAGCACCTTCAAAGGCTCAAGTAGTTATGCATAAAGATTCAAACAATCCAAAGCATTCATATTTTCAAAGTCAACTACTTGGTCAAATTTTTTCAATTGAAGCTTGCCATTTTGAAGCATATATCCTTAATTTTCTCATGTGAGCAACTTCAAATTATCAATAAGTTAATTCTTAAACTCTCAAATAAGCTAAAGCATGTATATTTAAAAAGTCAACCACTTGGTCAACCATTTTTATGTAATGCAAACATGCTTAATTCTTGCTATCTTGAAATGAAAATTTTCAACCGTTTTAACATGTGCAAGAATTTCAAGATACCAAACATGACATAGATCCTAATGCATCATTTTAACTCTAAAACATGGCATTCTAGGATTATATCACTCAAAGACTCATCAATCAAATGCAAATTTCAAATTTTCTCAAATTTTTCTCTATTTTGCCTAACTCATCTTTTCTTGAGTATTTTAACTTCAAAATTGGTCTTAGTATATTTAAAATATCATTCTAATTTTATTTGACCAATTTCATCTTCTAAGTATTTAAAAGTCTAAAAGTCAAACTTCTAGCTAATTTCAAATAATGCTCATAAAGTCCTAATGACTTCAGCAAAAAAAAATTTTCGGCCACTTAAATTTTATTAATTAATTTTTATATTACTATACGTACCTAATGCATTTCTGGATTTGATTTTTTATCCCGTTCGCCAAGTCGAAAAAGTAGGAATTTTAGGGAACATAATGAAGCTTATTACTTTCTTGGCTCTTACATGTATTAAAGTTACGGAAATTATTAATTTTTATGTTTGAAAAATAATTATTGTACGTGTATTAGCACGCGCGGGAAATTTAAATGCAAATATGTGGTTCAATTTAAAAATTTGAAATTTAATTATGAAATGGTTAATAAAAGTCGAGATTGTGTACATAATTAATAAATATACAATATATGGGTATGTATTATTATATTTACCAAATTGTGGGAATAGTTTTTGAAAATGGAAAATAAAAAATTTAATATTAAAATATGACCGCGCGGGAATTGGCTCCAATTTTTTCTACTTAAACCGAGAAAAAGTGCGGACTTTCAACCGCGAACCGCCGTTGAAAGTATACTTTCAACCGCGAACCGCCGTTGAAAGTATACTTTCAACGGCGGTTCAACCTCGAACCGCAGTTGAAAGTATACTTTCAACGGCGGTTCAAGGTTGAACCGCAGTTGAAAGTGTACTTTCAACTGCGGTTCGCGGTTGAACCGCCGTTGAACCGAGCCCGGTTATTAATTATAATTCAAATTTTTACCTTTTTCATTTCCTCCCTCATTCTCTTCCTTTCTTCTTCCTTATTTTCCCCTTCACTTCCCCTGTTTCCCGAATCTTCTTCCCGCGGCCGTTCGTCTTCTTCGCCGCTTCTCCCATCGCCGGCGACCTCCTCCACCTTCCGATCCTCCGTCCGTTGCCCAATCAATCACCGATTGTTCGGCTTCCCAAGTTTTTACCGTCGGTCGGCTCTCCATTTCCACCCTCCCATATAAACTTAAAGCTTGGATTTTTTTTTTAGTTCATCCAAAAGGTTCCACCTTCTATGCTTTCATTTTAAACTTTTGTCTATTTAACTTTACATTTTGCAAATGCTTACCATTGCACTAGGATTTTGTTGGTTGATATTTATGGTAGATTTCGGTTTTAGCTCTTGTGATGAAAGCTTGGAAAGTTTTTGGATTTATTGATTGTTTGTAGCATTTGGTTTGGTTGTTGAATGGAGTGTTTTGTCCTACATAAGTTGAGAACCTAGGGTTTGATCAATGTTCCATTAGGTACCCTTTGAAATTCGGGTTTTTTTTTTGAAAATGAGAAACTCAAATGATTATTTCGGTTTTGCTTGATTAATTTTAGAACATTGGTGTTTGATTTCGGTTTTTATTCGATTTAGTGTTCCTCCTTTAGTGATAATGAGGAAAATGCTTTGTTGTTGATTCCACTTTGTGAAATGTTATGCCTTTAGTAGAAATGAATGAATGTTCTCATTAGTTGTTGGTTGTGAAATGTGAAGTACTTTATCAATGGTACCCTTGAGAAGTCCACTTTTTTTGGCCCTCATTTGGTTTAATTTGGATAATGGTAATTGTGGATTTTAGGAGTGAATTTTGCGAATGTACATTGCCTTTTTTCCACATTAGTTGTTGGTTGTGAAATGTGAATTACTTTATCAATGGTCCCCTTTATAAACGGACTTTTTTTTGGCCCTCATTTGGTTTAATTTGGTTAATGGTAATTGTGTATTTCTAGGAGCGAATTTTGCGAATGTACCACTTTTTTTTCAACATTACAAGCATTCTTGTATTTGACATTAAAGCTTTAATTTGTTGTCATTGCATATATGTTATATTGAATTCTCTTTCTATGTAAATGAAGTTTAAGGTACTTTCAATGGCCCGAAAAAGAAAAAGCAATACGGAGCATGGAGATGGTTCTTCTACTAAATCTAGTAGAGTTAGAGGGCCCACAAATTGCAATGACCTATTGGAAATGCGAAAGAATGGGGAAACTCTTGACATTTCTTTCGATTCCGGGCTCGAGCCTAGAGTATATCATGTACAGTGGATTACCTTTGTGTCATATACGGCCCGGAGCAAAGTGGACTTAGTGGAATATGAATCATGGCCGAAAGTTCCCGCGGAGCTCAAGAAGAGAGTTTGGATGGAAATACGGGTATTTTCTTTAATTATAATGCATTATTTGATTCTTAATTCTTCCATACAATTTTACTCAAATTCCTCACTAAATTTTACTCCTAATTTTCACTGTAGGCATTATTTGTTTTCGAGTCCACCGAAGAACTCGAAGATAAGTGGATTAGTTATGCCGGTAAACGGTGGAAAGATTTCAAATCCTATCTAGGGAAATATGTACATGGTCCCATGAAGGGTAGGGACCCATGTTTGGAATATAAATTTATCCCTAGGGAGACATGGATTAAGTTCAAGGCTAGCCGCGAGACAGAAGAATGGCAGGTATATTTTTTTAAAATTGATTTCCTTCTTCTTTTTGGATATTTGAAATTGCTCAGTTTAGGGATAATAATTTTTCATTATATTTCTTTCTAGGCCATTCGAGGAAAAGCGCAAAAGAATGCCAATTTAAATGCTTTCTACCATAACTTATCTCGCGGTGGCTACCGACTGCTGAAGCAGCAGTTGCATGACGAGGAGGTCAGTGCATCTGGAAAGAAGCCTTCAGAGGAGGGTCAGTCCGAAGAAGAAGGCGAGGATTCTTATTCAGGGCCAGGCCGTCATGACCTTTGGATACATGCCCATACGAACAAAAAAGGGGAATATTTCATGCCAGAGGTTGAGCGTGTAGCGAAGGAAATTGTAAGTTTTGCACCATACATTTTCTTATGTTTCAATTATTTTAATATTTAAAGTCTATGTGTATAGATTTTTATTATAACTGATTATTTATTACTAGATATCTATGATGAAATGCTAATTAATAATTTGGTTGTCATTAAATGTTTATATGAAATTATTATTATCTAGTTGTCACTGTAAAGTAGATAAATGACTAATTTGTATATATGTGTATGTATTTATATTTATAATTATGGTTATCAATTTTATATTTAATATTTATATACATAAATGAATAATCTCTGTATATGTGTATTTATTTATATTTAATTGATCTATTTACATTTACTATATTTGGCAAAATGTGTAGGAAAATCTATGTTCCCGCGAGTCCCAAGGGGAGACCGTTGCAGAGGGTAGGAATGACATTCTTGTCATTGCAACGGGCAAGCGCGATCACCCCGGTCGTTATCGCGGCCATTCTACGCGGGCACGTATCACAGAGGTTTTCCCACAGAAAACAAAGCCGTCGCTGAAAGAGGAACTTGATTTAACTAAGCGACAGCTTCAGAAAACCACTGCCCAACTAGATGAATGTCAGACACATTTGAAGATGATGATGGGTTTTTTATGTGGTAAGATGGGAACCGATTATGATACAGTAAAAGCCACCGTCCTCAATAATGCCCCGGATGAGAGCTTGCACCCAGGGACCTCCGGAGCGGTCCCTGTATCCCCTGTGAGCCCTGTTTCTCCTCTGGTACCTACAAGGTTGCCCGATTTGGAGATGATAAATGTTGCACCTGTGGACCCGATCACAGCCTCTGACGGCAGTGCTTTAGGCGAATACAAGGTAAATAAAATTAGACGGCTTCTTTTAATACTTCAATTTTTTTTTTCATTATTACAGTGCTTTGTTAAGTTAGACTTAATAGTTGACTAATGTTCATTCGCTTGCCTATTATCTTAGGACGGGTGTGAATGCCATCTGTTCATCTCTGAGGATTCGCAAACGCGGCGTAAGCTTGTGGCAAAAGGAAATATTTATAAGCAAAGCAAGCACCACGGGCGCGCCGTTAGGAAAGGTTGCGCGAGGGTCACAATTAAAATTTCCTATGATGACTGTGCCCCGCTACCATTTCCTGAGGAAGAGGCTGCGACAGTGGGAATGGCCAAGTCCTTTTTCGTGGAATGGCCTAAAGAGTTGATTGAAATTATTCAGCCGACTCCGGTAACAAAGGTATATTCTTTCATTTTTAATTTGTGTATTACTTAATACCGTTTTGTATATTTAATGTTATTTCAAATGATGTTAGGTTGATAAAAGTGCCCAAAAGAAAAAAGGCCGGATGAGTGCTATGGATGACAAGACATCTCCTTCGGCGACGGTTCCGACTGAGGAGTCAACCTCATCGACATCTGATCCATTGCAAGAGTTACAGCTCCGATGGGATAATGAGTCGGGCTTCGATGGCTTCTACTTTCAAATGACAAAAGAAGTCATAGGTTTGGAGCAGCCTAATTTCATGGATCGAGGGGATGTCAAAGAGTTATTGACCAGAGAAAGCCAGGTCTCAAACAGTTTGATGCAGTTGTTCACCCAGTGAGTTTCCACTTACTTAAATAACCTATTTCTGATTATTTATGTTATATATTATGCATTCTATGTGCATAGGCTAACCAATGAAGCCCTTCTTGTAAATTCTTTAGAGCTTTACATGAGTTAGCTGAAAGGAATGGGAGAAAGGGGATAGGTTTCCTTTCGGCTGATCATGTCACACCCAGACAAAATACGCTTGAAGATAGGGTGAACTACATTGCGCGAATCTTGAAGGATAGGAATAAAGAAATGTATATGGTGCCTTATCTTCAGGGGTAAGTGACACAGCTGTAAGCGGTTATCTAATATTTAAGAAACACTGATATAAAGATCTGACGTACGCCATTAAATTTTTTGTTGGCAGTGAACATTGGATGCTAATGGCCATTAGACCAGTAGATAAGGTTGTATACTGGTTTGATTCTTTACAAAATCCACAGAAGGATGAGGCGATGGAGCTTATGGACGAGTGAGTTATCTATATTAACAACTGTTAGAATGCATATATATCCATATATTGCTAATTATTTTCGTGCCGATTTCATTTTTATAGGGTGATGTTTAACTATCAAGCTTTCTTGGGATTGCCCAAAAATGTGCATATGCCACCTTCGTGGATAGTAGTTAAGGTAAATGAAATTGGTTCTTATAATTTTTTTAATTACATCCGTGGCTCTAGTAGCCTAAGCAATTAGTAGTGTTAGTTGTTTTAATTAAATCCGTGAGTCTAGTAGCCTAATTAAGTTAGTATAGTGATAGTCAATTAATTTATTAGTTAGTCAAGTTATTTATTGAGGTATTTGATTAATTATGCATGCAATAATCTGTGAGTCCAGTACTGTAGGTTAGTTAATATAAGCATGCAAATTGCCTTTTCGATCAGTAGAAATTAGTGAGTCCTAGTTATTTAATTAATTAGATTAATACGAGTTTAGTTATGAATATTCGTAGAAATTTTTTACTCACCGTTGTGTTGTATACAATTTATTGTATGATCTTCTAACTCGTATATATTAATTCATTAGCATAAAAAGCAAACGGATAATTGGGAGTGTGGGTACTATGTAATGCACTACATGTACCAAATAGCAATGAAATCATCCACATTTGCACTTGAAAAGGTAAATATATATTTCTCATTACTTACTTAATTGACTGTATTTCATTTTGCTTACTCGGGTAGTTTTTAATTTCAAAAAACTCTGTTGCAGCACTTCAAGATCGACCGCACTCCATTAAGCAATGTGGATATAGATGCAGTGCGAAAAATATGCGCTAGATATATTTTGGAGCATCCGTCGTAGTAGAAGGATACTAATTAAACTTGTTCATATTAGAGTTGTACAAATATTTTTTGGATATGCTGTGTTATAAAAGCGAATTCAATTTGTATATTGGTGATATTTGTAATAAATTTGTATATTGGTGATATTTGTAATATTTGTATATTCGTGATATTTGTAATAAAAAGTAGCCACTTTCCACGGCGGTTCAACCTTGAACCGCCGTGGAAAGGGTAAACTTTCTACGGCGGTTCAAGGTTGAACCGCCGTGGAAAGGGTAAACTTTCCACGGCGGTTCAAGGTTGAACCGCCGTGGAAAGGTTACACTTTTCCACGGCGGTTTAAGGTTGAACCGCCGTGGAAAGTGTAAGGTTTCCACGGCGGTTCAAGGTTTAACCGCGGTGGAAAGTGTAACCTTTCCACGGCGGTTCAACCTTGAACTGCCGTGAAACCTTACACTTTCCACGGCGGTTCAACCTTGAACCGCCGTGGAAACCTTACACTTTCCACGGCGGTTCAACCTTGACACGCCGTTGAAAGTGTGAGGTTTCCACGGCGGTTCAAGGTTGAACCGCCGTGGAAAGGTTACACTTTCCACGGCGGTTAAACCTTGAACCGCCGTGGAAACCTCACACTTTCCACGGCGGGTCAAACCCGCAGTAGAAAGTCCGCTAACTTACAACGGCTGCCAGATAGATGGCGGTTCAAAAATGCTAAACCCCGCCGTTAAAAGCCCTTTATAACCGCCATTAAAGCTCCGTTTTGTAGTAGTATAATTTCCTAGTTCTGGTATTATGTAAAGAAGCCATAATCCGTGCATGTATGAATCCTATGAATTAATCTAAGGTCTAATTAATTATGTTTCTGAATTGCCTCTGTTTATATGTCTAATTACTAAGATTCTATTAAGCCTGATCAACTTAGTTTAATTTGGTAAAGTCAGTGAGTGGTACAACTACCGGCCGAGTAGTACATGATTAATTGGGTGATAATTTCCAATGCATCGGCATTATGAGTTATTAGTTTCGGGTTCTTCTAGTTCTTGCTTCTATTGTTAATTAATAAGGTTTACGGGGACTTGCGGTCTGTTAGTTAACGTAGTTAGAGAAATAATTCCTTTGTGGGGACTCGCGGGATTACCGATAAACTAAGGGGGAATTGGGTTATTTGCGGGGATTCGCGGTAATACTATAACTGAAACGGCATAAGTAATTAGACAAGTTAAGAGGTTTATGATTGCATGCATGAGATTAAGGGGGAATTATATAATACCCGGATTTCTCTCATTATTTTATATCTTTCTAAAGTCGTTAATTTAATTATTTTTTTAATTGCTATTTTCTATAATCACGTGACAATCTTAAGGTCTCTTAAGAGACACAAAGTTGACTGCTAGTCAAAATTTGGTTACTTTACATTAAATTAGAAATTGAATATTAATTACCGTCTCTGTGGATTAACCCTGTCTAATACTGTGCATTATTTTTTTAGCAACTTAATTGTAGGTTTAAAACAATACTTTTACTGTATTTGAGAGTCTTGCGGCAAAGCTTATCATCTATCATGACCTAGGGTTTCATAACTAATTCTTAATCTAAAAATTTTATGTGCAAAGTCCTAAGTCCAAACAAATCCTGTAAAGAGAAAAATTAAATTAAATCATTTCATTGAATCTTTAATTTGGAGGGTTGTTTCTATTTGGTCTTATTAACTTGAAAATGTTTTATTTTCGTCCCCTAAATTGAAATTTTGTTTTAAAATGGTCCCAATCCCAAAATTTGATAATATTTGAGATATTTTCATCTTACACGCGAACCGTTTCAAACTAAATTAAGATGTGAACAAAGTGATTTAAACTTAATGATGATTTCCGGCATGTGCTTCGTTCTTGCTTCCCGTTCATCTACATTATTTGCCTCCCTTCTTCCTAACCAAAACGGGCTTCCAATTGTTCTACCATAAGCTTGTGGATTTGAATGAATTGTCCAAATATAATAACTTTCCTCCAGAGAACATGTTTGAGGCAAACAAGTTCCATCACAAAGTTGATTTTCACACCCGCAATATAGTCAAGCATGAGCTTCTTCAAAGTATTCAGATCAATTGCAGCTCTTTCTTTCTCGTCCATATTGCAATACTTCACCAAAGGATGAATGAGCAAACACCAATGCAAAAATAGTGACAGTTATCGAAATAGCAGATGGTTAATTAGACCAATATATAGTTCATAAAAACTTTAAAATATGTGAACAAAAATACAATTATCGACCAAATTTTCCTTTACAATAAAGTGTGATCAAATAACTGAAGTATAATTGACAAGGAATCCATGTTCACAGTGTAAACAGTGATCCCTTCTGTAAGGAAATTTTTGTATCAATATTTTTTTCTTAGTAATAGTGTATTTGTATAACCATTTGTTATTTCGACAATTGTTAATATTTTTTCGTCCCATATCAGAAAATGAAATATCATTTCATAATTTTTACATATTTAGCTAACTGTTTGTAATTTGGACAAACCTCCGATGGCTCGAGATATTCTCATCAAGAAAGAGAAAATCATTATTCCATCTCACTGCACGCAGTTGCGAACTTTATCTTCGTTTTCGCCGTCATCGAAATGCCCGGGACGCCGCATCCCATTATATGGTATAGTTTTCAACGTCACGATTTTCCACGTCAATTCTTATACAGTAATTTTGTCCACCATTTCCGATTGGCCGCGTCCTCTTACATTATTAGGTAATTCCGTCGGTCGATCAGTTTGCGGCCTTGTTTTTTTGGGTATTTACGTAGACACAATTGCCGCATTGTTGGTGGGGTTTTCGACTTTTCCGTCCACCGGTTCGCCGTGTCCCGTATAATGTACTAAATTATTAGCTCAGCACTGAAATTTCAAAGCTGAAAGGGTTTCAAAGATGCTTACTTTGTAACATTTCTCAGAAAGGCCGTCACATTGAAACTATCCTCGACGTTGTGATTCTTGCTTGGTTTAATATGGGTTCTCTTTATATTTTGATATAATGTATAACTCCGGTGGTATTTGAATTTTGCTTAGTGTTACACTTTAGTTTGTGAACTTTAAATTGTTTAAATTCGGTTCTTCAGTTTAGAATTCACATCGCTACATAGTTCATAGCCCAAATTTCGACCAAAATCAAAACTCTAACCAAAATCAGTAAACATGTGATGGTAAGAGCCCTTAAAATATTGAAATCTAAAACTTTTTGACAAATATAAAATCTCAAGTTTGTTGACCTTAGGTTTGATTTTAATTGAAAATTGAGTGTTAGTCTACATGATGAAAATTATAAGTTTGGTGAATGAAAAGAAATAGTTTGAAATTCAGAAACATGTATATTAGACTAAACTTGAGAACCAACGAAATTATTATTTCTTGTATTTGGGGTTTCGTGGAGAATTATGATATTTACTACTCTCTCCATCCATTAGAAAAGTCCTCTTTCCAAATATTTTTTGTTCCAATAAAAGAATTTACTTTTTAAATTTTTTTTAACTTCTCCCACTATTATTAATATAATTATATATGATCTGTAATTGACTTACACTTAAAAAATAAAGACATAAATAGAACAAATAGTATCCAATTAGTTACCGAGTATTTTAGTTGTTGTATCTTAATATCCATCAAAAAAATTTACATGTATGAAAATAAACTTTTTTAATGGAATATAGGAAGTAATAGAAATGATATGAAATTAAATAAAGAAACAAAAGAAGAAAAAAATAAAAATCGTAGCCCTATTTTAGTTTTGGTGGGACGTTTCCGGACGGAGGAATTGGCCAAAGCCAAGTGGCTAGTTATGTAATGGTTAAGTTATGAAAGTTATTTCCACCCAAAATAATAATAATAATAATAATAATGGGACATACTATAGGCCCTGTGTGAAAACATTTTTGAAACCATGTTTTGAGAGTAAAATTGTAAGCCCCACAACTAAAATGTGTTTTGTATGAATTTTGAATTTTTGTACCTATTCTCCAAACATGTTTTTGGTAAAAGAAAATGTGAACCCCACACTAAAAATGTGTTTGAAATGTGTTTTACAAACACATTTTGAGTATGGGATCCACCTTTCTTTCTTTTTTTTCTTTTTTTTTTTCCAAAAACATGTTTTGAGAGTAGTTTTCACACAGGGCCATAGTCTCTTCACATTCATCTGACCATTCCTTCGGTGTATAATGGCCTGTGATGCATTACCGATGCAATTGCATAGCTCATTGCATAGACCATTACCCATTGAAGGAATAGTCTTGAAGAAATTATAGTCTTACCCAATAATAATAATAATAATAATAATAATAAAAGTTGGATGGATGATCATGTTTCCTTGTACCCAATATTCTTGGGTTTTTAAGGTTTCGTTGTAGTGGTTATGTTATATGTCTCATACTATCATTTTAAATACTAAGACTTTGAAATTTTCATTTGCGACAACAAAAAAAAAATGAAACAAAGAGCTTTTAATTTATCCGCTACACAAATAATGTATACTCTTTCTATTTCACTAGAAGAATCTGGTTTGAAAATATTGATAATTTTTTTACGAGTTGCAAGGTACAACACTTAAAATAAATAATTTATCACGATATTTTCGATTAATGTCTTTACTTTTCAAAATAGATTAATTGTGAATCATACATAATTATATTATCTGGACTCTTCTAATAAAACTTTAAATAAAATATATTTTGAAACTGAATTCATCTAATGGAACTGTGGACTAATTCTTCCTCTTTTCCCGGATTAAATACATGGGTACTCTCAATTCTTTCTCTTTTCATGGACTAAATACATGGGTACTCCCAATTCTTTCTCTTTTCATGGACTAAATACATGGCTACTCCCAATTCTCTCTCTTTTCATGGCCTAAGTACATCGGATAGTCCCTCTGCTTCTCCTTTCTTTTTCAGATTAGGTGATGTTTTGGACATTTTCGCTGTTATTGATAAATACTTTTAAATAAGTTAAAAACTTGGCAATGAACATGCCATAATTACTGCGTTAATTTGCTCTCACTTGTGGGAGTTGTAAGTGGTACGCTCTCGGGTAGCAAGAGAGACCATGGCTTTTCTTTTATAAGGGGTGGAAGTAGTGTTGTGAGACCGTGTTTGAATATATTTTAGAATATATTAATACTAAATGTAATTCCTTCTATGTATTGCTAATATGTTTATAATTAAAATTATTTTTATTGTCATTAGGTTTTTTTATCTGATCCGATAGAGTTGATTCTTTAATTCCTAAGAAATCCAACAGGAACAACGCTTGAAATGACGAAAGCCCTGATAACACTATGTGGAAGTAGATAGTTGGTGTGCATCATCGTACTCCCAATTATGATGTATCTTCTTCGGATGTATTTTTCAAAAATTTCTGTATTTTCTTTTTGTGGATGAAGTTAGCAAGGGTGTGGATTTCTTGTTAATGTACATGATTTTTTAGTCTTTTAGCTGTTGGCTATTTGTAAAATTAATGCTTCAGGCTTGTTTCACTAGAGAGTTTTTGCTACCAAATGACAGCAAGCATTGATTGGACTAAACTATGCTAGTTAAAGCAGTCCCGGCCGGTCAAATCAAATTCTTTACTTCATTTTTTTGTGTCTTATTCCGTCTAATTAGATCATATTTTCAGTCTACTTTTAAATTTTATTTTTTCTATTTTGTCCTTTCACACTGGAAGGTGAGATTCACATGTCACATCATGATATCCGCTTTGCTATTGTGAGAAGGTATACATTTTCACAGAGGTCTATCAAACCGTAGATCTCATCGGCTGTCTAGTATTTGGAACAACATAGTTTCACTTAATTGAAAAATTAAAGCAATTCAAGTGAACAAAAAATTTAAATTGAAACTATTATAGATTGAATATTAGGCAGAATAAAACTGCAGAAACTTGAGTAGAAGATATGCACTTTCAGTTTCCGATCACTATATCTTTGTATCGTTACAATTTTACCGGATGTTGCCGTATGAAGTCCGATCACTATATAATTTTATGTATCCTCCACAATTAAGGTATATCGGAAAAAAAATATTTTTTAGGCCTCCCAATATTTTGATTCAATTATCAGTATAATCAAAGGGAATTTTGCTAAAGTTGATTAAAATATATGAACGGAGTCAAACGCACGTCAAACAAACACGATCTTCACAAGGGACATGATTTTGTTATTTAGGTGCATATCCAGTGAATACAGTTAATTTGTTAACTAATTGTCCTCGAACAATTCACTTGTATTAGTACGCGTTTTGATCAAAATTTCAACCGCGTTCATCAATTATACTAATTAAGGGCATGTTTGTTACCAGATTTTGAGTGTTTTTGAGCTTCAAAAATCATTTCAAAACTCAAACTTTATTTGGCACCAATCTAAAATAGAAGAAAGCCATCGAAATATAACCATCGGTTCCATATAAAATATTCATATGTAGAAGAATTGATTTCTGATCATTACATTCCATAATCCCTTCATTAAAACAATTAGATGTGTATTTATTCTAAAAACCAGGTGCAATTGCCTTAATGAAACGACGTCATGACACTAATGTTAATTAGGTCCCAAAAACTTTCTAAACAATAAATAACCCTAGTTTCTATACTTTAATTAGGGATGCAGATCTTAATCTCCATGCATAAAAACTCTCAACGTGCGTAATATTTTCCTTATTTTCTATTTATAAAGCTTCATAATATAAAGTTGTTGTTGCATGAAATTTAACTTCAAAATTTCATGGAGCACTACCTAAACTTAATAAATAAAAAAAAGAACTAGTCAGTGCCCAACACAAGCAAGCGGTGACAAATGGCGGGTCATCTAAAGGTCAGAGGTTCAATTAATTCTTAATCAAACATAAAGAAGTACACGTGTCGAATATGTGGATTCTTGTTGTCGGAACCACGGCAGAAGTTTAACTAAAACCAATCCTCCTCTTCTTCTTCTCCCAACAGCTTCCAAGATGGTTGATCTTAGCCAATTGCACATTGTTTTCATCTGGGATTTCTGCATTTGGGACAGTGAATGAAAGATGGATATCGAAAACAATACCGGCCTCATCGAATCTGGAAAAATGATCGATGAATAGCAGCCAAAGAAAAGGAACCAAAAATCGCCATGCAGAACTGAATAAAACATGCATAAGTACTACCACTTGATGAAGATGGAACATTAACAGAAACATCATATGACAAACAATATAGGAATATTAATAAACTAAAAATGGATGCAAATATGGTCTTCGGATGCGATTCGAAAGGGGATTCATCTTTTCCCAGATATTTCACCTGGATAAAACCAAGCAATATCGTGAAAATGAAGGCGAATATGGCTTGTCGAGTCGACATGAATGCTCGGTCTCTATCCTTCAAATGATTCACTTGGACATTGATGAAGTTTGTGCATGAGGCTGAGTAAAAGTTATTTGTTTGCCTCATTTTCTTAATTTGTTGAGGCACAAAACTAGGGTAACCAAGGCCAAGCTAGCCTTAATCTTGCTTTCTTCAAGATAAAACTTTGCAGGTATATATAATAATCGATTACTCTATTCCACTAGAAGAATCCAGTTTCACAGACTAATGTACATTTTTTTAAAGATGTTAAAGTACAACACCTAAAATAGCTAATTTAACACCATTTGTAACATTAATGTTCTTACTTATATTAATAAAAGTATAACGAGTGACAATTTTGAAAGTAAACTCTTTTATTGAAAAAAAAAAAAGTTTTGAAATTTCACTTTTCTAATGGAACGGATAGAGTATATAAATATATAAATGTTGATCATCAAACTCATCAAAAGAGAGGTTTCTGACGTTTTGCTAATTGCGTGCGTGTATATTTGGTGGCTTGCATTTTGTAATTCTATTCAAGTGAGACAATATTGAGTGGCGTAAGAACTTTCTTTGCTACTTTTACATGTATGTCTTCTCTTGCAACGTCCTTTTGTTCATCAATATGGAATTTTGTCGACTGTTGTGTTTGTCCATCTTCTCTGGAATTGATCTGGATTTGGATTCTTATTTGTTTGTTTGGATTTAGACCTTTAGGTGGACCGCATTTATTCTATACTTAAAGAGGTGAACAGCAATAAATTTTTTAATAAGAGCCAAATTTTATTTTATTTGTACTAAAATATAAATATTTATTAATAAATAAATAAATCTTGCAGGAGCCTATCCTACTCCCACGTCAGAAAGTTCTGCCTCTGATCTGAATGTAATAGTGTAGGATATAGATATAAAATTATCCTAATCACAAGTTTAGATTAATACCAGAACCCTTTTTACATCATTGAGGCAGGAAATTAGAAGGATTTTTTCCCCAACATCTCATGCATGTTAAACTGATTAAGTATTCAAATTTTCCTTAATGAGATTTCCGGGAAAAATTAACCCTTTATATAAGTCATTATGATTAATCTGTGATTAAAGTTTTTTTTCTTAATTGAAGTTAAAAGACAAAAGCAATAATTTCAGTATAAATTTCAAAGCACTAGCCTCTTTACAAGAGTCATGTTTGAAAAAATATATATCTCCTTCATTCTATTCAAAGAGTTTCAGTTTCAAAAACATACGTTTTTATTTTATTTTATATATGCATTTCAAGTTGCAGCATCTAAAATAGCTAATTTAACATCATTCTTTTCATTCATGTCCTTATTTTTTAGGTGTGAGCTAGTTATGAACACACATAAATATATCACTAAGGGTGGTAAGAGTAGCAAATTTAAAAGTTTTAGTAGAATAGATCGAGGGAGTATCTATTTATGAGTTTTACCACTATTTTTTCACTTATTTCTTACTTTTCAAATGTAAATCAACTATGAATTAACCACAAATAATTTTCACTTATTCCTTAGTTTTCAAATGAAATCAACTATGAACTAGAAATAGTTTTACTTATTTCTTACTTTTCAAATGTAAATCAAATATTAACCACAAATACTTATATTAACTAGGGTATAAAAAGTGTAAAAAATTATTGAAACGAGAAGAGTACAAATTGTGGTGGAGCTAGAATCACTTACGTAGTACCATATTATACGTGGAGATAGTGATGGCACCAAATCCAAAATAATCTCCATGCCCAATGCATGAATCATATTTTGTAAAGATTAATTTGTAATCATAAATTAGCCACATAATATTACCAAAATTAAGTGAGTTAAGGTACAAAACAAAAAAATAATTAACGGAAGTAATTCTTTTGTCAAGTATCAAAGATACATAGAGATATTCACCATGCACGTAGTTTAATAAATCATGTAAGATAGTGCAATTAGATACATTCATAGAATATATGTTATTTTTATAGTAAATATATAATTACATATAAATCTAAATTGATGGCTTATAATAGGATTGTTGCACTATTTTGGTAAAGCGAATATTAATGCATCTCTAATAATTTTCCGTAAACCATACATTGAAGTAACGTACATATAACTCTAAATTGATGGTTTATAATAGGATTGTTGCACTATTTTGATGAGTAAATCCATCTAATAATATAGCAAAAAGACAGGCAAGATGTATCCATGATTAAAAACAGCGTAACTACAAACAAGCAAAGGAAAAGTACAAAAATGTAGTTTTTCATGCATGCGCAGCAACACAGCTTCATTGACAATTACTAGGTCTTACAAATGCAGTCTGAGATAAGTCTTCGTCCACTTCTTCTAGGGTTCGGGAGTGGTGTACAAGGTTTGGATAAACATAGATGGTTTTTCTGAATTTATAAAGAGAGAGACGGTAAATTGTGATATTTTGACCGCTAAATTTAATAAGCTTGTTTTTATTAATATATAATACATTAGATTATATGTTAAATTGAATTAATATGTAAGGCATTAGGCAAAACGCAATATGCGATTGATGCATTAGTTAAGCTAAACTCAATACTGCGTAATATACATCATACATGACTAAATGCAAAATATCAAAAGATAAACTTGATACGTGATACTTCAATAGGTTTGATAAACTAAAATCGATATGCGAGTTTTCATAATATAAACACTACACTTTTCAGGATAAAACATATACACATTTCGTCGGATCGACATAAGTTTTTGCGATTTGGAAATAGGCTTAATTTGTTTGAGTAGTTGTTTCTAATTTTTTATAAGGGTATAAAGAAAAGTTTTAATTCAATAATAAAATTATGAGATAGAACTAAAAGGAATATTAAAAGACATGGCGTTAATTAATATATTGCACTTTTTTTTTTGTCGTAAATTCATAAACCTCTCATGTTTATCCAAATATTGTACGGACCAACTCCCAAACCCTTGGATATTTTTATATATTTTGGGTTAAATACAATTTTTTTCTCTATGATTTTCTGTTAAGGACAATTTTTTCTCTCTGTATTTTTTAAAAAAAGAAGCTAATTAATTATCTCACTACGTTTTGGATTGAAGTGTTCAATTGTTCTAAAGCATCCAAATAAACAACACATAAAAATGATTTAGAATAAAGTGAAACTGAAAGATTGTAATTATTTAAAAATACAAGAAACAAAATATTCTATATATTCATTCGCAGTGCAAAACCCATATGAGACAAACTGTATTTCACTTATATTTTTCTGAATATTTAATAAGTATTTCTTTTTTCTTTTCAATTATGGGCTGGGGTTTCTAGTCCCTAAATTCTCACCCTTTTTTTTACCATGAGTGGGATTTGAGCTCACGACTTCTACAATGAGTTTGTTTGTCATTAACTACTGAAACACTGCTCGATTCCTTAATAAAGTATATTTGTAAGACCCAGTAATTATCAATCGTTTGTTTCTTTCTTAAGCAACTTCCAACCCAAGCACATTTTTGTACTCTTGCTGCGTAATATAATATGTTACTCCTGTGAAAGTATCAACAGTTAATGTAACTATAATTAGTTGAATCTACAAGTTTAAATAAAGTAAAACTACAAAATTGCATTATCACGTTGAAAGATCACATACTAATTAATAAATTTTAGTCTAATCACTTCTAACCTCTTAATAAAACACTGAAAATAAAAATTGTGTACATAAATATATGGGAATATTTATATATAATGCCTAAATTTTCATAAAAGACAACGAAGCTAGCTACGATGATAGCACCCCATCTATATATGACAAATTGTATACTCACAAATGAAGTCTGTTTAGAATAAAGGGAATAAGAAGCAAATTAGGACAAAGTTTCAGAATGGAAAATGATTGGGCGGCGGAAGTGTAAAGTGAATGGCGTGGCATCACACGATAGTTATATTTGACAATTTTAATTTTAGACATCTAATAAATTATTGTCACGTCAATCACTCTATAATTTGTCTGAATTTTCACTGAATATGTCGGCACTTTCTCAGAATAAACTATATCTAGCTAAAAACATATAACGAGTCAATGAATAGGTCAAAATGACTACTGGACATCTATTTAACTACTTGATCTCTTCTACGTATACTCTAAAACAAACTACGATTAAAAAATGACTAACTCATAATTAAGAAATAATAATAATAATACAAAATCAATTTTTATTGATTTTCATGTATAGCACTATAATTTAGTTCCGCGCTCCTCCTTCTCTCCAGCCGCCACAGGTCCATTTCCTCTTCCCACCCCCCCCCCCCCCCCCCCCTCCCCATCCCTTTTCTTCGGCGACTGAACATTTTTTGTGTTTTTTCTTTACTTTCTTTTTTAGGTTTCTGTTTGTTTCTTTAGGTTCTCCTGTTGGGGGAGTCTCTCGTTGGGAGAGCATTTTGTTTGGTTTTTTGGACTCTCTTTTGGGAGTTTTTTTTTTTTTTTGGAGAGGTGCCCGTTCGGAGGTATCGGAGAAGGTTGCCGGCGACAGGAGATGAAGCATATGGTGGCTCTTGGTGAGCCGGCACGGAGGTGGGTGAGGAAGGTGGAAGCAGTGGCTGGAGATGGAGATTGTGAGCTTGGTTTTGGTTCGGAGATGGAAGCAGCGGCCGGAGCTGGAGCTGGAGCTGGAGCTGGAGATGGAGATGGAGATGGAGATGGAGATTGGGATGTGATGAAATTAAAAAATGGTGTGAATGGAAGGCAAAAGTTTGTGGGGCTCCGGATAGCATGGGCAAGGAATGGGGATGTGCTGCATTTTAGAAAATGTAGTGAATGGCCTCTTTGTATTTCAAATGTTGCTGACGATTTCTAGCGATATTACTATAAAATTTCTTTTTCAAAATAAAAAAAAAATGTCAAGACTTCTTTATTATTATTTTCTAGTTTTGTGATTGAATCACTAATTGATCTAAACAGTGGAATTGTTGGAATTTCAGACCAGGAAACAGTGGTAGTACCATTGCAACTAGTGTCTGTCCTTTTGGTTTTGTTTTTTTTTTTATTTTAACAGTAAATTTAATATATTATAATTAATTTTCATCATTTTTAATACAATTTTTTATTATTCATCTATAATTTTTACATTTCCAATACACTTTTTACATTATAAAACTATTTTCGAAAAACATGTTTTTCAAAACTGTTTTCAAAACAATAAAAAAGAACAGGCAATATTTTGGACAAACTGTTTTTCCCATGTAATTTCCATTTTTCTTTTCAGGATTGCTAAGAATTAGTTTAAGTTTGGATGGTACTTATATTTATTTTGAATGGTAGGAGTAGAGATGATATGTAATATTTACCTTTTATTTTTAATGAATTATTAATTGAGTTCCAGAATCTTTTTAAAAAATTGATGATATGTTTTAAAAAATATTTTTTTTATATATGAAAATGGTATTTAAATTACTACAGGGCTCATATGCAACTCTAAGAAAGTTTACAAGAAGGAAACAAGCAAATAAAACCAGAAAACTCTTTGTAGTTTTATAGTCTTTTACAACGAGTTATATCCTCGTTGTAGAAAAACTTATTTTTACCGGGCAAAGGTGTATTTTTGCCACTAACATTTTCCTCAATGTCTAATTCTGTCACTAATATTTTTTTAAGTCCAAAAATGCCACTGACGTTTTTAAAAGGGTCCAAATTTCCCCTGCCCCAAATCAAAATTGCCACATAGGTCCTAGTCAATTTATTCGCTCAAAACAGTACAAAAAGAACAAAAGGAACAGAGCAAAAAACAAAAAAAAAACGGGGTGGGAGCAGGAAAAAAAAAAACTACAGTCCGATTGGAGAAGATGAACATTGCAAAAGTGTCCATTTACTTGTTTTATTATAAAATTGCCCCAAAAAGGACGTATGTGGCAATTTTGATTTGGGGCGGGGGCAAAGTTGGACCCTTTCAAAAACGTCAGTGGCATTTTTGGATCTAAAAAAATATTAGTGGCAAAATTAGATCTTGAAGAAAACGTTAGTGTATAAAATGCACATTTACCCTATTTTTACGTCCAAGCATCTCACGATAACATACGTCGTCGCGCGTTTTCGTCACAAAATACCTTTTACGACGAAATGGTCTTTTTACGACGATGTTTTGCGTCGTAAATGATCCTTTTCTTGTAGGGAATATCCTAAAATTTAGGACAAAGCTGCTATTAATAAAACAATAACAAATTAAATCAATTGCCCCTACATATAAGAAAGGACAAAATAGAAATGCCTTTCCATAAAGGATATATCAGAAATTACATTTATTCTTTCAAGATTTGTAGAAATCATTATATGAACACCAAAATTTCATAAACTATCAATAATACCTCCTGAGTGTTAAAAACAACTGCAAAATGGCAAAAAGGTTGCAGAAATTTGTATTCATTTTTCAACCAACAATAGGGAAGGGAATCGTAATTTGACCAAACCAGAAGAAAAATTTGCTATTGCTTTACAAAATAGAAATGTTTTTTCAAAACTTATAAATTACAAAAGATTTGTGGAAACTATCGAATGAACACTGATAATTGTAATGACGATGGGAACAGCCAACAAGGGGAAGGGGGATTGTAATTTGACCAAATCATAGGGAAAAATTGTTAGTGTTGATCAAGATCGAAGGTGGTCATAGTTTTGCAAATTTTAGAGTTTGTTTGGTAGTTTTCAAAATTTTGGAGGAGGGGTAAGTGTGGGCTTTTAGAGAGTTAAGGGCTTTAAGTTTTCTCTTTGTTTTTTTGGCTACTTTGTTTTTGGGCTATTGTAGTTTATCCATTCCTTCCTACATGAGTTCACACTTCACAGTGGAAATATTACCATTTGTAGGGCAGTTCAGTTAAACTTTCCAACTAGATATAGTAAATTTAAGGGGGGGTTTTTTGAAAACTAAATTAGTTCTTAAGATTTTTCCAAATTATCAAATCAACATTTTATAAGAGTGAAATTCATTTGATCTGAAAGAAATCATGATATGAACAAAATTTGATCATAAGGAGGATGACAAATCATGATATGAAAGAAATCATTAAAGGATAACACACTATAAAGTGTAATAAAAAAAAATCTAAAACTAATTCATCTAAGAGCAAGTTACATTTAACCCCTCCACCAACCCAAACCCCCCCCCCCCCCCCCCCCCCCCCCCCCCTCTCCAGGAAGTTGGTCTAAACTATCGAAGTGATATTGAAATTTGTTAAGAACTAGGAAACACCTCTTAGATGTGACGAAAATACAAAATTACACCCTTTAAAATGGGATTGAAACGAAAAAAATGTTGATAATTGTAGAAATAGCAATTGGTTAGACAATATACCTTTAAAAAGAAAAAATAAAAAGGCGTAGGAAAAAAAAAAACTACCCTTACCAACAAATTAGTGTGGGTAAATAACTAAAGTGTGATTTACAATAACTTCATATTCATAAAGTGTGATTTCTTAGTGTAAATGAGATTCAGTTATGAATATGTGTTTACTATGAATAAGGTTTAGTTATTTACCCACCATTTATTATAAATGCGGATCCAATTAGTAAGGATATTTTTATAAATTAAGGGTATATAAGTCTAACTATTTGTTATTTCGACGGTTATCAACGCTTTTTTCCATTAAAGTCCCGTTTCAAGAGGTGTAAATAGTATATTTTCATCACATTCGTCGATAGTTTCGTAATTTTTGCAAACTTCAAGATCCGCTTAATAATTTGGACAAATCTCGAGGGAGGAAAATGCAATTTACTTTTCATCTAATTAATTAGCTTTTGTTGGAGAATTGTATTATTAGATCGTTAAGTCTCAGCTGGAAATTAACCGTAATTTGTTTCCAATATTTGTGTAGTAAACGTACAAGTTTCACAAAAAAGTTTCTGTTGTTTTATTATGTGATTGTGAAGTGTGAATTGATCCATTATCTAAGTGGAATATCACTTTCCTTGTGAAGCTTAAGTTGTCTTTGGTAATTGCTTTTAATGGCTGTTGTCTATTTTTACTGAAAATGTAGTGGAAACTCTGGTTTAGGGGTCTACGTCTCAGCCTTAATTAATATTCAGGGAAAATATAATTTACATTTCAAATTTGTATAAATTATTAAATAAATTATGTAATTCAACAAAATTATCAAATGAATTTTATAGTTTTACTTAATGAATACTTGACCGGATAGTTGTATTTTACTTCTTGTTTTCTCAAAGTTTAATAGAGGTTTTTTTTAGCTCCCTTTATGTACTCTCTTCAAATTTTTAATGAAAGGATGAATACACCCATATAAAAAAAAAATAAAAAAAACTTGAGCCTGATAGTAAAATTGTAAATACGCTTTCCACAATGTTCCGGATAAGGGTTACAAAAATTGTAATGTAGAGGGTGGGACCTACTAGAGGTCCAAGTGAAGGATTTAAGGGGTTTCTTCAAGACTTAATAACTTATAAGAATACAAAGTAGGAAGAAATTTTGTAGGAATTTCACTATCCAATAGAAAAAGAAATGTAAAAGGAAGAAAGACTTTCACAAGTCACAAAGTATAAATCTAATGCGTGTAATCACTTTCCTTAAAGTGTTTAATGCCCTCACTATATGTTTAACAGGAATGTGACGAGATCATTTCTATGATACAATAGATTTTTCGTAAAACAACTAAGTAGACAGTGCTTAGATTGTTTAGACAAGAAAGAAGATGGAAATTATGGTCAATCCTCTATTTATAGAGCTTATTTATAGAGTTGGAAGGTTACAAAACATGAGATACGATCACCCTATAAATAGATACAATCATTTATTTACTTGTTATGATGCAACACTTCAACCAAAAGACGCATCTTTCAGAAGAAACAAAGAGTTGCAACTTTTCGAAGCTTGCTCTCAACTTGGTACAGCCACTTGACTGACCTGACGTTCTTGTCGTACGTCGTGTCGCACAGTACCTTCTTGTTCCATTCTGCATGATCTTTGTCCCAACAACTTTACTTCATTCTATACTATAAAGTACAAGAATCTTCAACACCAAATATAAAATATTGAAAATAACCTTCCTATAATCGAAAAAATAACCATCTTATTTCACTTTTTTTTTTTTCTTTCTTTCTTCCTTTCTATTCAAATGAGTTTTTATCCAGTAAAAATTTCACTTGATAGAGTATTACCAAACTATGAGTCACTTGGGAATTTAAACAAGCTTAGAGAGGGGCAAATGTAATATATTTATCCAAAGTTACATTTAATTAAGGTTGTCTTGATTCATTTTAAATTTTAACCTAATCCTAATAACAGTGTTGTAGTTACGTTCACACTTTTCTCCACGAGAATATTCTCCTTTTTGTTCTTACAAATGAATATTCTTCGGAAAAGACAAATGTGAACTTTTTTGCCCACAAAGATTGTGCTACTACAATTAAACAATGATTGGCAGAAAATGATTTTTCTTTTTTTCGTTTTTTCTTTTAATGTGAAAATTGGATATATACAGACATGTTAAGTGATTCTTAAAGATTTGAAACACATATTTAAATGTATGTGTAATGGGTTTGTCAAATTTAATCTAGATAGAGAATTAGGAGGTTGGACAACTACATTTTTGTTTAGCATTTATCCATAGGTCATGTATGTATTAACGGTGAGATTAGAGTCCCGTTAAGAATTATATTTTGTCATTGAATTTGACATATATAATTGCGTATGCCAATTTTTAATCATAAAACTCATTATCTCTACTGCCTACTGAATTCTACATGATATTTTGCTGTAAGTGTTAGTTCAACTTCAACACTATCTAAAATTATACGTCAAACTATTACAAGTGTTACAAGCAAAAATATTATAGGGGATCTTTAGTGAAATTTTCTCTCCAAAATTTTACATTTTATTTTTATGCAAATGTATTGAAGTGATGTTATTACGAGTGCTACGAATTCACCCGTCAAAATAAATTTGTATATAAAGTCATTAAATTCGTTTCCATTTTAATTAATTAATAAAGGATTTCTTTGATAATAATATATTAAAATTTTGCAAATCATAATTTTCAACTTCCCCTATTTAAAAAAAAAATCAAAATACATATAATACATATATTCACTAATATGTTTTATAACCTTTCTTGTCTTTGAATAAATTATTTTAATTAAGATATATACACTAATGGTTACTATATTTCATATAAAGAGTTATCTTTTCAATTTCAATTATATTCTTAATGGAGTAGAAAGAGTACAAGTACTGCATTATTCTCAAGTAAAACTTAGTGTGGAAAAGAAGAAAAAAAAAAAGAATAAGAAAGAGGTAGAAGCTTGTATATATTAAAGAGACAGATAAACAAAGAAATTACACAATAGAGAAGTGGATCTCATAATGCATTATGTGAATTTCACCATCTATTGTGAAATGATAAACAAAAAACAGAAGTTACGCAGGAAGAATATCCGATCACAAGCTTTAACTTCTTCCTAACTATACAGACAACCAAACACCTTTCTTCTTCCTAATTATACATACAACCAAACAACTCCATATTCCACCACCACCTCCACACCCCACCTCCACCCCCCAAAAAAATAATAATAATAATAAAATGAAAACATTGTATCTATCCACATATATAAACTCGATCGACATGTACAAATATTATTGGAAATCAGAAAAGGGTAACTTGCATGCATCCATATATAAAGGATGATCATGCTTATTTATAAAGGATCTTCTTCATGTTTTAGCTAGCTACACTGGAGGTCCAGAGAAAATATCAACTTGATCCATCATGGAATGTAATGGTGGGAACCGATGTGCCAGAACGGAAACCGTCGTTCTCCCTCCCCTTCTTCTTCTTCCTCCTCCTCCAGGTGGCTGGTCCGGCCGCCGATGAATCCAATTCCAGGTCCTTTTCATTTCAGACACGGAGAATTCACTGAAAGAATATATAAAGGCAGCCAAATATAATAACGGACCAAATTTTTCTGGGAAAAGGACGGATGAGATTGATGCCAAGGACAAAGGACCAAAAATCGCCACGCTAATACGGATAAAGCCTTGACGTACCGGAAAGATGACGTGGCGGCGATCACCCTGAGAAGTCTGAGACAACCTTAACTGGGCATCGTATGATAAACAATAAATGAACAAACTTGCAACAGCCACCATCATGGTATTAGGGTTTGCTTCGAACGGTGATTCGGATTTCCCTTGGAACTTCAGTTGGAGAAAATTGATCAACGCCGTGGCGATGAAGGCGAGACCGGCCTGCCGAGAGGAAATGATTAATTCCCGAGTTGATTGTGGAGGAAGATGGTAGCGATCCGGCGCTGTGGCGTGGATGGTCGCTTCTCTGAGTTGTACGTTCAAGATCTGAAGGTACAACACATTTGTTCTTGTACCCTGATTTTCCATATGAGTACGAGATTATATAAGTCAACTAATGTATTGATGTGAATCAAAATACCTAATAGTAGACTGATGGAATTTGATTGTAGGCAGTGATGCTCGGATTTCAGAAAAACACACATATATATAGCTGGAAGCCTGGAACGAGTGAAGCGATATAGTTTTAAATTTTTTTTTTTTTTATGTGAAACGGTGTATTTTTGACAATTGATATCGAGCTTACAAATATTCCCCTAATGAAATTGTCGAAGCGGGTCGATAAGAAACTTCCATAGTATATTTTATCCTTTGATTATTGGCTAAGTAAGGTTCGTACCTTATAACTTCTTGTATTTGGAGTTAATAGAAAGGTTTATATGGTTGCCATATGTCGCTATGTTTTTGGTTTGGCAGTCATTTGTGGAAACTTATATGGGAGTTATTTTTAAGCATACATCATTCATATAATTGACTGTGATGTAATAAAATAAAATAAAATGAATAACCAAAAGAATTAAATTGAACTAGATGAGTGACCAGTGTGACAAGTACTTAACTAAAAAAGAAAAAGAAAAAACATTGAATGATCTATTGTATACAAGTGATACCAAATCAAAGACTCCTCAAGTCACTGACCCTTTTAAAATTGAAATACTCCTTCCCTCTTAGGTGGTGGGGGTGGGGATGTTTTTTGCATGCTTATCTGGCCGGACCGGACCGGGCGGTCCGGCTGCAAACCGGCAAGGCTACTGGTTCAAAAATGGGAAAAAAACCAAAATGTTAAAAAATCGGTCAAAACCGGTCAACAACCGGGTCTGACCGTGAACAGGTGCAAAGCGCGCAAACCGGGTTTTTCATTTATTTTGAATTAATGGATTTTTCGTTAATTAGAATTAGACTCTCTAATTCTCAATTGAAAAAAAAAAAAAAAAAACCCTAAGAGATAACGACGCCAACTCCAACGCCAGCGCCGACGGGACGACTGCTCTTCGAGTCTTCTCTTTGGCACTTCGCTCGCAGTAACGTCGTGAAAAAGGTCTACCGCAGCTCAGTAGTTCAGGTATCTAAATTAGTGCTCTGTTTTAGAGTCTAGCTCGGATTCTGTTTTAGTCTGCCCATAACTGATGATCATGTTGATCGGGTTGATTCTGTTTTAATATAAGAATCCGCCAAGCTTTTCGGATTCATCTGAAGTTGTTTTAATCATACATTGTATCCCCTGGTTGTTAGAATGTTTCAGGAAGTGCTAAACCTGTTAGGCATAAGATTTCCTCTGAGGTTAGTATCCTCCATCTTTTTATTTTTAATCTATTTAAATTATGCACGCTGGATTGGAACTCAAACAAGTTAAATTCAACATGTTCAATTAGGCTACAATTTTATCTTCTCTTAGAAAGATGATAGTTACCTTTGTTCAATAATATAAGATTACTAGGCTTTTGGCTTTTAGTAAAGCATCACTATTATTATGTACCATAATAACGGATGCCTCTATAGTCTGAACTTAAAATGGCATATAGATCTTCTAAAGTACATAAGGTAGCTAAAGTAAAGGTAATAAAGAAGCTCATCAAGGATTTTGAATCCGAATGTGGATGCACATTTGACACAGTACTTGAAGAAAGTTTTTGAAGTTTTTACATGGCAGCTGCGACAGCTATTTTGTGATACATAAATATTTTGTATATTTGTATCTTTGTAGAATGACATCAATGGAAGGCATGGGTTCACCTTCCACACCATCTACTAATCAGAACAGTGAAGGATCTTCTTCTAAATCTCATTCGATGAAAAGAAATGAAGCATGGAGATATGCTGCAGAAGGAGTTGATGAAAATGGTGCAAAGTGCATAATTTGCTGTTTTTGCAATCGTTAAATTAAAGGTGGAGGGATTCATAGACTCAAGGAGCACCTTGGTGGAAAGACGGGTAATATACATCCTTATTTGAACTTAATTAATTGTCATGTCACTTTAGTATTTCTTGTAGTTAACTTAATTAATTGTGATATAGAAAAATTAGTTTTTGTATAGAAAATAATTTTCAAGTCTAAGAAAATTCAAAATTTGAAAAATATATGAATTATAAAAATATTTATTATTTTAAATATATTTGTTACGTCATAATGACGTCATACGGGTGAACCCCGGCTCAATCGGTCGACCCCCCGGTTCGAGCGACCCCTAGACATCGCCGGTTCATCTTCCGGTCCGACCTAGACAACTGATAAACCCCGTCGTAGGACTATCAAATGCAGTAAAAATACTGTTAAAAACCTGCACCAATTTAGCTAAATAAAAGGTAGCACAGAAGAGTACAGGGTCGATCCACAGAGACGGCAAATTCAACACAATTTCCAATTAATATGCAAATTAACCAAACTTGACTAGCAGTCACCTTTTTTGTCTCCTAGAGACCTTGAATTTGTAGAAAATGTGCAATAAGCAACACCAAATATGCAAAATATATTAAGAATCAATTAAGAAGAATATCCTAGCATTATGCAATCCACCTTAACCGTATGCATGTAATCATAAACCCCTTTTACTGTCTAATTATCCTATGTCGTTTCAGTTATAGATTACCGCGAGTCCCCGCAATCATAATCCAATTCTCCCTTAATGAATCGATAACCCCCGTGAGTCCCCACAGTCAAGGTTATTTCCCTATCTAGTTTAATTAACAGGCCGCGAGTCCCCGCAATCACCGTATTAACTAAGCTAGAAGCATTAAGAATAAGAAGAACCCAAAACCAGTAACCCCCCTCGACGATGCTCAAGAGATTACTACCTAATTAAACCTGTACTACTCGGCCGATAGTCGTGCTACTCACTGGCCCTACCAGTTCTATATTAAGGTGATCAGACTTAATACGATCTTAGTTTTTAGACATATAAACACAGGCAATTATGGAACTAGTTAATTAGACTGGAATTCATGCTTTGGTTTCATACATGCAATGGTTAAGGTTTCTCACATAATACTAGAATAAGATAATTTAGCTACTCATAGAATTAAACATCTCATGAAATAAGATTAAAGCAGCCATGAAATTAAGGCAATGATGGAATATGAAAAAGAGATACTTTACTGAAAATTGCTACTGGAGACTCTTCCGTTTGGGCAATGGGTAGCCTGCCGGAAGGAATTCTCAAATAAAATAGAACTACTGCTAAAATAATGTATCGTGAAATTCTAACTCTATCAGAACTAAAGAAAGAACTCTACGTGAATAAAGAATGAGAAACTAAAATGAATAGTAAATGCAAATCTGAATGCCTTCTACCTAGAGAGTACCCCTATTTATAGAGAGGAAAACAACCATCTCTCAGTAAAAATATCCCATCAGTTAAGGAGTAAAGCAATCTTTGACAAGGTCAGCACATCACTCAGATGAAGGAAACAACCGATTGATTTTCTGGAGATTCTTCTGGAGCTTCTGCTTTTAACTTTCACTGCAGTAATTTCTGAAACCTTCTAGAAATTTAGCTGCTCTACTGGGCTTCAGTTTTCTCCTTCTTTTTGGGCCACAACCCGTGTGACATTCTACCCGAACATCTCTTGCTCCAAAATCCTTGTTTTAGAGTCTTTCCTCCTTATTTGGGCTGTTCTCTAAACCTGCCATAAAACACTAACAACTTGGGCAAAAGCCCGTGAGAACTGCCTTCAAAGATGCTAAAATAATAGTCCAAAACTGGTCAGATCAACAACCATGGTTTTTTGTGTGTGTGTGTGTGAGGTGTTTGGGGGGAAGAGAATCATAGTGTTTAGAAAAGAAAATGTTTGAATAGCTCAAGAAATAAGCATTTATGCTCTATTATTTTCTATTCCATTTCAGGAAAATCATCACTTTTTTCTCAAAAATTTTACACAAAAAACAACATCATTCTTTACTAAATTCACAATTCAAAATTAAAAATTCCCTCTAAATCCCCACTCACATAAATTTAAAAAATAATATAATCATTACATTTTTTCTTTTCTTTCCTACACAAATCCCTAAAAGAAATTCTCTCCAAAACAAATTTCTTCCCTAACAAAAAAAATTTTCATTCCAAGTCACTGAAAAAACAGAGCCTTAGTGTACGGCCAGGAGTTCGAGTCGCAATACTGGCAATATTTATTCATAGTGGTGGTGTTTGTTCCTAAATTTTTACGTTGCAAAAATCACTATTCTTAAACTTTTATATATGTGCCAAAATTTCTATTTCTAAATTTTCATGTGCAAAAGTTATTGTTCTAAAATTTTTATGTGCAAAAATTAATGTCTTGAATTATAATATGTTGTTCGACTTCTAAAATTATTGGGTCTTGAGTTTGGCCCACTCTTCTAAATTTTCATGTGCAAAAGTTACTGTTCTAAAATTTTTATTTGCAAAAATTAATGTCTTGAATTATAATATGTTGTTCGACTTCTAAAATTATTGGGTCTTGAGTTTGGCCCACTCTTACACTCAATTTCAAACAACAATAAGGAAAGTCTATCATGACTTAGGGTTTCATGACTAATTCTTAATCTAAAAATTTTATGTGCAAAGTCCTAAGTCCAAACAAATCCTGTAAAGAGAAAAATTAGATTAAATCATTTCATTGAATCTTTAATTTGGACGGTTATTTCTATTTGGTCTATTAACTTGAAAACGTTTCATTTTCGTCCCTTCAATTGAAATTTTGTTTTAAAATGGTCCCGATCCCAAAATTTGATAATATTTGAGATATTTACATCTCACATGGTGAATTGTTTCAAACTAAATTAATATGTGAAAAAAGTGATTTAAACTTGTCGATGATGTTCTCCATGTGCTTCCCGTGCATCTACATTATTTGCCTCCCTTCTTCCCAACCAAAACGGGCTTCCAATTGTTCTGCCATAAGCTTGCGGATTTGAATGAATTGCCCAAATATAAGAACTTTCTCCTAGAGAACATGGCTGATGTGAACAAGTTTCATCACAAAGTTGATTTTTACACCCCGCAATATAGTGAAGATGAGCTTCTTCAAAGCATTCAGATCAATTGTAGCTCTTTCTTTCTCACCCATGTTGCAATACTTCACAAGGATGAATGAGTAGAGAGACCAATGCAACTTTGTGGTCATACTTGAAGGATGAATGGTAGATTTCAAAAGTCTATGAGACGCTTCTACTGGTGGGTTTTGGGGGGGGGGGGGGGGGGGGGGGGGGGGGGGGGGGGGGGATAGGAAGGAAGGAAGATTTAAAAGGATGACAACATCTTTCACCATGAACTCGAACCCTTCTTGCTGGTGTTCGTAAATCTTGATTTTGGCACCAGGAATGGCATCCCAGGCTGTCCCCGCTGAAGCAGTGAAAGCATTTCCAAAGTCTCCCCTCACCCGGCTGAGAAATCCACATTGAACCCTAAAGGTTTCTTACGATGGCCAGGTCACGCTATGAACAAACTGATTTAACATATATTTTGTCATTTGTTGTCTCTATTAATGTGTGACAGTGTGGCTATTTTGAAACAACGTTTTCAAGCTAATGAACTAAATGGAGACAAAAACCTAAACTGACGGAGGAGATAAAAATAAAAATTACTGTTCTTAAAATTTTATGTGCAAAAATTATTGTTCTAAAATTTTTATGTGAGACAAGAAACTTTGTCATCAACAACTACAATCAATTTCCATGAGCACAGCCACACTTCCCCACCATTCGAGTTTATCTATGCAACCATGTCCTCCTCGTGGGAGAATATTTTTGGCTCGGCTGCGACAGTGTTGCTAGGGTTTGTCCTGTTGAATTATAAGGGGAAGGAAGAATATCTTAAATCTCCATTCGAAACCTATTCTAAAATCACTTTGCTTGCTCTTAGTTGCTTCTACTTGCTTCCATTGTTTCTTATGCAAGTGTATTGTTTCTTATGCAATGCTAAACTAACTCCTCTTCATGTTTGTCCTTCTTCAATAACAAGTCACGTTATCCGTAGCTGCATGGTATTTTCTGGTACCCTATTTCTAGCAGCCGTTTTAACGCTCCGTCGATTTTGTTTTCGTTGCTTCCATAATCCAAAATTATTCAAGCAACTTTGGACTTGGTTAACTACTCAAGCAGTTAATCTTGATATCTACTTGGGTCTTAATCAACCTGCAGCCCAGGTTCTATGCTCCAGGTCCCGAGGATTAATAAAAAAAGGTCTCAAATGAAATTATAATAATGTAAAAATTATTTATAATATTTTCTTCAATTTTTTTTCTAAATGTAATATCCAAAAATATTCAGAGTAAAGATGCGAGAATTCAGTATATTTTGATTTTTTTTTTAAATTATAATATGAGCCTTAAGCTGAAAAAAGGTAAGGGAAACAAAAAGAAAGAGAGACACTCTTGCGTCGGTCTATTCCAAACAAAAACAAATGTAAATAAATGTGGCCTTAATTTAAAATTTGTTATGTGCAAATAATATTGTTATAAACTTTTTATTCTCAAAAGTTACTGTTGTGTAATTTATGTGCGGAAAAAACACTCTTGCACTGTCCAAGTCATACAAAGCTAATTGTGTGTTTCAATCTATACTGAGGGAAAATTATTGCTCTAAAATTTTTATGTGCAAAAATATTGTTATGATATTATTATGTGCAAAAATTAATGTTTTAAATTTGTATGTGCAAAAATTATTGTTTTAAATTTTAATGCACAAAAAGTATTGTTACATAATTTTTATGTGCAAAAATTATTGTTTTAAAATTTTTATGAGTATAAATTATTTCTATATTTTACTCTCTCTATTCCACCAGAAGACTCCACTTTCAACATTTATTTTTGTTCTAACTGAAGAGCCCATTTTCAAATTTTTTAATCTTTTTATCCTTACTAATATAATAACATTTTGTTCATAATTAACATACTTAAAAAGTAAGAATATTAGTGAAATAAGTTATAACAAATTAATTCTTTTAAGTGTTATGCATTGAAATCTATAATAAATTATACATTTTAAAATCTAACTCTTCTAAATTCTATAGTATAAAGTTAAACTTTTAAAATAATTGGGTTATGAATTTGACCCACTCTTGCACCACTCAATATCAACAAAAATGAATGTGAATATGTCATGACCAGGGTTTCATGGCTGAATCTTAATCAACAAATTTTATGTTCAAAAATTACTATTATATACTATAATATATTGATATAAACTTGAGCCCTTAAAGTAATAGGACCTTGAACTGCAAAAAAAAAAAAAAAAAAAAATTGTTTATAGCCCACATGTTGACAATTGCAAACCGTAATTAAAGGGCAAAAGTATTTTCTAGTACCATAGTCGTTGTGGATTATATCTTGGGCGAATTACATTTACCTCCTCTCAGAATTTGGTAAAATTACAAATCAGTCATTGTGATTATAAATACATCTCAAAACTATTCAAAAGGTTTTTAATTTGTATTCTTGTTACTAACAGTAAAGATGATATTGAGTGAAGTTGAGTCGAGATTTAGAGTGTTCAAATTCTTATTATTTATTAAATAGTCGAATATAAAATTATGTCATGTTCATTATTTATTAGTTAAATGAGTTCAATTTGGACTTTTACCTAATCAATCCTAAGGCCCTGTTCGTTTGGTCATTTTGAAAACAAGTTTGGGCTCTTTTTGGTTTGAAACCCAAAAAGAGACCCAAAACTGTGTTCGGTAGAAAATCCCCCAAACTAGGTTTAGAAAATTTTTTTTTTTTACTCCACCGTCCTTCTTCTTCCCCTTCATTCTTCTTCTTTTTCCTCTTCTTCTTCTTCCTTCTTCTTCTCCTTCCTTCTTCTTCTTCTTCTTCTTCTCCTTCCTTCTTCTTCTTCTTCTTCTTCTTCTTCCTCTTCTTCTTCTTCTTCTTCTTCTTCCTATTCTTCTTCTTCTTCCTTTCCACCGTCGCCCACCGCCGACCACTACCAAATTCTCATCTTCCTTCTTCAAACCCAAAACCAACCAAAACCCATGTTCGGCTGGAGGTGGAGAAACCCATTTACAAAACAAATCCGAAACCCAAAAGCATTTTTTTTCTACTTCCTTCGCCCCCCAATTCTGCCCCAAGTCGACGAATTTTCTTCTTCTTCTTATGCTTTTGGAGGTGAAGAGCTCTGCTTCGGAGAGACGAAGCAGAAGTCTCGGGCGAAGGCGGCGCAAGACGAAGGTGGAGGTAGGTTTATTTAGCCCGGCAACAAACTTCGTCGTCACGGAGGAGGTCGAAACTGGAATGAGAACAGCGGGAAAGTAGAGATCAGACTGAGAGGCGTCGGAGATCGCTTTGGGAATCCAATTAATTTGTTAGATTTGGGTTTTTTATACTGTTATTGGAAAAAGAAAAAAAAAAGGATTTGTGTTTGGATTTGGATTTGGATTTAGAGTTCTGTTAGAATTGTATTTTATAGATGTGGAACCCCTGAATGTGTACGGGTTGTTGTGGTGGTGGTGGTGGTGATGGCCATGGCGGCTGGGACGGTTACTCGGTGGCAGTGAAGGTGAGGCAGCGGGGCTGGGAGTGGTGGAAGGGGTGGAGACAGAATGACAGATAACAGTTTCAAAATGCCAAACATATTTTAAAACTTTATTTCAGAATCATGTTTCTTTTGTTCTAAGTTTGAAAACAAATTGTTTAAAAACTATTTTAAAACTTATTCTCAAACATGGGTGCCGAACAGGCCCTAAATTTTTTTTGAAATTTTGTGTTCATTTTCAGTCATAACTAATAGAGATCGATTTTGTAACTATGACCGAACTAGATAAATGTATTTATGATTTTCAAAAATTACAAGAACTCATACATAATTTGACCAAACATTGGAATAAATATAATTCGCCCTTATATCTATCATCTCCACTCGAATGCATCATCTCTGGTTCTGCAGTCTGCACTAATATTGCATCCCATTGATTCCACTCGAGAGAAATCCCCAAAAACTTTGTGCTTCTAAATTTGAACATCATTTTAGCTTTACCGCACAAAAAGTACTTTAACAGAAGAAACAACAAGAAAGGCCTAATATTTCGCATTTTAGCCAGGTTTATTTGAGGTCATTATATTTTTTACCACTCTTATTTTCGTGGTGGCAAATTAAAAAGTTAATTTTGAAGGTATACTTTTGGACATTTTAACCTGTTATTACATGTTCTTAACCGTCAACATAACAATAAATGGTAATATGAGTTTCTTTTACAAAAGAAAAACTTTTATGTTGGGTCTGTTTTTGGGATGAAATTTTAGAATCATAATCAAGTCTAAAAGTTTTTCGTTTCGTGAAAAAGAACTCATATTACCATTGACTCAACCGTTGATTTGAGAGAACAAGTAATAAAATGTTAAAATAGCCAAAAGTGTAACACGATACATACAAAAATTACTTTTTTGCAATGATTTAAATAGAGTGACAAAAAGTGTAATAACCCCAAACAAAATGGTCAAAAATGAAATTTTTTCCCATTTTCATTTCACACCGGAAGATTATTATATATCTCATCTTCCTCCAAAAAAACATTTTCTAGGAGCGCCATTAGTCTTCTCGATCTTCCTTGTTGCTGCTGATTTGGAACATTTTCAACCCAAATCGATTCTTGAATCCATTTCCACAACTTAATGATAATAACCATAGAAAATGGCAGTTGAAACAAAGAAAACAAAATGGACAGCGAAAACAGAGCACAGAGCAATTGTGGGAGAAGAACAGAGCACAGATCTGCGAGAGACAGAGGACCTCAGAAAACCATCGCGATCCGACAAATACGAACATTAACGTTCGACATGCCGAATCTTGATCTGGCATCATAGGCTAAACAATACAGAAGTAAACTCGCGACGGCTAAAAACATGGTTTTAGGGTGGGTTTCGAATGGGGATTCGTCCTTCCCTTGATACTTGAGCTCTAAGAAATAAACCAAAGCTGCAGCAGAAAAGGTGAGAATTGTGTGGCGAGAAGATGAAATGGGAGGACGTTGCTGATGAAGATGAAAAGGGTTTTGTGAAACAGAGATGAAGTTGAGATTAATGTGATTGTTCGTGCCAAAGCTGAGAACGAAGAAATTGGAATAGGAAGGGGATGTTGAATAATACTCCTCTGCCATTGATGATGACTGAGGAGTTTTTGGTGTTATGTTGTGTTGAGTCAAGAATCAAGATAAGATATATATATATAGAGAGAGAGAGGATACTTTAAGATCAGGAAGAAATAAGCACATACAAAGTGTCAATTTTTCGGCAGGAATTTAAAAATCAAAAAAGTGGAAAGAGTACCGGAACAGGGGGTGTATGCTATGTATACAAAGCTTAAAAGTGACGGTCAATCAAAAGGAGGACTTCATTCTTATGTGCACTTAACGTTAGTAAATATTAACGTAATGTACAATATTGCATTATTAGTATTGTAATATACGAGAGGTACAAAACAATAATGACTATATATAAATCATGCATAGAGAGTTGGCATGTTCTTTTTGTTTCGTTTTGAAAACGGTTTTTGTTTCAACAGTAAATTTAATATATTTTAATCATATTCTATCATTTTCAATACAACTTTTTACTATTCAGCATCTACTTTTTACATTTTTAATACACTTTTTACATTATAAAACTATTTTTCAAAACTTGTTTTCAAAACCGTTTTCAAAACCGTTTTAAGTATTTATCTTTTTCAAGTTCTAACTCTATAGGTGTATCATGTATGAATTACTTTTAATATATCCTCCCTTAACTAATAATTTTGAGTAAATCATTCTTAGATCAAGTGGTAAAACACTTTATACATAAACTCTGAGATCAGAGTTTGAATCGCATTTCTGGCAAGAGTTACAAATTTTAAGCCAAATTTTTGTCAGAATTTTAGGGATTACTCTCTAATTATAGTGTGTTGATGTGTGGTGTGGTGTACTAGTCCGTCAATGAATGCATACCTTAATCTCCATGCATAAAAACTCTCAATGTGCGTAATATTTTCCTTCTTTTCTATTTATAAAGCTTCATAATATAAAGTTGTTGTCACATGAAATTTAACTTCAAAATTTCAAGGAGCATTAAACTTAATAATAAAAGAGAACAAGTCAGTGCCCAACACAACCAGCGATGACAAATGACGGGTTATCCAAAGTTCGAAAGTTCTATCAATTTCTAATCACACTGGAAGAAGTACACGTATCGAATCCACATATTCTTGTTGTCGGAACCACGGCAGAAGTTTAACTAAAACCAATCCTCTTCTTCTTCTTCTCCCAACAGCTTCCAAGATGGTTGATCTTAGCCAATTCCAGATTGTTTTCATCTGAGATTTCCGCATTTGTGACAGTGAATAAAAGATTGATATAGAAAACAATACCGGCCTCATCGAATCTGGGAAAAGGATCGATAAAATAGCAGCCAAAGAAAATGAACCAAAAATCGCCATGCATAACTGAACAAAACATGCAGAAGTATATTTCGGATGTGTTTCGAAAGGGGATTCATCTTTTCCCATATATTTCACCTGGATAAAACCAAGCAACACCGTGATGATGAAGGCGAATATGGCTTGTCGAGTCGACATGAATATTGTGTCTCTATCCTTCAAAGAATTCACTTGGACATTGATGAAGTTTGTGCATGAGGCTGAGTAAAAATTATGTGTTTGCCTCATTTTATTTTTTATTTGTTGAGGGAACAAAATGAAGGTAAAAAAAAGGGGAATCCTAATTGCTTGTTAATTTGAAGATAAAACTTGGCAGATTTAAATAGAAGTTGATGATCTACTTGTGTTTTGGCTTACACTTTCTGAATCCTAGGATGACATCTAGTGAGACTATTTGTGTCACGTAAGATTTCAGCTAGAGTTTCACAAATGTTGTCTTATTCTTGAAATCTCTCCTCCCAACAATATGGAATTTGTCAAATGAGTACTTTGTCCTGCTGGATTTCAATTTATATTTTGTTTTATCTTACTTTAACCCCTCAATCGATAAACGCATTTTCTTCACCAAAGACTATTAAAAAAAAAATTTCAGTCGATACTTTTTTATTTGAAATAGGCGGTATTTCAACTTTTAAAATCAATATTTTTTGTTTTCATAATATACATGCGATATTTTTTAAACTAAATTTGAGAATCCCTTCTTAGAAGAAAGGAAAAATATGCCTCGAACCGTCGAGCATATTCTCTCAACTTTTCAAACTGTAAATACAAAATGATTTTTACAATGACAAATACTATTGTTCATTGATTATTCATTTCATGTAAATTATACGTCAATTACCATGTAAAATATTACAGAAGTAACCTTCCAAATTTCTGTCATCGTATGTACGTAGTTCCATTGTATGTGGAGATGCTGATGCCACCCAATCCAAAATAATCTCCGGCCATGCCCAATGCATCAATCATTTTGTGCGAAGCTTAATTAATTCATAATTGTAAATCAGACCGCATTACCAAAGGAGTTAAAGTACAAAACAAAAAACAAAAAAAGAAAAAGAAAAAATATGAAGTAATTCTTTTGTTGTAAGTAAGAAATTGAAAGTGAACATCATCTTGTGGGAATCTGACATATCTATAATACGAAGGGATGACTCTGCAAGGATATAGACATTGTACTGGTAATCATATTTTGTACTAACGTACGTACCCCACCCCCTCCCACCTCTGACTAAATTACAAGAGTCAAATGAGATAGTTTTAATCCAAAACAATGTAATTTTATTTTAAAACGATATTATTTCACAAAAAACTTTTGAAACGATATCATAGTAAGTACGTGTTTAGCCTGCAAGGATGCAGACATTGTACTTTTATTATGTCTTATTTTGGGCAAACTACTTATCCAACTTATTAAGCAAAACGATATAATTTTACTTCAAGACGACCTCGTATTATTATAAAACAATATCGTTTTACTAAGCACATGCTTTTCAATACAATGATGTAATTTTGACAGTTAAACGGAATATATAGAATAATTTAGATAGGTGATTTTTTCTCCTTCTTCCCAGCCCAAAGGGCGGAGCCACCCTTCGGTTTGGTCTCAATTTTTTGAAAGTACTTCCGGTGCTGTGTAAAAGTTATGAAATAGTCAACTTTACCTCACATTAAAGGTCTCGCTCCGCCACCCTTCCGGCCTCTTCCCCTCCCTCATTTCTTGGATATGTTCGCCATGCATTTAGTTCTCTTAGAAAATTTTGGACATAAAGCTAAAAACAGCAAACCAACAAATCAGCGAAGTCTGGATTTACGTGGGATACGGCAAGGGTAGTACAAAACGTAGGCTTTCATGCATGCACAGCATGATTGACAATTACTAGGTCTTACGAAAATTATACTCAAAGAAGTCTTTGTCCGCTTCTCCTAGGGTTCGGGAGTGGGCCCGTACGTACTAGCAGATTTGGATAAGCATATAGGGCTTTTATAAGGCAATTGTATTCGTTATATTATTAATATATATTTTAGGCTTAATCACACTATTTACCCCCCCCCCCCCCCCCTATCATTCCCTTTTTACTACTTTCCCCCCATAATTTTAAAACTGACACTTTACTTCCTCCCTCTTTCATTAAGTCATGTGTAATAATCCTTGAAATGACAACATTACACTCATTAAATGATAACATCTCCGTCACGTCATGATTTCTCTCCCTCCTTGGCCACCTCACCTACCTTCTCTCCACCACATCATCGCAATCACCTTCAAATAAAGGGTAAAAATTTTGCTACTAGCTAGGATTGAACACACGACTTTCAACTCTTATGCGTGTGGACTAACCAGTAAGCTATTGATGTTTTTAATACTAATTATAATTCTTATTAGCTTTATTTTTTTACTTTCTCTCAACTGTCCAAATAAAAGAACATAAAACTCTGTTGCTTTTTATTCATTTCTACAAGAATTATTACTTTTTTCTTCCAAAACTTTACATAAAAAATACTTTTCTACTCAATTCAAAATTTTGAATTTAAATTTTGAATCTTAAATTTTGAATATAAATTTTGAATTTTGAATTAAACTTTTGAATTTTAAATTTTGATTTTAAATTTTGAATTTAACTTTTGAATTTTAAATTTTGAATTTTAAATTGAGTAGAAAATTAAGTTACTTTTTTTATGTAAAGTTTTGAAAGAAAAAAAATAATGATTATTGTAGAAAGGAATAAAAAAGAATATAATCTTATGCTCTTTTATTTGAACAGTTGAGAGAGAGAAATTATAAAGCTAATGAGTATTATAATTTGTATAGAAATTATAAAGCTAATGAGTATTATAATTCATATAAAAAGCATCACTAGCCTGGTGGTTAGTCCACACGCATGGGAGTTGAAAGTTACGTGTTCAATCCCCAGCTTGAACACGGGGAATAAATAGTGATTAAGCCTATATATTTTACTATTTATCTTTTGAGATTATAGTTCGTTGGCCTTCAAACTTAATCTTATGTAGTATTTTTATTCCTAATTTAAAATTGTTTCTCTTTTGTCCACAAATTTGAATTTTCTAACTCTATATAGTTCATCGTTCAAATTTAACAAACCCGGCCAAGACCTACAAACTTGAGATTTTTGATTTATTAGATTTTTCTATTTCAACTTTGTCATCACCTACGTTATTCTATAATATTTAAATACAATAGAACATTCACAAATTAATACTTTAGAAATTATTAAACTTTCTAAGATAATATTTTTGACAATGTCGACTTGGGCCAATTGAAAATTTGTTAATTTTTATAAAATAATAAGATAATGATTTTAGGAAGACCCATATATATATGTATGTATGTATATATATGATACGTGCAGATTAATTGTTAGTTGAACTGGTCTTCTTAGCATATCCTTATAATTTGTTAGTGGATTTAGTAGCTACTTTTATGGAGTTAGGGGTTGTTTAGTGGCTAGAATTACTAGCTTATCTTTTAGGATTTGTTGTTTATTTCCGTTAGTATGAGTCTATAGTAAGTAAACTCTTATTATAAATAGGTGCAGAGAATTAATAAAAGGATATACAAGAATTAAGTCATTTATCTCTTCTAATATTTCTTCCTCCAAACTCCCTTATCCTTCATCTGATTTCGATCGGACTAATATTCCGAATACTTTTCATGCAACTTCCTTTTGTGATAATTTAGTTGCATCCTAAATTAATCATAACAATATATATACACATATATATATATATTATTTCCTAATGAGACACAAAAAATTATGGAGGAGTAGCTTGTAAAACTCTCAGAAAGGATAAATTGTATTTATCCCTTAAAATTTTGTACAAACTATCAAATGAACACCAAATTTTCATGAAACTATCAATATGTATTCATTTTTTAACCAACAAGAGGGATGGGGATTGTAATTTGACCAAACCATTGCAGAAAGAGTAACGATAGACTTAGGGCTCGTTTGATAACCCAACTTAATACTTAAAATTATTTGATTAAGAGATAATGATTTTTAGCGTGTTTGATAACAGAAACTCAAACCTCTTAATCGTTTAAGCACTGCTTATTTCCTTTACAAAAAATTAAGCGGAAAAAATCAGCTTATTGCTTAGCGCTTAATGCTCCACGTAATAATTTTTTAAATAATTCATATTTGATTTTCGAAACTACCCCTTTTATTTTATTTATATTGATTTAACTATGATAATAATTTTAATTTTTTCTTCATTAGCATACCACGTA